>OZ023270.1:41910107-42510107 GCA_964006375.1 Tillus elongatus | reverse complement strand
CATAGATTCAAAATGTACAATATAATTCACTTAAACATGAAACATCAATAACAATTCAGCACCCACATTAATGTAGTTCTTCACAATCGGTCGTCGATTTTGTCGATAAAGTCATGCACAAAACATAAATTCTTAAACCTTATATTAAATACTGTAATCTTTTAAGAAATAGAGAAAAATAAAATCCAATACTCACCACAAAATTTTCACGTTACCTTTTGTATGAGAAATAAGAGAACAGTATAAATCACAAACACGAACACAATCAAAACAAACATAACATAACCTCATAATCTATTAGCAAACAGTAACATCAAGAGTCAACACTCGCTCTCGCTCTGCGCATTGCCCGAACAGAACGGCGAAAATGGCTGGAACATATAGGTGTTAATTTGTATTTCCACTTATTTTCCGTTTATTTTATTTATATGAATATAATAACAATATAAATTATTGACGAGGTTTAAAGTTTAAATCATATTTCAGTTAACAGGTTTTCTTAATTAATATTTCATTAGCTGGGTTTGATAATTATCTGATTTAATGTAAAATAAAAATATTACGTTGTTATCAGTGTGTGCTTTAAAACTATAGAACGCCATGAAATTTGTATAATGTGTATGTCACATTAAAATATTACATAGCTTTTATGTTATAATACTTGATGTTGGCGCCGCTGTGCGATATATTTCCGTTAATTATGTTTAAATAGTAGTTTTGGCTAGAATAATTTTTATTTTGATTTATCGAGAGACAGATGGCAACCCCTGTATTGTTTTTAAATTAAACTGGAGTTCAAAAATTATCTTATCGTACCTGTGGGCGATAAGCTGCCAAGAACAGTCGTTTTGTAGACGTCTTTAAGCAGTTTTACTAGAAGTTTTACTAACTGTTGTCCTCTCGAAACTGCAGACGTATATATGTGTGTTTTGTTAGTCGACATATTTTTTATTAAGAGAATTGTTAGTGCCTCCAGATTCCTTACATCCTAACTAGTCTATCCCTTTCCTTTCTGGAAGCATTTACCAAGAAGTCAAACCGCAGTTGACCGGTAAGTTTTTCTTTGTTATATCACATCATATTTATAATACATGTATATATGTTTGCTTCATACGGACTCGAGGTATTACATTTGATTTATTTGTAGTCGTTAGTTTTCGCATACAGTCCATTTTTTTGTCAGATCATATGTGTCAATTTAGTTTAGGCTGATTTAAACCCAGCGGCCGACACATAATATTTGCTCCTCCGGAGCCGGATCATTAGAGTTTGAAGCGATATTAGAGTGCAACGTAGTTTTGTAAATTTGTTTAAAATACCTCGAGTCAGTTGTTTTTGTAGAGAAGAGGGCAGTTTTTAGTACATACGCTAGTTATTTGCACAGTTTTAGATTAATATTGGGTTGCATTCTGTCTATCAAGGATTTGATTAGTTTTAGAGGTGTATGAGTTAGTCATGGTTATTTCCGAAGGATTAGAATAATATTTGGTTCGATTCGCGAACATTTTTTGGTTTGTTTCTTTCCGTTTGGAGATAATTTGGTGGTAAATCATACACCAGTCGTTTCTCTTATAGTGTACTCATCTAGATAGTTTTTTCTTTGCGTGCAAAAAATAACATTAAAATTTTATACTTAATTTTTCGAATTTATATTGGCTCGTTTTCATATTCATTTATTTGATATTTGTTATTAGGTTCATAACTATTGTCTTTCTTTCAATTTAATCGTAATTATGACTGATCAACAGGTACTAGAACGTCAACTGAAAATTTTAACGTCGAAAAAAGAAACTTATTTTTTGCGTTTACAAACATTATACGAATTCGGTAAAAAATTAAACGATGCCGCTTCTCTAAAAAACTTTGTAGCTAGGCTAAAATTGTTGGAAAAAACTAAAGATGAATTTACGCAGATTATTGACTCGCTTAATGAGATACAAATACAGTTGGATTCAAAATATGTGCCGAGTTTTCAGGCATTAGATGCGTTTGACGACTTATATTGTCATATATTAGTAATGGCTGAAGATCCGCGTGTAACAGCAAGCAGAATGATTGACTCAAACCAGAATACGCAGGGTCAAAATAAAGAAAAACGTCAAACTGTTCCTCAGTTGCCGAAGTTAAGTTTGCCTAGGTTTTCAGGTAATATTAGGGAATGGGAAGTCTTTTACGAATGTTTTAAAAGTCTCATTCATGAAAGCTCGGACTTAACTGACGTCGACAAGGTAAATTATTTGGTGGGACAGTTGTCAGGTAAAGCTTTGAATATTTGTTCGGGATTACCTCCGACTGGTACTAATTACAAAATTATTTGGGACACTCTTGTTGAAAAATTTCAAAATCGTCGTGTTTTAGCAACTAGTTATTTGGAACAAATTTTAGATTTGAAACCGGCCCAATCTGCGTCGTCTAATAGTTTAAACAATATTTTAGAGAAGTGTGATACGGCATTTAAAGCTTTGCAAAACTTGAAACTTGATGACTTATTAGATTTTACGTATGCATATTTAATTTGGTCTAAAATGGATGTCGAAACTAGAAGTCTTTTTGAAAACTCTCGTAGAACATCAGATATTTTCACATACAAGGAAGTTCTAGGGTTTATTAAAGACCAAGCGCATATTTATACCATAACTCCGAATTTGCATAAATTGAATAAGTCAGTTTCTTTACAGTGTAATAATAAAGCGAAATCTCAAGCATTTTTTGTTGAAAATAAGAAAGAGTTCAATGATAAGAATTGTATTTGCTGTCGTGTAAAACAACATTCTTTGACTTTGTGTGATAAGTTTTTGTCGAAATCGCCTGTAGATAGATTTAAATTTATAAAGGATCAATACTTATGTATTAATTGTTTTGCTAAACATAAAGTTATTGCTTGTAAAAGTGCAGTATCTTGTAGAATTTGCAAACATAAGCATCACACACTTTTACATTTTGTCAAAAATCAGAATGATAATACTAAATTATCTACAGATAATGAACAGAGTGTTAGGAAAAATATTTCTGGCAGAATTGGTCTAGAAGATTGTAATAAATCGGGAGAAAACTCAGAGTCACTCCAAAATAGCTTAAACCCATCCACATTTTGTTCGACTTTACAATCTGCATCTGACTTTGGGTTGACGGTTTTGTTATCTACTGCGATTATAAACATTTTTGGTCAAGATGGTAGGGGTCATAGAGCAAGATTCTTATTAGATTCGTGTAGCCAAGCACATTTCTTGACTGCTAACTTGGCCAGAAAACTGGATTTGGAAATTTCTAATTGTGATTCGTTTGTTAAAGGCATGGGTGCTAATGATAATTCGGTATTAGGGAAAGCATCAGTTGTCATTTCGTCTATTTTAGATTCCAATATTCAATATTCGTTAGATGCTTTATTAGTTGAGAAAATAACTGACAGATTGCCTGCTTTTAAGGTTCATAGAGAATCTGTCAACCATTTCTTTGAGCTGCCGTTAGCAGATGTTACTTTTGACCAACCAGGTGCTATTGACGGAATAATCGGAGCACAATTGTTCCCATGTTTGTTGGGTTCCCATAAGGTAACAGGCTCTGTAGATATGCCTGTTGCAGTTGAAACTAAACTGGGTTACGTCATTATGGGTTCAGCTCCAGCGATCATTTCGGAATCCAGAAGTTTTCACTCGTTTCACACTACTGTTGAACCTTCCTTGAATAGTCTCGTGGTAAAGTTTTGGGAAATGGAGGAGATTCCAGTTCAAAGATTCGAACATCCCGATGATCTAGAATGTGAAAAAATATACTCGTCTACCCTCAAAAGAGAATCTTCTGGGAAATATGTCGTAAAACTTCCCTTTAAATTGAGTCCTGACAAATTGGGAGACTCTTATGCTATGGCATTAAAACGTTTTAATAGTTTAGAAAAAAGGTTTGATAAGTTCCCAAAATTTAAGGAACAGTATAGTTCTGTTATTCGTGAATATTTACAAGAAGGATATATGTCTCTCTCGAAAGAAATTTATTTTCCTAATTATTTTATTCCGCATCACGGTGTGTTTAAGCCTGAAAGCACTTCTACTCCTCTTCGTTGTGTTTTTGACGCCTCTTGCAAGTCGGCGACAGAATTTAGTTTGAATGAGTTGTTGTACACAGGCCCAAAATTACAGTCTGATGTACTTGACATTTTTCTCAATTTTCGTCTGTTTCCGGTAGCCTTTACAGCAGACATTCGTCAAATGTATTTGCGAATTGGAATGAATGCTGAACATCAAAGGTTTCAACAAATATTGTGGAGATTTTCTCAAGATGAGCCTATTCGAACCTATCAGTTAAATTCCGTCACTTTCGGCGTGAAGTCATCACCTTTTTTATCGTTGAGAACACTTAGACAGTTGGCTCACGATGAATCGGAAAAATATCCATTAGCTTCGAAAGTCGTACATCGTGATTTTTATATGGACGACTTGGTTTCGAGTGTTGAAAGTTTAGAAAAGGCAAGGGTTCTTTATCAAGAATTAGTTGGTTTATTTTTTGCTGGCGATTTTCAGCTTACTAAATGGGCTGTAAATTCAGAGGAGCTTCTATCGGAAATTCCACGGGCTGAACGTTCACCAAAGGTGGTTAGTTTCGATTTAGATAGCCTAAAAGTATTGGGATTACAGTGGTTTCCCAGCGAGGATGTTTTTTCGTTTGCTATACATGTGGAACACAGGATATGTACAAAACGGAACGTTTTATCCACTGTGGCTAGATTGTTTGATCCACTTGGTCTTCTGGCTCCTGTTACTTTAATGCTGAAACGAATTGTAAAGGAGCTGTGGAAACTAAAGTTGGACTGGGATGAAGTTCCCACTGGCAAAATTCTTAATCAGTGGCAAAAGATCCAGAGTGAATTGCCGTTTCTATCAGATTTTCGAATGTTTCGTCATTTGGGTGTTTTTACAGATTCTGAGGTGACATTGATTGGTTTTTGCGATGCTTGTGAAGAATCATACGGGGCTGTGGTCTACATCAAGGGAGTGACGCCAGATTGTTTTGTTCAGGTTTCGCTTGCTTGTGCTAAAACTAAGGTGTCTCCTATGAGGGTGCAATCAATTCCACGATTAGAACTGTGCGCAGCCGTATTATTAGCTAGATTGTTGAAATTTGTAAAAAGCAGTCTCGAATCTCGTATCACTATACGACAAATATTTGCTTTGTCTGATTCAAGAGTGACCTTGAGTTGGATCGCTTCGCCTCCTTATAGATGGCATGTGTTTGTAGCTAATAGAGTGTCACTCATTCAAGAGTTGGTTAGTTCGGAAAACTGGTTTCATGTGGAAGGTTCTGATAATATAAGTGATTGCTTGTCTCGTGGTATGCAACCTTCACAGTTCATGAAATCAGATGTTTGGAAATCAGGTCCAGAATGGTTGAAGTTAAGTGTGTCGCAGTGGCCGATTATTTCGATTGCTGCTACCGATGGGAAATTGCCCGAGGAAAAGGTTATTTTAATGGTAACAACCGAGGTAGAGCCACACCCATTATATCAATTAATTTCTCGTTGTTCGTCCTTTAGTAAGTTGATCCTTACAACTGTTTATGTTTTACGATTTTCTAGAATTCTGAAAACCTCAGGAATTATTTCAAGTTCTGATTTGGAAACGGCTGAACTGCGTTTAATCAAAGTAGTTCAGCGGCATTATTTTAATTCCGAAATCTTATTGTTGGAAAAGAACAAATTGTCTTCTCCCCGTCTTCGTCCTTTGTCTCCATTTTTTGGAAGATGGTTTGATTAGGGTGGGAGGTAGACTTAGTAACTCAAGTTTAGAATTCGATCGGCAGCATCCCTTTCTCTTGCCTAGAAACGATCACTTTGTGAATTTGCTAATTGATGACTGTCATCGAAAAAATTTGCATACTGGACCACATTTGGTTTTGTCGATTTTACGTCAAAAGTATTGGATTACTAGTGGTCGAAATTCCGTTAGATATCGCCTTCGAAAATGCAATCATTGCTTTCGTCAACATCCCAAGCCGACGTTTCCAAAAATGGCAGATCTCCCTGCGGTACGAGTTTCAGAAGCCAAACCCTTCTTACATTGTGGTGTTGATTATGGGGGGCCTTTCTTCGTAACTTTGGGGAAAAGGAGGGGAGTTAAAAGTCAGAAGGCCTACATTTGCTTATTTATTTGTTTGGCAACTAAAGCTCTGCATGTGGAATTAGTGTCGGACTTATCGACCGACATGTTTTTGGCTGCATTTAAGCGTTTTTTGTCACGTCGTGGGGCATGTTCAGTCATGTATTCGGACGGAGCCACAAACTTCATCGGGGCTAAACATAAATTAGATGCCCTTTATAACTTTGTTAATTCTGATTCGTATAACCACGCACTACAAACCGAATTCACTCCGAATAAAATCGTTTGGAAATTTCAACCTCCTTTGAGTCCTCATTTCTCCGGAGTTTGGGAGTCCCAAATTAAGGCTGTTAAAACTCATCTATATAAAGTCATTGGCTCTCAAATTTTGACCTATGAGGAACTTAATACTGTTCTGACACAAATAGAGGGGTTGTTAAATAGTAGACCTCTTAGTTGGCTTAGTACTGACCCTTCGGACCCACTTCCTTTAACTCCAGCACATTTTCTTACTCTTACCCCATTAAAATCTTTGCCTCTTGTTGATGAGGAGACTGCTGCTAGGAGTTTGTTCGATCGTAAAAATTTGATAGACCACATGGTACAGACATTTTGGAAAAGATGGCACAATGAATATCTCACGCAACTTCAAATGAGGCAGAAGTGGAATGTCCCAAGCATGCCCATAGAGATCGGAACATTAGTTATACTAAAACAAGATAATGTGCCGCCATTTCGTTGGCCGGTTGGCGTTGTCGAAGAGGTTTTTCCGGGTACTGATGGTGTAGTAAGAGTCGCTAAGGTCAGAACAAAAACTGGCGTTTACAAAAGACCTGTAGTGCGACTATGCCCACTACCATCCCAATGACCTTTTACTTCTTATTAGTCTTGTATTATTTTTATTGGTTTTCAGTTAGAATTTGTTATTTTGTTTGTTTTAATTTTAATGGTACGTTCTGAAACAGTCTTTCAGGGCGGGGGGTGTGTTGGCGCCGCTGTGCGATATATTTCCGTTAATTATGTTTAAATAGTAGTTTTGGCTAGAATAATTTTTATTAAGAGAATTGTTAGTGCCTCCAGATTCCTTACATCCTAACTAGTCTATCCCTTTCCTTTCTGGAAGCATTTACCAAGAAGTCAAACCGCAGTTGACCGGTAAGTTTTTCTTTGTTATATCACATCATATTTATAATACATGTATATATGTTTGCTTCATACGGACTCGAGGTATTACATTTGATTTATTTGTAGTCGTTAGTTTTCGCATACAGTCCATTTTTTTGTCAGATCATATGTGTCAATTTAGTTTAGGCTGATTTAAACCCAGCGGCCGACACACTTGATGGTATGCAATATTTTATTTCTTACCTAAATGTGCTCCATTTGCAAAGTACATTTGTGTAATTTTTAGGTAACAGTGTAATTTTATGGTGATATTTTATTGAGCTTCCAATGCCATGTAACGGTTACAAACGTGTTTGTTTGGGCATGTTTGATCGTATGACATCGGCGTCTAATAGCAACATGGCAACGCCAACGCCTACAGTGAACCGACTCTGACAAAGCGCCCGGCATTAATGATTAATGGCGGTTTGTTGTTGATATTTTTTATGATTTCATATCATAAGTTGTTATTTGATCTATGTCTATTTATTTTTCTGGAAGGTTTAAAGATTGAACAATCTTATTGCAGTCTGAATTGTTTTAATTTTGGGTAATTAAGTAATTCGTTGTCTGGAGTGTAGATAATGAAACATGGAGTATATCGACAAACATGTCAGGTAAGAATCCCTAAAACAGTTATATACTAAATACATGTGTGAATTCAATAAAATTAGTCACTTTTCTGTAGCATAATTAAATTTTGGTATGCCGCTATTGGTGAATTATTCTAAAATGGCTGCATTTATATTTTTGTTTCTTTTAATGAAATATACTCAAGGAAAAAGAAAGCCTAATTGCTAAATACGCATTTTGTTATGTCCTTGAAGCAGCCTGGAGATGTCTCACCTAGTCAGAGCAATTCATTTTAAAAAGGTTAAACATGATTGACCTATGGAAGCATGAAACTTATCCAGAGCAATCAACATCATACGAACAGTGGAACAGTGCAGTACCCATCAAGCTGCCAGGATTGCTTATTTTGCACATTGCCGCAGTATCCTATCGTATGGAACATTCATATGGGTTAACTCGTCAGCAGCGGAACATGTGTTTAGCATGCAAAAAAAGAGCAATAAGGACATTTTGTGCGTAGGTCCAAGAAAAAGCTGCCCTGGTGTGTTCGAGGCCAATGGGATACTTAGGTATCCTTCCAGCCATAGTCTTCTTCAGTATATGTATTCAAAATATCCAGTGAATGATGAAGCTCGCAACATCAATATCAAGTGCAGGCATGAATTAAAAATACACTTGCACAAAAAGGAGAAAACAAAGCAGATGTTTGATTACTTGGGAATTAAATTCCTAAGTTTTCTACCCAATGTTATTAAGATGCTCCCACTAACAAGATTACAGTCGGCACTAGTGGATGTTATAGAACAAAAACCAAGGTGAAGGAATTTATTGGTGCTCTAAACTAATGTGTATAGTGTTACATACTACTTGTATTCATTCTTTGTAGTGTGTGTGTGTGTGTATGTGTGTGTGTGTGTGTGTGTGTGTGTGTGTGTGTGTGTGTGTGTTGTATTCCCATATTTGTGGAATCTTGTATGTGCTTGGAACTTTGAAGTGCCGTCTTTTTTGTTATGGATTCTTACACTCCGAAGCCACAATTTTTTTCTCGCAAAACAAATGAATTCCCTAATATTATGCCCTCTTTCTCATCGCTTTACAACCAGCTTGCAGCTACCTTTGGTTTTACCGGTTGTACTAGTTTCTAACAGATGCCAGTAAGAAGATTTATTTGGGTAAGGGACGATGCCAGAATTAAGGTTATGGTTGGAGTACACACACTAATATTTATGGTATCTTATAGAGTCACTGATCAGAAGCGCCCCCTGCACAAAATTTATTTCAAACAGCCAGTGATCAGTGCTGCGTTGCCAGATATGGTTTCCTCGGCATTGTCTGGATGGAAGATCGATAATTTCAGGGTCGTTTATTCGTTTGCTCTTTGTATTTCGCTTCTCTCTAAAAATGTGTGTAGGTTTTATGGATGTATGGTTGTGGATTCTTACATTAAATGTCGAATAAATTAATCAGAGATAGCTACACACCCATAATAAATGTTCATGACTATAAATAAAAATCTGATTTTAACCGTTCTTCAAGGAAACATTTAGGTTTGAATAAATTTGATTGATAAAATTTGAAGTTCATTTGTCTCTAGATTATGAGTGCAAAAGCCTGGACGCAGCAAGTGTGTTATGGTAGCGAATTTTCATAGAACTGTTTTGAATGTTAAATATATATGTATGTTTTTAATGAAAGACATCAAATTTGGTGGATATTATAACCTTTTGTAGTAAAAGCCATGTAGCATATTGCTCCAAAATAGCTTTATTATTTCAAACAGTACAACAATTTTCCCGAAAAAACTGGTCGGATTTTCCTGGCCAACGAACATATCAAAGCAATTTACACAAAAATTACTCTTGCCAGGATATAAATATTCACAAAAGCTTTTTGACAGAAATCTAAAAAATATTTCTTTCAACTATTCACGGAAATTTGAGTGGTGGAAGTGAAGTGGAAGTAAAGAAAACCATAAGAAAATAATAATTATACTTTCATGTCACACGCTGTCAGAATATGTATGTCATTAGGAAGTTTCATTTAACATTTGTGAAAAAAATGTACTAACTACTTATATATTATGAAAATGTAAACCTAGATAATCCTATAAAATTAATCATTTCTTACTTTTTTGTATCAAAGGTTGTTTATATTTAATTTTTTTTTTAGAAAATCGCCAAATAATCATCATCTAATCGGATGTTAGAATAAACAACTTATTTAAATCATACCTTTATGATAGAAAATAAAGATTCCGCGATAGGCCGACGTTATGAAAAATGCGCACTAACTTACGTAATAATAAACCTATATCCTTCATCAAATAATATTTAAGTAATTGCTGCTAAACAAGCTTCAAGTGCTAGTTGTTTATAAATAATAAGTTTGGAAAAAGAAATGGGATGTTAATTTGAGTTATAAATGAGATATTTCAGAAACGTAATATATTGAGTATTTTATGCTAATAAGCTTACACTGAAATTTTATGTAGAATTAAAAAATTACATAATGTACCAGATGTTATTTTCGAATAATTAAGATGGTGTTAACTCGCTCACCATAAAGCTAATGTTTTAGAAAACACAAAATATTTTTGCTGATTTAAAAATGTGTAAAATTAAAAGATATGAATTTTTAACGTGCCCAACATTGCATGGTACATGGGACTGACATCTTAACGCCCGCACGGCTGAACGTGCAGATGCCACAACCTCGGTTGATGTTAATTTACAGTATGTACTGAAAAATAATTTGACATTTCTACTGAGAATTGAACCCGTGAGCTTTGGGTCCAGAGGCACACGTTCTTACCGCTTGGTCACAGAGGCTGCTAACTAGGAAAATGAAACATATAGAATATAGAATGCCATCTCTAGCAATAGGCTAAAACAATTTCAAGATGAAATAAAAAATGGTACAATCAAGGGTGGCCTAGCATAATAAGTTTCCAAATCCAGAGTTAAAAACATTTTATAAGCTAAAGGGTAATATTCATGTAGTTAAAAAATATTATATATCATAATGACAAGATAGTAGTACCTAAAAGTTTAAGAAGTGAAATGTTCAATTTGATTCATTCAGGACATGGGAATTGTTAAATGTAAAAAACGTGTCAGATCATTATTGTATTGGCCACGTATGGCTAGCGCCATCGAGAATATGATGAAACAGTGTAAAGCATGTGAAAAATTCAGGCCTCCTAATGTTAAAGAACAAATATTGTCACATGAAATACCAAAGCTGCCATTTATGAAATGGGGAGCTGATATTTGCTATTTTGATGGCAAAGACTACTTAGTAGTAATAGATTATCTGTCAAAGTGGATTGAAGTTAAAAAACTGGAAAGCAAAACCAGTCGAGAAGTAATTAAACAAGTAAAAGAAATTTTCGCAACATACGGTATACCTAAAACTATTGTTAGTGATAATATACCGTTTAACAGTTTTAGTTTCAAAACTTTGCCACTGATTGGGACATAGAGATAGTTAACTCTAGCCCAAGATATCCAAAGTCTAGTGGCCTAGCTGAAAAATTTGTAGGAATAATAAAAAATATGATGAAAAAGTGCAAAAATAGCAATTTAGATTTTTATTTGAGACTTCTAAACTACAGAAATACACCTGTTTGTGGACTAAATTACTCACCAGCGCCAGTGTTGATGAGCAGGAGTCTGCGTGCTAATCTGCCTTGTAGGCCACAAGTTAATAATTTTAGAGAACAGCTTCTGACAAAACAAAAAAGTAGGTACGCAGTAAGGTTATAATCAATCTGCTAAGAAAAGAAGTGATTTTAGAAAAGGTACAAAACTTATCTCTTAAAACTTGGTCTCCAGGCAAAATAATTTATGTATGTAAAGAACCGAGAACTTATATAGTACAAAATGAGCCAGAAAATGTTATTAGGAGAAACAGTTACCATCTGAAAATGAATTTAAAACTAAAAATGATGACATAGAGCAAAATTCTGAGACAGTGACTGTTCCTCAAGTACCCACATCTCAGGCTTCATCCGAGAAAAATTGTAGTACTAATAATGCTAGCAATCAAAATGTCATCAGTCAAAATGTGTCACATAACAACAGTGCCACTAAGCATGGTAACTTACAAATGCTTACCGCAACGTTAGATAATTTCCATTAAGCATGTTAAGTTTGCAACATTTCTAAATGTTTGCAGCCAAAAACCAATGCAAACTTACAAATGAAACTTTAACGTAACTTTCAAATATAATATCTCCTTTGCCGGATTGTTTTTCTCCATTTTTAAGCTCACGTAAAGTTACAATTGCAATGTTTCTGAAAGTTTGTTTTAGTTTGTAAACATTTATTTGAATTCCCTCCGTTTTCGTGATCGTGTCCTAACAAACACAGTTATGTAACATTCACATAACTGAAATAATATTTTGTTATTTACAAAAGTATCATTTATGTAACTTGTAAGTTACATGTAACACGAAATGTCATGCATATAGTTCCTCTCGTGATATCTCATGTAACATAGTTGGGCATATATATATATATATATATATATATATATATATGATATATTTATTGACAATTTTATCAACATTACGTTTTACATTTTGTTGTTAGTAGTAGAGCTTTCTCTATATAACCACACACAATAATAGATTAGAAAAACAAAACAAAAAATTATTGAAAACATAATTTATTAAACACCTGTAAGAAAACAATATAATATAATACATTCTTATTGTATTAAAATATTTATAATTTCAATTTTAAAATTGTTTATAATGTTCACATTTAACTCAAAGTTATGAATAATTTGAAATTCAAAATAATCTAAACATCAGTTGAAGTTTTTATGTCTACTTAAATAAAGCTGCAACTAGAGTAGTACCATCCATATTAAAAATGCTTTTGTAATTCTTTAACAAACCAGTTGTCATTGCTTGGGTCAAAAACTCAGCTCCTGTAAATTTAAACTGGCTAGTAGGTAACGACAGTTGGAAATTTAATCAATAAGTTTAGATGACTCAGATGATCATGTAAAACTAAGTACTACTAATTACCTTTGGCCATGTTAAAAACGTTGAGCTTGCTGACCTTATTATATTTCTTGGGTTGATCTAGCGGCAATCAATTCTGAACTTGTTATAGTGAATAGCTTTGTTTAAATTCGCTGTGTAGTCATTTCCAGCCTTTCGATAATAATGATCAGAAACGTATGCTGCAATTGAAACATATAAGTTGACTCTCATTCCGTCATAAAACGCTAGGATAACACAATCATAGATTCAAAATGTACAATATAATTCACTTAAACATGAAACATCAATAACAATTCAGCACCCACATTAATGTAGTTCTTCACAATCGGTCGTCGATTTTGTCGATAAAGTCATGCACAAAACATAAATTCTTAAACCTTATATTAAATACTGTAATCTTTTAAGAAATAGAGAAAAATAAAATCCAATACTCACCACAAAATTTTCACGTTACCTTTTGTATGAGAAATAAGAGAACAGTATAAATCACAAACACGAACACAATCAAAACAAACATAACATAACCTCATAATCTATTAGCAAACAGTAACATCAAGAGTCAACACTCGCTCTCGCTCTGCGCATTGCCCGAACAGAACGGCGAAAATGGCTGGAACATATAGGTGTTAATTTGTATTTCCACTTATTTTCCGTTTATTTTATTTATATGAATATAATAACAATATAAATTATTGACGAGGTTTAAAGTTTAAATCATATTTCAGTTAACAGGTTTTCTTAATTAATATTTCATTAGCTGGGTTTGATAATTATCTGATTTAATGTAAAATAAAAATATTACGTTGTTATCAGTGTGTGCTTTAAAACTATAGAACGCCATGAAATTTGTATAATGTGTATGTCACATTAAAATATTACATAGCTTTTATGTTATAATACTTGATGTTGGCGCCGCTGTGCGATATATTTCCGTTAATTATGTTTAAATAGTAGTTTTGGCTAGAATAATTTTTATTTTGATTTATCGAGAGACAGATGGCAACCCCTGTATTGTTTTTAAATTAAACTGGAGTTCAAAAATTATCTTATCGTACCTGTGGGCGATAAGCTGCCAAGAACAGTCGTTTTGTAGACGTCTTTAAGCAGTTTTACTAGAAGTTTTACTAACTGTTGTCCTCTCGAAACTGCAGACGTATATATGTGTGTTTTGTTAGTCGACATATTTTTTATTAAGAGAATTGTTAGTGCCTCCAGATTCCTTACATCCTAACTAGTCTATCCCTTTCCTTTCTGGAAGCATTTACCAAGAAGTCAAACCGCAGTTGACCGGTAAGTTTTTCTTTGTTATATCACATCATATTTATAATACATGTATATATGTTTGCTTCATACGGACTCGAGGTATTACATTTGATTTATTTGTAGTCGTTAGTTTTCGCATACAGTCCATTTTTTTGTCAGATCATATGTGTCAATTTAGTTTAGGCTGATTTAAACCCAGCGGCCGACACATAATATTTGCTCCTCCGGAGCCGGATCATTAGAGTTTGAAGCGATATTAGAGTGCAACGTAGTTTTGTAAATTTGTTTAAAATACCTCGAGTCAGTTGTTTTTGTAGAGAAGAGGGCAGTTTTTAGTACATACGCTAGTTATTTGCACAGTTTTAGATTAATATTGGGTTGCATTCTGTCTATCAAGGATTTGATTAGTTTTAGAGGTGTATGAGTTAGTCATGGTTATTTCCGAAGGATTAGAATAATATTTGGTTCGATTCGCGAACATTTTTTGGTTTGTTTCTTTCCGTTTGGAGATAATTTGGTGGTAAATCATACACCAGTCGTTTCTCTTATAGTGTACTCATCTAGATAGTTTTTTCTTTGCGTGCAAAAAATAACATTAAAATTTTATACTTAATTTTTCGAATTTATATTGGCTCGTTTTCATATTCATTTATTTGATATTTGTTATTAGGTTCATAACTATTGTCTTTCTTTCAATTTAATCGTAATTATGACTGATCAACAGGTACTAGAACGTCAACTGAAAATTTTAACGTCGAAAAAAGAAACTTATTTTTTGCGTTTACAAACATTATACGAATTCGGTAAAAAATTAAACGATGCCGCTTCTCTAAAAAACTTTGTAGCTAGGCTAAAATTGTTGGAAAAAACTAAAGATGAATTTACGCAGATTATTGACTCGCTTAATGAGATACAAATACAGTTGGATTCAAAATATGTGGCGAGTTTTCAGGCATTAGATGCGTTTGACGACTTATATTGTCATATATTAGTAATGGCTGAAGATCCGCGTGTAACAGCAAGCAGAATGATTGACTCAAACCAGAATACGCAGGGTCAAAATAAAGAAAAACGTCAAACTGTTCCTCAGTTGCCGAAGTTAAGTTTGCCTAGGTTTTCAGGTAATATTAGGGAATGGGAAGTCTTTTACGAATGTTTTAAAAGTCTCATTCATGAAAGCTCGGACTTAACTGACGTCGACAAGGTAAATTATTTGGTGGGACAGTTGTCAGGTAAAGCTTTGAATATTTGTTCGGGATTACCTCCGACTGGTACTAATTACAAAATTATTTGGGACACTCTTGTTGAAAAATTTCAAAATCGTCGTGTTTTAGCAACTAGTTATTTGGAACAAATTTTAGATTTGAAACCGGCCCAATCTGCGTCGTCTAATAGTTTAAACAATATTTTAGAGAAGTGTGATACGGCATTTAAAGCTTTGCAAAACTTGAAACTTGATGACTTATTAGATTTTACGTATGCATATTTAATTTGGTCTAAAATGGATGTCGAAACTAGAAGTCTTTTTGAAAACTCTCGTAGAACATCAGATATTTTCACATACAAGGAAGTTCTAGGGTTTATTAAAGACCAAGCGCATATTTATACCATAACTCCGAATTTGCATAAATTGAATAAGTCAGTTTCTTTACAGTGTAATAATAAAGCGAAATCTCAAGCATTTTTTGTTGAAAATAAGAAAGAGTTCAATGATAAGAATTGTATTTGCTGTCGTGTAAAACAACATTCTTTGACTTTGTGTGATAAGTTTTTGTCGAAATCGCCTGTAGATAGATTTAAATTTATAAAGGATCAATACTTATGTATTAATTGTTTTGCTAAACATAAAGTTATTGCTTGTAAAAGTGCAGTATCTTGTAGAATTTGCAAACATAAGCATCACACACTTTTACATTTTGTCAAAAATCAGAATGATAATACTAAATTATCTACAGATAATGAACAGAGTGTTAGGAAAAATATTTCTGGCAGAATTGGTCTAGAAGATTGTAATAAATCGGGAGAAAACTCAGAGTCACTCCAAAATAGCTTAAACCCATCCACATTTTGTTCGACTTTACAATCTGCATCTGACTTTGGGTTGACGGTTTTGTTATCTACTGCGATTATAAACATTTTTGGTCAAGATGGTAGGGGTCATAGAGCAAGATTCTTATTAGATTCGTGTAGCCAAGCACATTTCTTGACTGCTAACTTGGCCAGAAAACTGGATTTGGAAATTTCTAATTGTGATTCGTTTGTTAAAGGCATGGGTGCTAATGATAATTCGGTATTAGGGAAAGCATCAGTTGTCATTTCGTCTATTTTAGATTCCAATATTCAATATTCGTTAGATGCTTTATTAGTTGAGAAAATAACTGACAGATTGCCTGCTTTTAAGGTTCATAGAGAATCTGTCAACCATTTCTTTGAGCTGCCGTTAGCAGATGTTACTTTTGACCAACCAGGTGCTATTGACGGAATAATCGGAGCACAATTGTTCCCATGTTTGTTGGGTTCCCATAAGGTAACAGGCTCTGTAGATATGCCTGTTGCAGTTGAAACTAAACTGGGTTACGTCATTATGGGTTCAGCTCCAGCGATCATTTCGGAATCCAGAAGTTTTCACTCGTTTCACACTACTGTTGAACCTTCCTTGAATAGTCTCGTGGTAAAGTTTTGGGAAATGGAGGAGATTCCAGTTCAAAGATTCGAACATCCCGATGATCTAGAATGTGAAAAAATATACTCGTCTACCCTCAAAAGAGAATCTTCTGGGAAATATGTCGTAAAACTTCCCTTTAAATTGAGTCCTGACAAATTGGGAGACTCTTATGCTATGGCATTAAAACGTTTTAATAGTTTAGAAAAAAGGTTTGATAAGTTCCCAAAATTTAAGGAACAGTATAGTTCTGTTATTCGTGAATATTTACAAGAAGGATATATGTCTCTCTCGAAAGAAATTTATTTTCCTAATTATTTTATTCCGCATCACGGTGTGTTTAAGCCTGAAAGCACTTCTACTCCTCTTCGTTGTGTTTTTGACGCCTCTTGCAAGTCGGCGACAGAATTTAGTTTGAATGAGTTGTTGTACACAGGCCCAAAATTACAGTCTGATGTACTTGACATTTTTCTCAATTTTCGTCTGTTTCCGGTAGCCTTTACAGCAGACATTCGTCAAATGTATTTGCGAATTGGAATGAATGCTGAACATCAAAGGTTTCAACAAATATTGTGGAGATTTTCTCAAGATGAGCCTATTCGAACCTATCAGTTAAATTCCGTCACTTTCGGCGTGAAGTCATCACCTTTTTTATCGTTGAGAACACTTAGACAGTTGGCTCACGATGAATCGGAAAAATATCCATTAGCTTCGAAAGTCGTACATCGTGATTTTTATATGGACGACTTGGTTTCGAGTGTTGAAAGTTTAGAAAAGGCAAGGGTTCTTTATCAAGAATTAGTTGGTTTATTTTTTGCTGGCGATTTTCAGCTTACTAAATGGGCTGTAAATTCAGAGGAGCTTCTATCGGAAATTCCACGGGCTGAACGTTCACCAAAGGTGGTTAGTTTCGATTTAGATAGCCTAAAAGTATTGGGATTACAGTGGTTTCCCAGCGAGGATGTTTTTTCGTTTGCTATACATGTGGAACACAGGATATGTACAAAACGGAACGTTTTATCCACTGTGGCTAGATTGTTTGATCCACTTGGTCTTCTGGCTCCTGTTACTTTAATGCTGAAACGAATTGTAAAGGAGCTGTGGAAACTAAAGTTGGACTGGGATGAAGTTCCCACTGGCAAAATTCTTAATCAGTGGCAAAAGATCCAGAGTGAATTGCCGTTTCTATCAGATTTTCGAATGTTTCGTCATTTGGGTGTTTTTACAGATTCTGAGGTGACATTGATTGGTTTTTGCGATGCTTGTGAAGAATCATACGGGGCTGTGGTCTACATCAAGGGAGTGACGCCAGATTGTTTTGTTCAGGTTTCGCTTGCTTGTGCTAAAACTAAGGTGTCTCCTATGAGGGTGCAATCAATTCCACGATTAGAACTGTGCGCAGCCGTATTATTAGCTAGATTGTTGAAATTTGTAAAAAGCAGTCTCGAATCTCGTATCACTATACGACAAATATTTGCTTTGTCTGATTCAAGAGTGACCTTGAGTTGGATCGCTTCGCCTCCTTATAGATGGCATGTGTTTGTAGCTAATAGAGTGTCACTCATTCAAGAGTTGGTTAGTTCGGAAAACTGGTTTCATGTGGAAGGTTCTGATAATATAAGTGATTGCTTGTCTCGTGGTATGCAACCTTCACAGTTCATGAAATCAGATGTTTGGAAATCAGGTCCAGAATGGTTGAAGTTAAGTGTGTCGCAGTGGCCGATTATTTCGATTGCTGCTACCGATGGGAAATTGCCCGAGGAAAAGGTTATTTTAATGGTAACAACCGAGGTAGAGCCACACCCATTATATCAATTAATTTCTCGTTGTTCGTCCTTTAGTAAGTTGATCCTTACAACTGTTTATGTTTTACGATTTTCTAGAATTCTGAAAACCTCAGGAATTATTTCAAGTTCTGATTTGGAAACGGCTGAACTGCGTTTAATCAAAGTAGTTCAGCGGCATTATTTTAATTCCGAAATCTTATTGTTGGAAAAGAACAAATTGTCTTCTCCCCGTCTTCGTCCTTTGTCTCCATTTTTTGGAAGATGGTTTGATTAGGGTGGGAGGTAGACTTAGTAACTCAAGTTTAGAATTCGATCGGCAGCATCCCTTTCTCTTGCCTAGAAACGATCACTTTGTGAATTTGCTAATTGATGACTGTCATCGAAAAAATTTGCATACTGGACCACATTTGGTTTTGTCGATTTTACGTCAAAAGTATTGGATTACTAGTGGTCGAAATTCCGTTAGATATCGCCTTCGAAAATGCAATCATTGCTTTCGTCAACATCCCAAGCCGACGTTTCCAAAAATGGCAGATCTCCCTGCGGTACGAGTTTCAGAAGCCAAACCCTTCTTACATTGTGGTGTTGATTATGGGGGGCCTTTCTTCGTAACTTTGGGGAAAAGGAGGGGAGTTAAAAGTCAGAAGGCCTACATTTGCTTATTTATTTGTTTGGCAACTAAAGCTCTGCATGTGGAATTAGTGTCGGACTTATCGACCGACATGTTTTTGGCTGCATTTAAGCGTTTTTTGTCACGTCGTGGGGCATGTTCAGTCATGTATTCGGACGGAGCCACAAACTTCATCGGGGCTAAACATAAATTAGATGCCCTTTATAACTTTGTTAATTCTGATTCGTATAACCACGCACTACAAACCGAATTCACTCCGAATAAAATCGTTTGGAAATTTCAACCTCCTTTGAGTCCTCATTTCTCCGGAGTTTGGGAGTCCCAAATTAAGGCTGTTAAAACTCATCTATATAAAGTCATTGGCTCTCAAATTTTGACCTATGAGGAACTTAATACTGTTCTGACACAAATAGAGGGGTTGTTAAATAGTAGACCTCTTAGTTGGCTTAGTACTGACCCTTCGGACCCACTTCCTTTAACTCCAGCACATTTTCTTACTCTTACCCCATTAAAATCTTTGCCTCTTGTTGATGAGGAGACTGCTGCTAGGAGTTTGTTCGATCGTAAAAATTTGATAGACCACATGGTACAGACATTTTGGAAAAGATGGCACAATGAATATCTCACGCAACTTCAAATGAGGCAGAAGTGGAATGTCCCAAGCATGCCCATAGAGATCGGAACATTAGTTATACTAAAACAAGATAATGTGCCGCCATTTCGTTGGCCGGTTGGCGTTGTCGAAGAGGTTTTTCCGGGTACTGATGGTGTAGTAAGAGTCGCTAAGGTCAGAACAAAAACTGGCGTTTACAAAAGACCTGTAGTGCGACTATGCCCACTACCATCCCAATGACCTTTTACTTCTTATTAGTCTTGTATTATTTTTATTGGTTTTCAGTTAGAATTTGTTATTTTGTTTGTTTTAATTTTAATGGTACGTTCTGAAACAGTCTTTCAGGGCGGGGGGTGTGTTGGCGCCGCTGTGCGATATATTTCCGTTAATTATGTTTAAATAGTAGTTTTGGCTAGAATAATTTTTATTAAGAGAATTGTTAGTGCCTCCAGATTCCTTACATCCTAACTAGTCTATCCCTTTCCTTTCTGGAAGCATTTACCAAGAAGTCAAACCGCAGTTGACCGGTAAGTTTTTCTTTGTTATATCACATCATATTTATAATACATGTATATATGTTTGCTTCATACGGACTCGAGGTATTACATTTGATTTATTTGTAGTCGTTAGTTTTCGCATACAGTCCATTTTTTTGTCAGATCATATGTGTCAATTTAGTTTAGGCTGATTTAAACCCAGCGGCCGACACACTTGATGGTATGCAATATTTTATTTCTTACCTAAATGTGCTCCATTTGCAAAGTACATTTGTGTAATTTTTAGGTAACAGTGTAATTTTATGGTGATATTTTATTGAGCTTCCAATGCCATGTAACGGTTACAAACGTGTTTGTTTGGGCATGTTTGATCGTATGACATCGGCGTCTAATAGCAACATGGCAACGCCAACGCCTACAGTGAACCGACTCTGACAAAGCGCCCGGCATTAATGATTAATGGCGGTTTGTTGTTGATATTTTTTATGATTTCATATCATAAGTTGTTATTTGATCTATGTCTATTTATTTTTCTGGAAGGTTTAAAGATTGAACAATCTTATTGCAGTCTGAATTGTTTTAATTTTGGGTAATTAAGTAATTCGTTGTCTGGAGTGTAGATAATGAAACATGGAGTATATCGACAAACATGTCAGGTAAGAATCCCTAAAACAGTTATATACTAAATACATGTGTGAATTCAATAAAATTAGTCACTTTTCTGTAGCATAATTAAATTTTGGTATGCCGCTATTGGTGAATTATTCTAAAACGGCTGCATTTATATTTTTGTTTCTTTTAATGAAATATACTCAAGGAAAAAGAAAGCCTAATTGCTAAATACGCATTTTGTTATGTCCTTGAAGCAGCCTGGAGATGTCTCACCTAGTCAGAGCAATTCATTTTAAAAAGGTTAAACATGATTGACCTATGGAAGCATGAAACTTATCCAGAGCAATCAACATCATACGAACAGTGGAACAGTGCAGTACCCATCAAGCTGCCAGGATTGCTTATTTTGCACATTGCCGCAGTATCCTATCGTATGGAACATTCATATGGGTTAACTCGTCAGCAGCGGAACATGTGTTTAGCATGCAAAAAAAGAGCAATAAGGACATTTTGTGCGTAGGTCCAAGAAAAAGCTGCCCTGGTGTGTTCGAGGCCAATGGGATACTTAGGTATCCTTCCAGCCATAGTCTTCTTCAGTATATGTATTCAAAATATCCAGTGAATGATGAAGCTCGCAACATCAATATCAAGTGCAGGCATGAATTAAAAATACACTTGCACAAAAAGGAGAAAACAAAGCAGATGTTTGATTACTTGGGAATTAAATTCCTAAGTTTTCTACCCAATGTTATTAAGATGCTCCCACTAACAAGATTACAGTCGGCACTAGTGGATGTTATAGAACAAAAACCAAGGTGAAGGAATTTATTGGTGCTCTAAACTAATGTGTATAGTGTTACATACTACTTGTATTCATTCTTTGTAGTGTGTGTGTGTGTATGTGTGTGTGTGTGTGTGTGTGTGTGTGTGTGTGTGTGTGTGTGTGTGTGTGTGTGTGTGTGTGTGTGTGTGTGTGTGTGTATTCCCATATTTGTGGAATCTTGTATGTGCTTGGAACTTTGAAGTGCCGTCTTTTTTGTTATGGATTCTTACACTCCGAAGCCACAATTTTTTTCTCGCAAAACAAATGAATTCCCTAATATTATGCCCTCTTTCTCATCGCTTTACAACCAGCTTGCAGCTACCTTTGGTTTTACCGTGTACTAGTTTCTAACAGATGCCAGTAAGAAGATTTATTTGGGTAAGGGACGATGCCAGAATTAAGGTTATGGTTGGAGTACACACACTAATATTTATGGTATCTTATAGAGTCACTGATCAGAAGCGCCCCCTGCACAAAATTTATTTCAAACAGCCAGTGATCAGTGCTGCGTTGCCAGATATGGTTTCCTCGGCATTGTCTGGATGGAAGATCGATAATTTCAGGGTCGTTTATTCGTTTGCTCTTTGTATTTCGCTTCTCTCTAAAAATGTGTGTAGGGTTTATGGATGTATGGTTGTGGATTCTTACATTAAATGTCGAATAAATTAATCAGAGATAGCTACACACCCATAATAAATGTTCATGACTATAAATAAAAATCTGATTTTAACCGTTCTTCAAGGAAACATTTAGGTTTGAATAAATTTGATTGATAAAATTTGAAGTTCATTTGTCTCTAGATTATGAGTGCAAAAGCCTGGACGCAGCAAGTGTGTTATGGTAGCGAATTTTCATAGAACTGTTTTGAATGTTAAATATATATGTATGTTTTTAATGAAAGACATCAAATTTGGTGGATATTATAACCTTTTGTAGTAAAAGCCATGTAGCATATTGCTCCAAAATAGCTTTACTATTTCAAACAGTACAACAATTTTCCCGAAAAAACTGGTCGGATTTTCCTGGCCAACGAACATATCAAAGCAATTTACACAAAAATTACTCTTGCCAGGATATAAATATTCACAAAAGCTTTTTGACAGAAATCTAAAAAATATTTCTTTCAACTATTCACGGAAATTTGAGTGGTGGAAGTGAAGTGGAAGTAAAGAAAACCATAAGAAAATAATAATTATACTTTCATGTCACACGCTGTCAGAATATGTATGTCATTAGGAAGTTTCATTTAACATTTGTGAAAAAAATGTACTAACTACTTATATATTATGAAAATGTAAACCTAGATAATCCTATAAAATTAATCATTTCTTACTTTTTTGTATCAAAGGTTGTTTATATTTAATTTTTTTTTAGAAAATCGCCAAATCATCATCATCTAATCGGATGTTAGAATAAACAACTTATTTAAATCATACCTTTATGATAGAAAATAAAGATTCCGCGATAGGCCGACGTTATGAAAAATGCGCACTAACTTACGTAATAATAAACCTATATCCTTCATCAAATAATATTTAAGTAATTGCTGCTAAACAAGCTTCAAGTGCTAGTTGTTTATAAATAATAAGTTTGGAAAAAGAAATGGGATGTTAATTTGAGTTATAAATGAGATATTTCAGAAACGTAATATATTGAGTATTTTATGCTAATAAGCTTACACTGAAATTTTATGTAGAATTAAAAAATTACATAATGTACCAGATGTTATTTTCGAATAATTAAGATGGTGTTAACTCGCTCACCATAAAGCTAATGTTTTAGAAAACACAAAATATTTTTGCTGATTTAAAAATGTGTAAAATTAAAAGATATGAATTTTTAACGTGCCCAACATTGCATGGTACATGGGACTGACATCTTAACGCCCGCACGGCTGAACGTGCAGATGCCACAACCTCGGTTGATGTTAATTTACAGTATGTACTGAAAAATAATTTGACATTTCTACTGAGAATTGAACCCGGGAGCTTTGGGTCCAGAGGCACACGTTCTTACCGCTTGGTCACAGAGGCTGCTAACTAGGTGAAATGTATTTTGTTAGATGTAAATCGTTCTTGCATTTTCGTGTCCAATTTTATGTATAAGGAATTGGTTTTTAGTGAATTTTCTTTAAAAAATTTCACAAATGAGCGCCAATTAGGCCCCCCAAAACACATATCCGGGGTCAGTTTCAATTTTTATATGTTTATATATATATATATATATATATATATATATATATATATATATATATATATATATATATATATATATATATATATATATATATATATATATATATATATATATCACACCGATAACTCAGAAAATAATAGGCTGATTTTGATTAAATTTGGTAAATAAATTCCTTTTGCAAATGGCTTGGATAAGTTCGTTAGACAGGTAAATCTGACCAGGTTTTCCCGGAAAATTGTGTGTTTTCTTTCGAAAAAAAAAATATATCTCCGAAATTAACAAAGTAAGGACAACCAAATTTGGTACGCAGGTTTACATCCTTACAGGTAAGTTACCTACCAAAATTCAGCGATGTAGGTCAAAAGACAAAAAAGTTATAGGCGTTTAAAGAAAAATATATTGGGGTTTTCCTCAAAACGTCAAAGTTGCGATTTAAAACGTCAAAATCGGCAACATTTAGGCAAATAACTTGAATCTAATACGGGCTATGGAAATCAAATCTCTCAAGAACGATGTTTTACAAACCCTGAAGTCTTAATTTCAACCGTCATTGTCTTTCATTTTACTAAAATGTTTCCAAAAAATTCATTTCAAATAGACCCTTTCTCTGATACTTGGCAGTAGTCTTAGCTATAGAGTTTATCGTTTAATGGTGTATAATTTTTGTCGAATTTTCGTAAAAAATCAATAAAGCTCAATATATCCGTTATTATACAAGATATGAAAAAAATCTTTATACATTAATTATAGGGTGTCTTGAGCTACATCTTAAAAAAATATTTCTAGAATCACAGGTTGACCCATAAGTCGTTGGTGATACAAATTTTCTTATTTTTTTTTGAATCAAACACGCCTTATGTTATTGCATTTTTGCATTTTCCATTGAAATATAATGCATGTTTGTAAGAAAAGAAATTCTGGATGCAGCAAGTGCGTTATGGTAGCGAATTTTGATCAAATGCTTCACATTTGAATAGCCCAATTTGCTATTAACCTATAAGGTTGACCAAGAAACGAGTTTTTTCCGAAACACTTTAAGTTTACTTTTGGAAATTTTTTGTAAATTTTCACACAATAAAGTTATTTGTATGAAATATGGCACATTTTTTTACTATATAGGTTATACTGGTAACCAAAATTGATGTCTGCTTTCTTAAATAAAAAGAAAACACAATATTTGCAATAAAAACATTTTTATGAAAATTCACCACCATAACGCACTTGCTGCGTCCAGAGTTTTTATTTGGTAATATACTTACTGTATCTTAAATTCTTATCTTATTTAGGCGGCGATCAGTGTAGCTTCTAAGACATAGAATAGTGAATTTTAACGTTTTTAAAAAGCATTCTTTATAACTGAAAACACGACATTTCACATAAGGTTTTTGTTTCAGTAAATTACCTATAATCCAAGAAATCGCTACTAGAGTCCGTCCACAAAATCATTTCAATATTATTACCTCGTATAGCTGACAATAAACATTAAATATTTCTGCAAACGGACTGCACACAATATTGCAGTTAATTAGTTGGGGTAATGTCAATTGTCAGTGACATATCACCACTCATATTAATTGCGTCAGTGGTAATCTTAGGTCGCCAAAATTTAAACAACTTTGGGCGCAGCAAGTTCGTTATGGCAGTGAATTTTCATTAAAATGTTTTTTAATAGCAAATATCTGTGTTTTTTTTTAAGAAAGCAGGTATCAAATTTGGTTACTAGTATAACCTATATAGTAGAAACAATGTGCCATGTTTCATCAAAATAACTTTATTGTTTGAAAATGTACAAAAATTGAGCTATTGAAATTTGAAGCATTTAATGAAAATTCGCTACCATAACGCACTTGCTGCGTCCCAAATTTCTTTTCTTACAAACATGCATTATATTTCGAAGGAAAATGCAATAACATAAGGCGTGTTCGATTAAAAAGAAAAGAAAATGTGTATCACAAACGACTTATCAACGAATTATGGGCCACCTGTGATTGTCGAAATATTTTTTAAGATGTAGCTCAAGACACCGTATAATTAATGTATACAATTCTTTTTGGTATCTTGTATAATAACGGATATATTGAGGTTTATTGATTTTTGCGAAAACTCGACAAAAATTATACACCATTAAACGATAAACTCCGTAGCTAAGACTACTGCCAAAGCATCAGAGAAAGGGTGTATTTGTAATGACTTTTTTGGAAATGTTTTAGTAAAATGAAGGACAGTGATGGTTGAAGCTAAGACTTTAGGGTTTGCAAAATATTCTTCTTGAAACATTTCCTTTCCATGGCCCGTAATAGTTTCAAGTTCTTTGCCTAAATGTAGCCAATTTTGACGTTTTAAATCGCGACTATGACGTTTTGAGGAAAACATCAATTTATCTTTCTTTAAATGCCTCTAGCTTTTTTTGTCTTTCAACCTACAGAGCTAAATTTTGGTCGGTAATTTAGCTATAATAATATAAACCTGTGCGCCGATTTTGGTTGCACTTACTATGATATTTCCGGAGATGAAACTGACTCCGGGTATGTGTTCTAGGGGGCCTAATTAGCGCTCAAAATTCAAAAGTTGGGATCACCTCATGTAAGGTTTTAAACTAAAAACACTTCTGAGAGCAAATTAAGTAAATTAAGAATGTATTTATTAAAAGGAAAATGTACATATCATAACACGGGTAAACACAAACGAGTGAATCACAGAGCAACTGAAAGATGAATGTCTATTTTTGTCACCGTTCCAAGGCTGCTGGTAGATTCCCGACCAGGTCTCAGCGCAGCCGGCATCTCTACCACTCGATGTACAAGAAGGGGCCCTTGAAAGTTTGGTGATGTACATTGCGACCTAACATTCGGCCATCCTGTAGGAAGACCTGTCCTCAGGTCGCTTGGACACTGCTTTATTGATCTGAAACAAATGGTTAGTGAGGGATCTTCGCGGTCATCTGAATGCATGTACATCATTTGACACATCGATCCCTTTGTAGTGCGTAGGCCTAGCATCATAACATGCTTATCTAACATGTTTAGTTAAGCATGGCGCCTTAGTATGCTTCCCCCACCAAGCACTATCGATTGCTAAGTTGACAAGTCTAGCATTCTAACATGTTCCTCTCACTTGAGCATCACTTTATATGCTGTTGTGAGTCCAACAATTTATTGTGCTTCTCTCATGTTCCTTTTCAACCTCAGTAAGTCTGACACTACAGCCACCAGTGTGGCGGTGCCTCTCTTATCTATCTGCAGAGTGGATAAGTCCAGCATTTAGCCATGTCCATCCTGACATTCTACTTGTGATCAGGCGTGACATTTAGGAATGCTCCTCCTATCAACCACTCGTCTCATGCGTAAGGCTATAGCTTACCTTTCATAATGACCCAGGGTTTCATTTTATCAACCGCAGTAACGGTCTTTAAGGCCTTGGCGCCCTCCCTCAGGTCCTCTGTTACGTATCTGTCATTGGGTAGAACACTGACCACTCTAAACGGTCCCCTAAACTTAGGCATGAGTTTTCTGCTTCCCCCTGTAGGGGGTTGATCAGTTCTTAGGATCATCACTAACTCCCCTGTTTTATACTGCTTTGCTTCAGCCCTCTTTTTGTCAAATCTTTTCTTTTGTGCGACTTGGTCTTGCGACATACGCCTGCCTGCATCGGTTCTAAGCGTCACTAAATCTAAACGCTTCAAATCACTTTGCACCACATTCAACAACGTGACCTCACTAGGATTTCTCATTTTATATCCTGCTAATAGTTCTATAGGTGAGACACCAGTAGCCTTGTTAAAAGTACCATTGATTGCACTCTGAATATGTTTCACTACTGTGTCCCACTTATCAATTGGTCTGCCAGCTGCTGTTGTAGCCAGCGCACTTAAAATCGTACGGTTGTACCGCTAAAACTGCCCATTGGCTCTTGGAGAAGCCACGGCATTCAAAATGTGCTTGATGTCGTAACTCTCACAAAACACGTTAAATGTTCTTAATGTGAAGGCAGTACCCCTGTCACTAATGAGTCTTTTTCCAGTTACTAGGGAATATGCCTTTATTGTAAGATATCTGAAACAGACGAGTCAGGACAGGAGCAAGTTCTGGTGCCAATTTTTTGAGAACAATTTCTGGGATCTCGTCAAGGCCAGATGCTTTCCTGGTATTAAGAGAAGAGAGAACCTTTCGTACCTTTTTAGTTTTGAAAATGATGTCCGTCATTTTATGCGCGACATTGGGGACTGTTGGTGGTTGAACATTTGGAGGTGGGTTGAGAGTAGAATTGCCGGCGAACAACGAAGCAAAAAGTTCAGCCTTGGCCAGGGCGGTAGAAACAATTTCATCCCCTGAGACAAGAGGTGGGAACGTGCTTTTGCAGAAATTATTCCCAATAGATTTAGCAAGAGTCCAGAAGGGTTTGCTGCCGTTGAAGCTTGAGTGGACTTTGTTTTTGATGTGGTTATTAAACGAGTTTTTGTCTCAGAAAGAATGCGGACACAGCGGTTTCTTGCGTCGTTAAATGCTTGACGATTTTCTTGACTGGGATTGTGTAGAAGCGTTTTGTGAGCTTTGATCTTTTCAAGTATGTCCTTGTCACAGGATTTAGAGAACCAGGGCTTTTGAGTGGCTGAAGTGGTTTTCTGTGTACGTGGAATAAATAATTCCATGCCAGCTTGGATAATTTCAGTGACGTTTTGTGAGATATCAGAGGGGTCAGGATGAGAGAAGCAGACAGACGCCCATGGAAATGAGGAAAAGTAATCCCGCATTTCATCCCAGTTTGCGGAGTTGTAGTGCCAAACGATACGTGGGTCTGATGACTGTGTGACCTCGGGTTGCATTGCGCAGGAAGCAGTGACCATGCCGTGGTCTAAGCGACCAAGGGGGGCGGTGACTGATATGTTATAGCATTCAGGTTTTGTAGTAAGAAGGAGATCCAAGGGATTTAAGCTGTGTGTTGGGATACGAGGAAATTAAGTAGGTTGCTGAACCATATTGGCTAAAGAATTGCTGATTGGAAAAGCCTCCGCTGCTCTCCCTTGTGGATCGGTTTTTGAAGCTCGTAGCCATTCCTTATTATGGACATTGAAGTCACCAAGAATAGTGACCTCGGAGGAAGGATATTCAGAAATCAGATAGTCGGTTTTTTCAGAAAGGTAGTCAAAGAGCTGGACAAAGTTGTTGTCAGAAGGTGACCGGTAAATGCAACAGATGAATTTAGTTGCAGCCCTGAGAGAAAGGATATTTTATCAAAACAGTAATAGTGTAGTTTTTTTTTTCAATCAAATATTTAATATGGTTATTGTTCACGAAGGTGGTGAATTCAAGTTAAATAATATGCTCACAAATAGATAATTATCAATGTTATTTGGGTATTGCAGTGCATTTTTCAGTTATTGATTTTTTTCAGAGGCTGTCCGCAGAAATTTTGCGGCCACCTTTTCCAAGAAGTTGTTGCGAACTGGTTAAGGCAATCAGACCTTAGATCCAAGAGAAATACATCAAAATAAAATTGGTAATAATTTGTCTCGTAATTTGTTATGTAGAATATTTAATTTAGTGCTTTTTCAGAATATTTCATTTATTTATTTGTCCTTTCCCAATTAATTTAAAAAAAAATAAATGTCGATTCTTTCATTGCATTTTTATATATGAACAGTGATTATTTTTTTGTTCCTTTTATTTTGTAATGTTATTATGTTTGTTTTGTTTGTTATAAATATTTTTTGATTTAAATAAGTTTTGTTTTTCTTTTATATGAATAAATTTATTTATATTTTTCTGACAGTTAGTTTTTTATTTACCTACATATGAATATAAATAAATAATAAACATAAGTGCATATATCTTTTCTGTACAATACAATATGAACTAATTTCTCAAATATGTTACAAATATTTTTAGTATTTTCAATTTATTAAGTAAGTGATAGAAATTATATAATGTATACAAAAATTAAACATGATTCAAGTCTTGAAAACTCAATTGTCAAGACTTGAGTTTGCTGTAATTTTGCATTGCATTAGTAAAGCTATTTATAATATATTAGTGCTATTAGTTTTTGTATTATTTTAGAAGTGATATCTGTATTTTAAAACAACAAAACATTCTATAGAGGGTTCAACACTTTGATCAGAAACATTCCTGCAACTTTCTGAAAACATCCCACAGGTATGTTTGGAAACATTGCTGAAATGTTTCAATCAAACAAGTTTTAGGTAGGACATTGGGCGTTTTAACTATAAATGAGAACTATTCTGGTAACTTTCTAGTGAATGTTTCATGTTTCTAAAATCCATTTCTGAAACGTTTTCTAGATATTAATTTGTTTTCTGGGTGAAGGACATTTAGTTTCAAGTGTGGTCGTCCAGGGGTGGTCAGGACAAGTTGCCCTAAATGCTCGGGAAAGGACCAAAGCGGCGAAGCTACTGTACGCCGAAATTAGGTCAAAAGTCGGTAGATTTGACTTTACCAGCCTGGTTAGTCTTTGTTAGATTCTTCTGTATAGGTGTAAATGTTGGTAGTATGTTCGCAGATGTTCCTGGTGATCCTCGACCACATATCACAGTAGACATTTATGGCGTAAAATTTACTTGTTTATTAGATTCTGGTGCTTCACAGTCAATAGTTGGTAAGTCGGGATTGAAGAAGATACGTGAGATGAAAGCTGCTTATGTCGAACACAGTTCTGGTTGTGTTACTGTTGTGAATGGAGCCTCATGTCGCACTACTGGTAGTGTTAGCTTACCGATCCCGTTCCAAAATAAAGTGGAAATTGTTAAATGTTTGGTTTTGCCGGAAATAGATGAGTGTATTATTTTGGGTATTGATTTTTGGAAACAGGCGAACTTGATACCTTCGTTTCGTGCCAGTGATTGGGAGCCTGCTACTACTTGTTGCTTGGTTGTAAATGCAGATGTTTTATCTAGTAAACAGCGAGCTAAGTTAAGGCGGCTAATTTCAGACAATTTCGACAAAAAGTGGGTTGTGCTAGAGGCACTGAGGATGTCATCGATACACCTGGTCCTTCACCTATTAAGCAGCGATATTATGCAATAAGTCCATATATGCAAAAAAATATGCACTCTCAGTTGGATAAGATGTTGAAGTTAGGGGTGGTGGAACCATCATCAACACCATGGTCTTCACCGGGAGTTCTGGTCAAAAAACCTGGAGGGGAGTACCGCTTTTGTGTGGATTATAGGCAGCTCAATAAAGTAACAAAAAGAGATGCTTATGCCATCCCATGCATGTCAATGGTGCTCTACAGGCTGAGAAATTCGAAATTTCTATCAGGTATCGATTTGAAAAGTGCCTACTGGCAAATTGTGCTCTCGGAAGAGAGTAAGGAGGAAACGGCTTGTACGGTACCCGGGCGTGGACTTTTCCAGCTCCGCAGATTACCATTTGGATTGCACAATGCACCAGCAACGTGGTAGCGTTTTGTAGATGGTATTTTGGGGCATGATTTGTAGCCTTTCGTCTTTGCTTACCTCGACAACATAATTATTGTCACTGCTGATTTTGAGACCCATTTAGAGGTTCTTTAGAACATTTTTGACAAAAGTTAGCTGCTGGTGTTACGGTGAATCAGGAGAAATGCGATTTTGTTAAACCAGCACTAAAATATTTAAAGTACGTCGTTGAGCAAATGGGTTTGGGAGTTGATCCTGATAAGGTTACAGCTGTAGTGAATTTTTCCACTCCAACTAAAGCAAAGGAAGTCAGAAGATTTCTGGGAAGGGGGGCCTGTGACAAGGCCATACTTGAAAAGGTCAAAGATCACAAAACGCTTTTACACAATCTCAGTCAAGAAAATCGTCAAGCATTTAACGACGCAAGAAACCGCTATGTCCGCATTATTTCTGAGGCAAAAAACTCGTTTAATAACCACATCAAAAACAAAGTCCTCTTAAGCTCCAACGGCGGCAAACCCTTCTGGACTCTTGCTAAATCTATTGGGAATAATTTCTGCAAAAGCACGTTCCCACCTCTTGTCTCAGGGGATGAAATTGTTTCTACCGCCCTGGGCAAGGCTGAACTTTTTGTTTCGTTGTTCTCCGGCAATTCCACTCTCAACCCACCTCCAAATGTTCAACCACCAACAGTCCCCAATGTCGCGCACAAAATGACGGATATCATTCTCAAAATTAAAAACGTACGAAAGATGCTCTCTTCTCTTAATACCAGGAAAGCCTCTGGCCTTGACGATATCCCAGCAATTGTTCTCAAAAATGCGCACCAGAACTTGCTCCTGTCCTGACTCGTCTGTTTTAGATATGTTACAATAAAGGCATATTCCCTAGTAACTGGAAACTGCTCGAGTACAACACATCCCCAAGAAAGGATATAGTAGGTAATAGGGCACTTGAGGCAGACAGGAGTGGGGGTAGGAGTGGGGGTACCCCCACCCCTACCCCTAGGGGCGGAGCCCCACCCCTAGTGGGCGGAGCCCCACCCCCTTGTGGGCGTGGCCCAAGATGGCGTCCAAGATGGCTTCCAATGTAACCTGCATTCTAAGGTCATTGACCATGTCTAGGAAACTTTGGCCAGACAGTGACGTCACACGACTTGGGCCAGACAGTGACATGCAAACATTCCAAAGTGTCTAACCTATTACTTCAAATTATTCTAAGGATATTTTGAAAAAAACCATTTGGAGCAGGTGAGTTTCGAACCCCGGGCACTCAGATGGGAGGCAACGATGCTAACCACTGAGCTAAGCAGATGCTTATTAATTTACTGTTTTAGGCTGGTATATATACGACTTTTAATTAAAACAAACCATACATGTAACAATTAAAGTTTTTATTATTATTAGACAATTGAATGATTCACAAAATAAGAATTAATATGTTTTAATATTATATAAATGTGAGCTGGAAGATAAAGCCCTTCTTACATTTAATGAGGGAATATCAAATCTGTAAAAATAACACACAGAGGTCGTTGGCAAACAAAAGAAGGAAGTTCAGAAACAAAATAGACAACAGGTTCAAATAGGAAACCAAAACTTAAATATCGTAGAGACAATAGAGGTCGCTGGCAAAACAAAGAAGGAAGCTCAGAAACAAAATGGACAACAGGTTCAACTCTTAAAAATAGGAACTTTTTAGCCTTATGTGTGGGCGCGGCAAGTAGTTGATTTTATTTTGAAAGAGATACAGGTTCGATTCCTGATATATGCTCCTTGATATGGTAGCGTCAAACAAATACAAAGAGGTACTGAATAACTAAACAGTAAGCTTAGAAACAATGGTTGGTTACAGGTTCAATTCCTTTCTACCCCCACGTGTTTAGTGTCATGTTACTCGTCTAAGTAAGCAGAATTAAAAAATGGCGACTAAAATAAGATAAAAAACTTAAAACCCTTATCGCGGAAGATCCGTGAGATGTACGATAGAACCAACACATGCACGGTGTTAAGGAGGCCAAATCAAAGTGGAATATACAATAAAATGGCCACTTCCGGTCTAAACTTTAAATCGTTATATCTTTTGAACGACAAGTGATAGAAATGAACTGACTTTAAAAATATATCGTTTCATAACAAGCTCTACAAGAAAATGAGATAAAAAACTTTAAACCCTTATCGCGGAAGATCCGTGAGATGTACGAGAGAACCAATACATGCACGGTGTTAAGGAGGCCAAAGCAAATTGGAATATACAATAAAATGGCCACTTCCGGTCTAAACTTTAAATCGTTATATCTTTTGAACGACAAGTGATAGAAAGGAACGGACTTTAAAAATATATCGTTTCATAACAAGCTCTACAAGAAACTGAGATAAAAAACTTCAAATCCTTATCGCGGAAGATCGGTGAGATGTACGAGAGAACCAACACATGCACGGTGTTAAGGAGGTCAAAGCAAATTGGAATATACAATAAAATGGCCACTTCCGGTCTAAACTTTAAATCGTTATATCTTTTCAACGGAAAGTGATAGAAAGGAACCGACTTCAAAAATGTATGTTTCGTAACAAGGTCTACAAGAAACTGAGATAAAAAACTTTAAACCCTTATCTCGGAAGATCGGCGAGACGTACGATAGAACCAATACATACACGCTGTTCAGCAAAGCAAACTCTATAAGCATATTCAATAAAAATGTTACTTCCGGTAGACACTTCCGGTATAGCTATTCTTAGAGCTAGATACATGTGTGACACATCAAAATAATCGTCTTGTTGAACAGAAGAAATATAATATTTAAGTAAGTCAGAACAAGCTGTGTTAACACCTAAAAACAACACACTCTCTCTTAGACTTAATGAAGTTACTTTCAGAGAAAATTTCAACCATACCATAAAGAACAGTATTCAATAGCGTATTTAAATGTTGACTACATCAAGTGATGCGTGCTACAGACAAATTTTAGTACACCCTCTTAGACTTATTGAAGTTGACGGTACAGGCAGCTGTCAAGCGTACCTAACAAACCAAAGTAAATATGGCTTGAAGAACAGTCTTCAATTACCCTAAACCAACACATCTCTATCATTTCAGAGTAATCTTAGCCATGTGACCAGTTAAACTAAGTATCTTGAAGTGTAGCTTTTATGTTTATGAGATATAAAATAAGAAAACCAAAGAGTTAATTGTCTATTACAACAACAAGCAGAAGGGGGTTGACTTGGTACCTACAGCTGCTACATACTTGGTAAAAATGGGTGCCACTAGCATTTCAGAGTAATTTTAACCACACAACACTCTAACTAACTGTATTGAGATGTGGCTTTATGTGTTAATGGGTAGAAATAACAAAACTAAAGAGTTGATTGTCTATTACAACAGTCAGCTGAAGGAACATTTAGGTTATCGGAATACCGATATGCCAAATGTTCCAACCGAAGGAGCCCACTTAGAGACATCTCCAGGGGCTCGGAATACCGATGCCCTAGAAGTGTCGGAAGCAACATTTCAATTAACACCAACAACCGCTAAACACTTGCTGGACTTTAATATGTTTGATATTAAATTCGGTTTGTTACATAACCATTCATTTTTATGAAAAACTCAACAACTTTTATTTCTGCGTAAGCGAATTTAATCAGAAATATAGAACCAATCTTCAAGGAACCGAAGTAAAAGGATAAGAACATTAAGAACAAACATTCCGATACCGAAGTGATCCTAAACACACCATATGATGCAAATTCTGTAAATCTCTTTAACAGAAGAAAAACAGAAGTGAAACACCGTAAGACAAATAGAACCGACGTACATAACAGATGTGTCTGAGGAGAAACGTATTCAGAACCTTATTGAGTTTACTAAGTTTTAAGTATACGAACATAACAGTCTATGTACCAACCAATACCGATACCCTAAATATTTCAACCGAAGGAGTCCACTTAAAGCCATCTCCAGGGAGCCGGAATACTGGCCCCCTAGAAGTGTCGGAAGCAACATCTCAACTAACACCTACAACCGCTACATACTTGGTAAAAAATGGGTGGAGCTCAGATTGTAAACGACTTGATAGGTGGTACATATGTTTGCAAAGATTTCATTCTAAATTTAGCCTGTTGGATATCCAATCATTTCTATGAAAAGTGCAACCAACCAACTAACCAACCACCCAACCAACCAACCAACGTTGAGGGGCGTAGAGATAGCAAGCTATCTACAAGTGGACCCCTCTGAACCTATGATGTTAATAATGGATTAAGAGATTGAATTGGTACGTGTTTATATTGAAGGCTTGCAAGCTACGTACAAGTGTCTGAATATATGATGGTAATGATGGGTTAAGATATTTAATTGACATGTATTAAAGGCTAAGCGGTTTTCACTTGAGTCATCGTCATTCGAAAACTATTAGAACGAAAACCAGGTCCTTTACTCTGGTATATCTTACTCAGTAGGAACCAAATGTCTTCGAAAACAACATTCTTTGCTTTTCTGAAAGGCAAGTGAGCAGCCCCCTTGTCGAACCCCTCCGAGCTAAAGGTAAACCCCACTCTGTCTTCGGGATCGACATCATGGACTATATGACTCACAATATCTTTAATACGATCTTTGACCCACTTCTCTGGATCGTTGATATCGTCAGGTATATCTTGTAGTCTAAAGCATACGCTTCGTCTATCAAGTTTAAACTTCTTATTGGAGGTCACTGTATCTTCAAGTATTTGGAATGCCATTGTTTCATGCTACACAACTGACTGTGTTGGTTAAAGGACCGAAGTTTAGCCTCGTGTTTATTAAAGACTAAAGTTTAGCAGGTACTATTTGTTTTCACCTTCACTGTTGGCTACCGACTGAACCTTAGCGGACGCTCCTCGTCTTAATATTCGACAAACAACACAGACAACACAACTTATTGTTTTCACCTTCACTGTTGGTTAACGACTGAACCTTAGTGGACGCTTCACGTCTTAATATTCAACAGACAACAACGACAGCTGTCATACAGCTGTCTGACATGTCATACAGCTGTCATACAGCTGTCATACAGCTGTCTAACACAGCTGTCTAACACAGCTGTCTAACACAGCTGTCTAACACAGCTGTCTAACACAGCTGTTTAACACAGCTGTCTAACACGGCTGTCTAATGGGGCAGACATATGTCTAACACATGTCTAGCAGATGTGTAACAGTCACTCTTTTGCGGAACATAAGCTGAATGTTTTTAAGTCAAACAAGAAGAAAACAATTTAAAACACATCTACGATGACCATGAGGCAACCTACATGGACTTTGAACAATTTTAAAAAATAGATGCGGCCAGGTTAGTTGATTAACCATCCAGGTCAGTCACAGCTGACGCTATAAATAAAAACGATGCTGGAAGCGAGTGACGTCACAAGAAACGGTGGTGCATATGCCCAGGTTAGACCTCTAAGCTTTCCAGGTTAATACCGGGGTTAGCTCCATGACAAGGTGGTGGACCAGTCGGGTCAGCTAAGAGTCGGGGTGGTGGAATGGTCGGGTCAGCTAGGCGACCTATCAAGAATTTACTGAGGAGATTTACACAAAAGCTTTAGAGTTTGCTGAAGGTGATAGCGGATGGATGTTGGAAAGACTAATGTGGTTGGAAATTAATATTAATAAATGTATTTTAAAGTAGTTTAAAATAAAAAACATATATATTTTACAACGTTTGTTTTATTATGGCATTAAGCTTACAATATAAGTAAATAATGATATACAGTTATTTATGCTACAGATACATTTTCTATTATATCCTAAAGTATGATCCATACACAAAGGAGTATCAGGCACTAACTTTGGACAATGTTCACTGGTTTCCAGGTTGATAACATCCACTTGATAACCACAGGTTGACAGAATTTATGTTAAAGGTGAAAACAAGCAAAGGTTTTTGTTACATTTACTATCAACCTGTGGTTATCAAGTGGATGTTATCAACCTGGAAACCAGTGAACGTTGTCCAAAGTTAGTGCCTGATACTCCTTTGTGTATGGATCATACTTTAGGATATAATAGAAAATGTATCTGTAGCATAAATAACTGTATATCATTATTTACTTATATTGTAAGCTTAATGCCATAATAAAACAAACGTTGTAAAATATATCTGTTTTTTATTTTAAACTACTTTAAAATACATTTATTAATATTAATTTCCAACCACATTAGTCTTTCCAACATCCATCCGCTATCACCTTCAGCAAACTCTAAAGCTTTTGTGTAAATCTCCTCAGTAAATTCTTGATAGGTCGCCTAGCTGACCCGACCATTCCACCACCCCGACTCTTAGCTGACCCGACTGGTCCACCACCTTGTCATGGAGCTAACCCCGGTATTAACCTGGAAAGCTTAGAGGTCTAACCTGGGCATATGCACCACCGTTTCTTGTGACGTCACTCGCTTCCAGCATCGTTTTTATTTATAGCGTCAGCTGTGACTGACCTGGATGGTTAATCAACTAACCTGGCCGCATCTATTTTTTAAAATTGTTCAAAGTCCATGTAGGTTGCCTCATGGTCATCGTAGATGTGTTTTAAATTGTTTTCTTCTTGTTTGACTTAAAAACATTCAGCTTATGTTCCGCAAAAGAGTGACTGTTACACATCTGCTAGACATGTGTTAGACATATGTCTGCCCCATTAGACAGCCGTGTTAGACAGCTGTGTTAAACAGCTGTGTTAGACAGCTGTGTTAGACAGCTGTGTTAGACAGCTGTGTTAGACAGCTGTGTTAGACAGCTGTATGACAGCTGTATGACAGCTGTATGACATGTCAGACAGCTGTATGACAGCTGTCGTTGTTGTCTGTTGAATATTAAGACGTGAAGCGTCCACTAAGGTTCAGTCGTTAACCAACAGTGAAGGTGAAAACAATAAGTTGTGTTGTCTGTGTTGTTTGTCGAATATTAAGACGAGGAGCCTCCGCTAAGGTTCAGTCGGTAGCCAACAGTGAAGGTGAAAACAAATAGTACCTGCTAAACTTTAGTCTTTAATAAACACGAGGCTAAACTTCGGTCCTTTAACCAACACAGTCAGTTGTGTAGCATGAAACAATGGCATTCCAAATACTTGAAGATACAGTGACCTCCAATAAGAAGTTTAAACTTGATAGACGAAGCGTATGCTTTAGACTACAAGATATACCTGACGATATCAACGATCCAGAGAAGTGGGTCAAAGATCGTATTAAAGATATTGTGAGTCATATAGTCCATGATGTCGATCCCGAAGACAGGTGGGGTTTACCTTTAGCTCGGAGGGGTTCGACAAGGGGGCTGCTCACTTGCCTTTCAGAAAAGCAAAGAATGTTGTTTTCGAAGACATTTGGTTCCTACTGAGTAAGATATACCAGAGTAAAGGACCTGGTTTTCGTTCTAATAGTTTTCGAATGACGATGACTCAAGTGAAAACCGCTAAGCCTTTAATACATGTCAATTAAATATCTTAACCCATCATTACCATCATATATTCAGACACTTGTACGTAGCTTGCAAGCCTTCAATATAAACACGTACCAATTCAATCTCTTAATCCATTATTAACATCATAGGTTCAGAGGGGTCCACTTGTAGATAGCTTGCTATCTCTACGCCCCTCAACGTTGGTTGGTTGGTTGGGTGGTTGGTTAGTTGGTTGGTTGCACTTTTCATAGAAATGATTGGATATCCAACAGGCTAAATTTAGAATGAAATCTTTGCAAACATATGTACCACCTATCAAGTCGTTTACAATCTGAGCTCCACCCATTTTTTACCAAGTATGTAGCGGTTGTAGGTGTTAGTTGAGATGTTGCTACAGACACTTCTAGGGGGCCAGTATTCCGGCTCCCTGGAGATGGCTTTAAGTGGACTCCTTCGGTTGAAATATTTAGGGTATCGGTATTGGTTGGTACATAGACTGTTATGTTCGTATACTTAAAACTTAGTAAACTCAATAAGGTTCTGAATACGTTTCTCCTCAGACACATCTGTTATGTACGTCGGTTCTATTTGTCTTACGGTGTTTCACTTCTGTTTTTCTTCTGTTAAAGAGATTTACAGAATTTGCATCATATGGTGTGTTTAGGATCATTTCGGTATCGGAATGTTTGTTCTTAATGTTCTTATCCTTTTACTTCGGTTCCTTGAAGATTGGTTCTATATTTCTGATTAAATTCGCTTACGCAGAAATAAAAGTTGTTGAGTTTTTCATAAAAATGAATGGTTATGTAACAAACCGAATTTAATATCAAACATATTAAAGTCCAGCAAGTGTTTAGCGGTTGTTGGTGTTAATTGAAATGTTGCTTCCGACACTTCTAGGGCATCGGTATTCCGAGCCCCTGGAGATGTCTCTAAGTGGGCTCCTTCGGTTGGAACATTTGGCATATCGGTATTCCGATAACCTAAATGTTCCTTCAGCTGACTGTTGTAATAGACAATCAACTCTTTAGTTTTCTAATTTTCCAACCATTAACACATAAAGCCACATCTCAATACAGTTAGTTAGAGTGTTGTGTGGTTAAAATTACTCTGAAATGCTAGTGGCACCCATTTTTACCAAGTATGTAGCAGCTGTAGGTACCAAGTCAACCCCCTTCTGCTTGTTGTTGTAATAGACAATTAACTCTTTGGTTTTCTTATTTTATATCTCATAAACATAAAAGCTACACTTCAAGATACTTAGTTTAACTGGTCACATGGCTAAGATTACTCTGAAATGATAGAGATGTGTTGGTTTAGGGTAATTGAAGACTGTTCTTCAAGCCATATTTACTTTGGTTTGTTAGGTACGCTTGACAGCTGCCTGTACCGTCAACTTCAATAAGTCTAAGAGGGTGTACTAAAATTTGTCTGTAGCACGCATCACTTGATGTAGTCAACATTTAAATACGCTATTGAATACTGTTCTTTATGGTATGGTTGAAATTTTCTCTGAAAGTAACTTCATTAAGTCTAAGAGAGAGTGTGTTGTTTTTAGGTGTTAACACAGCTTGTTCTGACTTACTTAAATATTATATTTCTTCTGTTCAACAAGACGATTATTTTGATGTGTCACACATGTATCTAGCTCTAAGAATAGCTATACCGGAAGTGTCTACCGGAAGTAACATTTTTATTGAATATGCTTATAGAGTTTGCTTTGCTGAACAGCGTGTATGTATTGGTTCTATCGTACGTCTCGCCGATCTTCCGAGATAAGGGTTTAAAGTTTTTTATCTCAGTTTCTGGTAGACCTTGTTACGAAACATACATTTTTGAAGTCGGTTCCTTTCTATCACTTTCCGTTGAAAAGATATAACGATTTAAAGTTTAGACCGGAAGTGGCCATTTTATTGTATATTCCAATTTGCTTTGACCTCCTTAACACCGTGCATGTGTTGGTTCTCTCGTACATCTCACCGATCTTCCGCGATAAGGATTTGAAGTTTTTTATCTCAGTTTCTTGTAGAGCTTGTTATGAAACGATATATTTTTAAAGTCGGTTCCTTTCTATCACTTGTCGTTCAAAAGATATAACGATTTAAAGTTTAGACCGGAAGTGGCCATTTTATTGTATATTCCAATTTGCTTTGGCCTCCTTAACACCGTGCATGTATTGGTTCTCTCGTACATCTCACGGATCTTCCGCGATAAGGGTTTAAAGTTTTTTATCTCATTTTCTTGTAGAGCTTGTTATGAAACGATATATTTTTAAAGTCAGTTCATTTCTATCACTTGTCGTTCAAAAGATATAACGATTTAAAGTTTAGACCGGAAGTGGCCATTTTATTGTATATTCCACTTTGATTTGGCCTCCTTAACACCGTGCATGTGTTGGTTCTATCGTACATCTCACGGATCTTTCGCGATAAGGGTTTTAAGTTTTTTATCTTATTTTAGTCGCCATTTTTTAATTCTGCTTACCTAGACGAGTAACATGACACTAAACACGTGGGGGTAGAAAGGAATTGAACCTGTAACCAACCATTGTTTCTAAGCTTACTGTTTAGTTATTCAGTACCTCTTTGTATTTGTTTGACGCTACCATATCAAGGAGCATATATCAGGAATCGAACCTGTATCTCTTTCAAAATAAAATCAACTACTTGCCGCGCCCACACATAAGGCTAAAAAGTTCCTATTTTTAAGAGTTGAACCTGTTGTCCATTTTGTTTCTGAGCTTCCTTCTTTGTTTTGCCAGCGACCTCTATTGTCTCTACGATATTTAAGTTTTGGTTTCCTATTTGAACCTGTTGTCTATTTTGTTTCTGAACTTCCTTCTTTTGTTTGCCAACGACCTCTGTGTGTTATTTTTACAGATTTGATATTCCCTCATTAAATGTAAGAAGGGCTTTATCTTCCAGCTCACATTTATATAATATTAAAACATATTAATTCTTATTTTGTGAATCATTCAATTGTCTAATAATAATAAAAACTTTATTTGTTACATGTATGGTTTGTTTTAATTAAAAGTCGTATATATACCAGCCTAAAACAGTAAATTAATAAGCATCTGCTTAGCTCAGTGGTTAGCATCGTTGCCTCCCATCTGAGTGCCCGGGGTTCGAAACTCACCTGCTCCAAATGGTTTTTTTCAAAATATCCTTAGAATAATTTGAAGTAATAGGTTAGACACTTTGGAATGTTTGCATGTCACTGTCTGGCCCAAGTCGTGTGACGTCACTGTCTGGCCAAAGTTTCCTAGACATGGTCAATGACCTTAGAATGCAGGTTACATTGGAAGCCATCTTGGACGCCATCTTGGGCCACGCCCACAAGGGGGTGGGGCTCCGCCCACTAGGGGTGGGGCTCCGCCCCTAGGGGTAGGGGTGGGGGTACCCCCACTCCTACCCCCACTCCTGTCTGCCTCAAGTTCCCTATTACCTACTGGATATAAAGCGCTTCCTAGCAACTACAGGCCCATTTATCTCCTTACAGTCATCTCTAAAGTGATGAAAAAGTATATAAACACCGAATTACTAAAATTTTTTGAAAATCACAGTCTAATCCACGATAGGCAGTATGGATTCCGTCAGCGGAGATCGACTGCCGACCTCCTTTTCTTTGTCACCCATTCTTGGAACAAGTCTATGGAACTACACGGTGAATCCCAGATTGTTGCTCTAGACATATCCAAAGCATTCAACCAGGTCTGGCACGCAAATAAACTTCCGGCCTATGGCCTACCACCAACACTTTGTACCTGGACAGCAAATTTCTTCTCCAACAGGAACATTTCTGTTGTTGTGGATGGCCATTCCTCTAAACTGTATCCAATTAATGCAGGAGTTCCTCAAGGTTCAGCTTAAGCCCCTAATTTGTTTCTTCTCCACATCAATGACCCCCTCTCTAGCACATCCAACCCAGTTCACAGTTACGCGGACGACAGCAATCTTCACTTAAATATACAATATTCTAAGCCTGTCTTTTTAGCCCAATTAGATGAGGATCGCAGACTCATGGAGGGTTCTGTCTTCGTGGATGTCCAAAAAATATTAAACTGGCAAAGTAGAAATCTTGTACAATTCAACCCCACCAAATCTCAGTCTTGCTTTCTTTCTCATAAGAGATACACCAGCCCTAGACCCATCACAATGAACAACCAAGTTATTCAAAGTAATGAGTCCTCCTTCTCTTGTTGGCATTTCTGTGGCAAATCTTAATTTGCACCAACGTGTCACATCTATTGCAGAAGCGGCTGCTAAGAAATTAGGTTTCCGCTTCCGGGCTCGCAAATACTTTTCACCAGCTAATCTCTATACCTTATAAACTTCACAAATAAGGCCAAACCTTGAATACTGCTCCCACATCTGGGGTGCAGCTGCCGCTTCTACACTCGCTATCCTGGACTCCATTCAAAAGAGAGCTATACGTCTCATCGCTGACCATATTCTCACCCAAAGGCTGCCATCCCTTGCCCACCGACGTGCCGTTGGTAACCTCTCTCTCTTTTATAGATATCTGCACGGGCACTGCTCAGAGGAGCTTTCCTCCATAGTTCCCCCACCTGCTGCCTCCAACAGACCTACCAGGGGAACAGAGCGAATGCACCCTTTTACTGTCCAGGTCACCAGACATAGAACATTTTGTTATGCCCGCTCTTTTGTCCCGAGGACTTCCAAGTTGTGGAATTCCTTGCCGGCACATGTTTTTCCTTCTCCTCCGTACCTCCAAACCTTCCAATCCAGAATTAACAAGTTTCCCCTTTCCTCACTGTCAACACCCACGGTATGATAGTATTTAGGCTGTAAGGCCTCGTGGTGTGTTGTTGACATTAAAAAAAGGCGTATTTTTGGTTAATTGTGTCCCGGAAAGTCTGTTGGCTGATAAGGGCCGGCAGTACGTAAGTAAAGGATTCGAGGACATGTTGTTAGGCTACAAAACTAAACTTGTACTGAATCCTCAATATCATCCTCAGATCAACCCAACTGAAAAAATTAATCGTGTCATCAAAACTATGATGAGGTCGTACATTAACGAAAATCAACGTACCTGGGATGTCAATCTTCCCAAAGTTGGGTTTGTGCTTCGTACATCTGTCCACGAAGTTACAGGTCATACTCCGGCTTATCTGAATTTTGGCCGAGAAATAAGGTTGTCCGGAAAATCGGTTCGAGGTAGATATGATGTTGGTGATGTGCGAGAGATCGACGACCGCACGCAATTAGCCACTCATGTTAACCAGCCGAATCAGATTCATAGGGAGGTCGAGACGAGACTCGGATATGCTTACTAGAGGAGATACAATCTAGATCTACGTAGAAGATTTGTAGATTTCAATGAAGGCGATGTAGTCATGAAGCGAAATTTTGTTCTTTCGGATGCTGCGAACTACTTTTCTTATAAGCTCGCACAAAAATTTGTAAAGTGCAGAGTAATACTCAAGGTTTCCCGGAATGTGTACCGGATTGAAGACGTCTAAACTGGAAAAATATTGGAAACCTTGCGAGGAGAGGTGCGATGCAGATTAGTTAAATTTGCATCATATGGTGTGTTTAGGATCATTTCGGTATCGGAATGTTTGTTCTTAATGTTCTTATCCTTTTACTTCGGTTCCTTGAAGATTGGTTCTATATTTCTGATTAAATTCGCTTACGCAGAAATAAAAGTTGTTGAGTTTTTCATAAAAATGAATGGTTATGTAACAAACCGAATTTAATATCAAACATATTAAAGTCCAGCAAGTGTTTAGCGGTTGTTGGTGTTAATTGAAATGTTGCTTCCGACACTTCTAGGGCATCGGTATTCCGAGCCCCTGGAGATGTCTCTAAGTGGGCTCCTTCGGTTGGAACATTTGGCATATCGGTATTCCGATAACCTAAATGTTCCTTCAGCTGACTGTTGTAATAGACAATCAACTCTTTAGTTTTCTAATTTTCCAACCATTAACACATAAAGCCACATCTCAATACAGTTAGTTAGAGTGTTGTGTGGTTAAAATTACTCTGAAATGCTAGTGGCACCCATTTTTACCAAGTATGTAGCAGCTGTAGGTACCAAGTCAACCCCCTTCTGCTTGTTGTTGTAATAGACAATTAACTCTTTGGTTTTCTTATTTTATATCTCATAAACATAAAAGCTACACTTCAAGATACTTAGTTTAACTGGTCACATGGCTAAGATTACTCTGAAATGATAGAGATGTGTTGGTTTAGGGTAATTGAAGACTGTTCTTCAAGACATATTTACTTTGGTTTGTTAGGTACGCTTGACAGCTGCCTGTACCGTCAACTTCAATAAGTCTAAGAGGGTGTACTAAAATTTGTCTGTAGCACGCATCACTTGATGTAGTCAACATTTAAATACGCTATTGAATACTGTTCTTTATGGTATGGTTGAAATTTTCTCTGAAAGTAACTTCATTAAGTCTAAGAGAGAGTGTGTTGTTTTTAGGTGTTAACACAGCTTGTTCTGACTTACTTAAATATTATATTTCTTCTGTTCAACAAGACGATTATTTTGATGTGTCACACATGTATCTAGCTCTAAGAATAGCTATACCGGAAGTGTCTACCGGAAGTAACATTTTTATTGAATATGCTTATAGAGTTTGCTTTGCTGAACAGCGTGTATGTATTGGTTCTATCGTACGTCTCGCCGATCTTCCGAGATAAGGGTTTAAAGTTTTTTATCTCAGTTTCTGGTAGACCTTGTTACGAAACATACATTTTTGAAGTCGGTTCCTTTCTATCACTTTCCGTTGAAAAGATATAACGATTTAAAGTTTAGACCGGAAGTGGCCATTTTATTGTATATTCCAATTTGCTTTGACCTCCTTAACACCGTGCATGTGTTGGTTCTCTCGTACATCTCACCGATCTTCCGCGATAAGGATTTGAAGTTTTTTATCTCAGTTTCTTGTAGAGCTTGTTATGAAACGATATATTTTTAAAGTCGGTTCCTTTCTATCACTTGTCGTTCAAAAGATATAACGATTTAAAGTTTAGACCGGAAGTGGCCATTTTATTGTATATTCCAATTTGCTTTGGCCTCCTTAACACCGTGCATGTATTGGTTCTCTCGTACATCTCACGGATCTTCCGCGATAAGGGTTTAAAGTTTTTTATCTCATTTTCTTGTAGAGCTTGTTATGAAACGATATATTTTTAAAGTCAGTTCATTTCTATCACTTGTCGTTCAAAAGATATAACGATTTAAAGTTTAGACCGGAAGTGGCCATTTTATTGTATATTCCACTTTGATTTGGCCTCCTTAACACCGTGCATGTGTTGGTTCTATCGTACATCTCACGGATCTTTCGCGATAAGGGTTTTAAGTTTTTTATCTTATTTTAGTCGCCATTTTTTAATTCTGCTTACCTAGACGAGTAACATGACACTAAACACGTGGGGGTAGAAAGGAATTGAACCTGTAACCAACCATTGTTTCTAAGCTTACTGTTTAGTTATTCAGTACCTCTTTGTATTTGTTTGACGCTACCATATCAAGGAGCATATATCAGGAATCGAACCTGTATCTCTTTCAAAATAAAATCAACTACTTGCCGCGCCCACACATAAGGCTAAAAAGTTCCTATTTTTAAGAGTTGAACCTGTTGTCCATTTTGTTTCTGAGCTTCCTTCTTTGTTTTGCCAGCGACCTCTATTGTCTCTACGATATTTAAGTTTTGGTTTCCTATTTGAACCTGTTGTCTATTTTGTTTCTGAACTTCCTTCTTTTGTTTGCCAACGACCTCTGTGTGTTATTTTTACAGATTTGATATTCCCTCATTAAATGTAAGAAGGGCTTTATCTTCCAGCTCACATTTATATAATATTAAAACATATTAATTCTTATTTTGTGAATCATTCAATTGTCTAATAATAATAAAAACTTTATTTGTTACATGTATGGTTTGTTTTAATTAAAAGTCGTATATATACCAGCCTAAAACAGTAAATTAATAAGCATCTGCTTAGCTCAGTGGTTAGCATCGTTGCCTCCCATCTGAGTGCCCGGGGTTCGAAACTCACCTGCTCCAAATGGTTTTTTTCAAAATATCCTTAGAATAATTTGAAGTAATAGGTTAGACATTTTGGAATGTTTGCATGTGACTGTCTGGCCCAAGTCGTGTGACGTCACTGTCTGGCCAAAGTTTCCTAGACATGGTCAATGACCTTAGAATGCAGGTTACATTGGAAGCCATCTTGGACGCCATCTTGGGCCACGCCCACAAGGGGGTGGGGCTCCGCCCACTAGGGGTGGGGCTCCGCCCCTAGGGGTAGGGGTGGGGGTACCCCCACTCCTACCCCCACTCCTGTCTGCCTCAAGTTCCCTATTACCTACTGGATATAAAGCGCTTCCTAGCAACTACAGGCCCATTTATCTCCTTACAGTCATCTCTAAAGTGATGAAAAAGTATATAAACACCGAATTACTAAAATTTTTTGAAAATCACAGTCTAATCCACGATAGGCAGTATGGATTCCGTCAGCGGAGATCGACTGCCGACCTCCTTTTCTTTGTCACCCATTCTTGGAACAAGTCTATGGAACTACACGGTGAATCCCAGATTGTTGCTCTAGACATATCCAAAGCATTCAACCAGGTCTGGCACGCAAATAAACTTCCGGCCTATGGCCTACCACCAACACTTTGTACCTGGACAGCAAATTTCTTCTCCAACAGGAACATTTCTGTTGTTGTGGATGGCCATTCCTCTAAACTGTATCCAATTAATGCAGGAGTTCCTCAAGGTTCAGCTTAAGCCCCTAATTTGTTTCTTCTCCACATCAATGACCCCCTCTCTAGCACATCCAACCCAGTTCACAGTTACGCGGACGACAGAAATCTTCACTTAAATATACAATATTCTAAGCCTGTCTTTTTAGCCCAATTAGATGAGGATCGCAGACTCATGGAGGGTTCTGTCTTCGTGGATGTCCAAAAAATATTAAACTGGCAAAGTAGAAATCTTGTACAATTCAACCCCACCAAATCTCAGTCTTGCTTTCTTTCTCATAAGAGATACACCAGCCCTAGACCCATCACAATGAACAACCAAGTTATTCAAAGTAATGAGTCCTCCTTCTCTTGTTGGCATTTCTGTGGCAAATCTTAATTTGCACCAACGTGTCACATCTATTGCAGAAGCGGCTGCTAAGAAATTAGGTTTCCGCTTCCGGGCTCGCAAATACTTTTCACCAGCTAATCTCTATACCTTATAAACTTCACAAATAAGGCCAAACCTTGAATACTGCTCCCACATCTGGGGTGCAGCTGCCGCTTCTACACTCGCTATCCTGGACTCCATTCAAAAGAGAGCTATACGTCTCATCGCTGACCATATTCTCACCCAAAGGCTGCCATCCCTTGCCCACCGACGTGCCGTTGGTAACCTCTCTCTCTTTTATAGATATCTGCACGGGCACTGCTCAGAGGAGCTTTCCTCCATAGTTCCCCCACCTGCTGCCTCCAACAGACCTACCAGGGGAACAGAGCGAATGCACCCTTTTACTGTCCAGGTCACCAGACATAGAACATTTTGTTATGCCCGCTCTTTTGTCCCGAGGACTTCCAAGTTGTGGAATTCCTTGCCGGCACATGTTTTTCCTTCTCCTCCGTACCTCCAAACCTTCCAATCCAGAATTAACAAGTTTCCCCTTTCCTCACTGTCAACACCCACGGTATGATAGTATTTAGGCTGTAAGGCCTCGTGGTGTGTTGTTGACATTAAAAAAAGGCGTATTTTTGGTTAATTGTGTCCCGGAAAGTCTGTTGGCTGATAAGGGCCGGCAGTACGTAAGTAAAGGATTCGAGGACATGTTGTTAGGCTACAAAACTAAACTTGTACTGAATCCTCAATATCATCCTCAGATCAACCCAACTGAAAAAATTAATCGTGTCATCAAAACTATGATGAGGTCGTACATTAACGAAAATCAACGTACCTGGGATGTCAATCTTCCCAAAGTTGGGTTTGTGCTTCGTACATCTGTCCACGAAGTTACAGGTCATACTCCGGCTTATCTGAATTTTGGCCGAGAAATAAGGTTGTCCGGAAAATCGGGTCGAGGTAGATATGATGTTGGTGATGTGCGAGAGATCGACGACCGCACGCAATTAGCCACTCATGTTAACCAGCCGAATCAGATTCATAGGGAGGTCGAGACGAGACTCGGATATGCTTACTAGAGGAGATACAATCTAGATCTACGTAGAAGATTTGTAGATTTCAATGAAGGCGATGTAGTCATGAAGCGAAATTTTGTTCTTTCGGATGCTGCGAACTACTTTTCTTATAAGCTCGCACAAAAATTTGTAAAGTGCAGAGTAATACTCAAGGTTTCCCGGAATGTGTACCGGATTGAAGACGTCTAAACTGGAAAAATATTGGAAACCTTGCGAGGAGAGGTGCGATGCAGATTAGTTAAATTTATGATTCCGTCCCACATTTATATATGTTGGTATTTATGTAGGTATATAGGTTTGTTTTGGATTTAGATAACGTCATATCAATATCGGTTGACGGGCTGTAGGTGCATGCCTCTTGAATAGCGTTGGGATTTTGTTGAGTGGCTGACCAGAGCTGTCTTGGCTTATTATAGTTGAGGCATATATAGGTGTAAGTAGTGAATTTGATGTTGAGATTCTTTGATGATGTTGTCCATCGGTGAGTAAGCGAAAAGATTTGCTGTCTTAATGACCATGTGTAGTACTGAAATCTACTGGAGCAACATAATTCGGAGAATCTTCAGGTTTCTAGTTAGGCGGTCTGGTTGTAGAATTTAGGTTGTGATACGGCTGACAGCCGATACAGGGTGTTGAGCAACTCTATATCTCGTTGATGGATTGTTGTGTTGGGTACTGGGTGTTGTTGAGAAGTAGGGAATTTCTACCTCTTGTGTCCAAATACAGTCACCTGTTATAGGGAAATAATCATAAAACACGAAGATCCAATGCTATCCTGTACACAATGTATTTGGAGCTTACACCGTATTGAGGTCTCTCATTCGGTATGGTTATGGCTAAGCTGAAATAGTTCGCAGGACTGTGTGGAAAGGAGTGCGAAAATTTAGGTGAAATTCACTGGAACCAAGGGGGGATGTTACGATCTGGAATTGCAGCAACAATTTTTCTTTATTTTTTTGTATATGGAATAAATACAGGGCTCAAATTTAGTATTGGTGCAAAGATGTGGTTAACTAAATTATTTACATATAAATTTCCGTAATTTCACATTTGCTTGAATAAACAGTTTATAGGAATTGGCAATAGATGACTTACCTGGATAATACTAAGTTATGCTAAAGAATTGCCTACAACTTCGCTTGTGCACCCAATAATTATTGTGACGAGATGAAGGCAAATGAATTTACAGGTTATATTTATTATGTTGAAGAGGCACATCCACATCCGACTGTCTTTATCATATTCAGAATAGCGTACGTCTTTCACAGGTAAATATGTATTTGTAATGCACACACTGCAACAGTTTGGCCTAATACCGATTCTAAACACTGAGAAATAACATAGCGAATCATTTTCGCGCTTTAGTGTTATTGTTTACATTTAGTTGCCGGTATCTTATGGGAGATAACCTGATGATAATGAATTCGGCGATCGTAAATATACTTGCAGTAGAGACTCCTGGAAATAAATTAAAATTTGACTTTCAGAAACACATGGAATTCGCGTAAGGTTAACAGAGAATCTAAGTTTGTCAACTGCTGCAGTCACGTATTATCAGTTAACAATATCATGCTGGGCTCAAAGCGCCGGGAGACTTGAAATAATTCATACAAATAGATAGGGTGAAACAATACCCGCCGCTGGGATATTTACTTAATGGTTCAGATGTTTAAAATATAGATTCTTTAACCTATTTGTGTTGGCAATATGTGACCACTGCCACTTCCACGGGTCGATTTGAACATTTTTCAAAAATGTCCAGTTCTTTAAAAAGCAATCTCTGCCTTTCCTTTCCTCCACTTAGGTAACACTTGGATGTGCTATATATATTCAGAGTTCATCATGTCAAGTAAATTCGCGTATTTTTGAATATTTCGTTTTAAATTGACCAAGTGGTTTAAATGTCGATACCTTATCAAAATAATATCATACAGTATCTACACTTTAATTTTACCCAGTAATTTAAATATTTATACACTTACCTGTTTATTTCTGCACGTATTATATTTATATAGTGTGACGGCCACTTGGGGTAGCCGGGGGTTACTACTAGTTTTCCCTAACCTGGGCAATTTCGGGATGACTTCCGGGACACGGCTTTCCTGCGGGATCATGATCGGACGCCAGCGTTTATAGAGTTGGTCAGGGAGTAAACGCGCTCCCTCTGGATGCTACCCTTCTCCCAAGTCACTGTCAACGGATACACTAGCCCAGGGTAGTTTCTAGTGGAGACAGGGTCCTCCTAAGTCAAGACAAAGTCCCCCAGGACTTCTGGTTATGGTCTTTATTAAAGAACTGAAGTCAAATTGTATTTGGGTGGATATTCTGGGAGAATAAATGAAATATCGAGTAAATTAAAATAAAATTCTATTCACTAATTATATACACACGGAAATAACGGGGTCCTGTTACCAGGAAGCCTAGCAATTATGAGCTGCCAGAGGCAGAGGTGATTATTGGGCTTTAAATTAAGGTTACGCGCGGATTGCACGGGGACGTTAAAGCGGCAACGTTTAAGCGGTGCAGGCTGGTGGAAGGATAGTGATTAATAGCGGGTGTTCCCAGGCGGGCATGCAACTTACAGGGTGCGTCGGACACCACATCAAGCTTTGTATGGCACCAGCAAGTATTATATACGGTCCATCATTAACACGTTCTCACTCGCACGCTCGGGGAACCTTATTCGGTGCGGAAGAAGACCACCCCCGTTCCCGGATTTACGCCCCTTCTGAACGGGGCCGCGGACGGCACGGGAAGGCGCCGCCGAATCTACTCCAGCCAATGCAGCTCCCAACTCCCCTCTAAGGTTCCCAGTGTTATTGCGGGGCGTTCCACATTTCGACCACCGGTAATAGAATCAGGCTTTCACCTACCTGGGGGTATTCTCCGGTGACGATGTTCACTAGGCCACCGCTGCGGCGGTGGCCCCGGGAATCGGCGGTCTCACTCAGCGTACTGGTCTTCTCTTAAACCTCACGGACTTTACAATTTCACTTCCTTGCGGCGGACGCACTAGCTTGTTCGCGGTCACTATCCAACTGCTCACTCTCCGTCGGCGTTCCGTCCGGTCATACTTTTTTTTCGGAATCGCCGCCGCCTAATTGTCCCCTCTACTAATTATTCCGTTCGACCTACCGGATTTCGTATTTTCCTCCACGGAAAATATTGGAAAATATTTCAACCTTCGCAAATCTTTTGTATATTACTCCACGGAAAATGTTGGAAAATATTCCAACCTTTATGGTGTAACATAATGCAGTGGTTATGATGGTAAATTAGGCCGGGTAATCTATCCAGGATTAGTCACTTCGTGACACCTCCCCCTACTTACGGAGGAAAAAACGCCGTTTTTTTCTTAGCGCGCGAACCTCGACGGCCCCTGGCTACGCTCGTACAAAACGGCAACTATTTACATCGAGCAGGAGCGGACAACAGAGCCAATGGGACCTCTCTTGTCCCTCCGTCTGGCAACAGGACTCAAATAAAAGTACTTCCTGTATCCTGAATACTTACATCTAGCCAAAACATAATCTATCTACAAAACAAAATAATATACCATAATTCCTAATTAATGTTGAACTAAACTTACGTATGCACAACAAAAAATGCCAACTGGCGGGAAGAGAATAATTAAACAAGACTTCAGGTCCTTACACACTAAACTGAAACAAAACACAATTTGCCAACTGGCTCAAATTATACTGTCCTCACCTATTGTCCGGCTGTCTCTGCACCATCGGGGTGGCGCTCTCTGGGAGTGTCTCACACACTCGCGCTTGACACTGCACTCACTGTATGTAGAGCGGCCGCCTGTTGCAGTTGTAGTCGCCTTGGCGTGGTCCTTCCTCTCAGGTCCATGGCGTGTCGGCTGGTACCAAGTGGTATGGCCTGTCTTGGCAGCAGCACACGTCCCGAGAGGTGGCCTCCAAGCGGACTGGCTCGCTGGCTGGTGGCTCCTGCTGGTTTGTAACAAATTACCTCGGTTTTCCAGCTGTGGAGCAGTCAGGCTGCCACTCCTTTCCTTCGTAGCTGCAGCTGCCTTTCTTGGCTCTGGGCACGGGCATTCTCTGGACATAATGCCTACCTTGCCACAACGGGAACAGAACAATTTAAGCGGTCGGTTGCAGCGGTAACGTGTGTGGCCAAAGTGACCACACCTCCAACATAAACTCCGTTCCTTAACTGGTAAATATTCCGGGTCTCTTTCGACTTTTGGCGTTGACTTTTTCCTTGACCAGCGGATCGAACGTGTTTTACGGTCGGTAGGGCCATTGGTACGAGCACCAGGCTCTCTGGCCATGAACCCATCCATCGGATGGTGCTGTTGCGGTATTCCTTCTCCCAGGGTGTTAGTTTCTATAATATGTATCGGGACCGCTGGTGGGGGTGGAGCTGCTGTAGTCAGTAACTCGCCCTCTAGGTAGCTCTGGGTGGTCTGCAAATCTATGCGAAAGTCGTACTTGCCTAGGGTGTCCATTCCCAGTACGATGTCCACCGGGAGGTGTGGCAGATATAATAGATCACCCTGTATCCTCTTACCACCTAACTCCAATTGCGTCGTATGGTAAGGGAATGGCCTGCATATATAGTACATCGATTTCGTCCAGTGCGGTCTTGCTTAAAAAGGAACGGGTTGCCCCTGTATCTAACAGGGTATTGAAATACTTCTGGCCGATTCTTGCCTTTATTACGGGTCGGTTGTCAATTCTAGTTCGCCTGTCAATAGCCGAGACCTCTGAGAGCTCGGTCATAGGCGCGGCTGAAGGTGAGGGGCGACTCTTCACGGAGGAAGTGGCATGCCAACTTTCCTGTCGCCCTGATGGAGGCCTTAGCGTGTTCTCCTTTGTCCCCTTCAGCTCTTCTAACATTGACTCAATTGCCTTAGTCTTTTCTGTGAACACCCTGATGTCCGGCACGTCGCAGTTCCAGAGCATTTGACGAAGTTCAGGACGCAGATTTCTCTGTAACCCGTTCAATTCTTGCTGCCTAGTAATGTTTCCACGTCTGCGAATAAGCGTCCGTAGGTCTGTGATGTATAAAGCTACGGACTCGCCGGGTCTGTGCAACCGGTGACTTATTTCAGCTTCAAGGTCCCCAAAGTAATTCACGGGGTAATAGAAGCGCTTGAAGTCGTCGATAAAGTCTTGTCACGACGTCCAGTCAGCCTTATGATTTCGGTACCACAGCAAAGCTTGGTCTTCTAGAACCTGGGGTAGTGCCAGTAGGAGGCGGTCTGAGGAGATGTTAGTAGATAGGGCGGCACCTGGGTCCATCCCCTCCACTTTTTACTGCGCATGCGCGAGTCATCATGCGCATGCGCTGACCTGCGCAGACCTGTGACAGTTGACAGCTGACCTGTCAGATTTGACAGGTGTCAAATGTCACTGACCTGACAGCTGTCAGCTGTCAGCTGTCAGCTAACCTGACAGCTGTCAACGTCAGCTGTCACCTGACCTGACATGTGTCAACGTCAAATGTCACCTGACCTGTCAGATGACGTCACAAGCATTCCAAGATGGCTGACCTGTCATAGACAGTTGCAACCCGGGTTCTCTCTATGGAACTAACCTGAGATGACGTCACAAGCATTCCAAGATGGCTGACCTGTCATAGACAGTTGCAACCCGGGTTCTCTCTATGGAACTAACCTGAGATGACGTCACAAGCGTTCCAAGATGTCTGACCTGTGTCCATAGATCGCCACAAGTCAGGTTAGGTATTAACTGTCTTGTGATGACGTAAGATGTTCCGTCTGACCTGTGTGTCCATAGATATCTACAAGTCAGGTCTCCATGTGTGTATTTGAAGAATACCATCTGTCTGATTGTTTATTAAGGTTATGTATGTATGTATGTATGTATGTGTTTATTAAGGTTAGGTGTTCGTATACAGACTGATTACCAAGCCATTTTGATTGTTTATTAAGGTTATGTTTGTATTTGTTGATTAAGGTTATGTTCGTACACACACACTACTGTCTGTATTTGTTTATTAAGGTTATGTTCACACACGTGTTGATTACCAGTCATATGATTGTTTGTTAAGGTTATGTATTTGTTATTTGAATGCAAACAGAGATAATACAAGATTGTACTTACATACAACAAGAGACGTCAGCCTTCTTTCACAGCTTAATACACACACTACTGAACAGGTGTCTTCTGTGTTGAGGATACAGACAGACAGACAACTGATTGCCATTGTTGAAGCTTATACATGCTGTTTAACAAACACGTCATGACAGTTCAAAGTCTTTGCTTAGACTGACAGATGCATGTGTATTTGAAAGAAAAGCATTCGCCTGAACTTAGATTTGAACCCACGAACCTCGAATCAGCCGTTGTTTGCTTTACATATATACACTGTCCCTAAACCAATAGCTCCACAGACGCACACGTTAAAAGTTTGTTCGCAGTTGTATATATAAAACAAAAGCCAGTTGTTGTTTACATATGAGGTTAGGTGTTCGTATACATGTTGATTACCAATCATCTGATTGTTTAGTAAGGTTATGTTTGTATTTGTTATTTGAATGCAAACAGACATAATAAGAAGAGTGTACTTACATACAGCAAGAGACGTCATCCTTGTTTCACGACTTAACACATACTGAACAAGTGTCTCTGTCTCTTGTATTGAGGAAACAAACTGATGTAAGAGAGAGAGAGGTCTTACAAAGGATAAACAACGTTTTACAGTTGTTAACCTTGATCCTGTTTGAGCTTGTCTGTGTATCTGTTTAATATACACAAGAGAGAGGCCCTCTTAAAGGTAAACAACCTGTCAGTTGATGACCTTGTGTTATATCTGTTCAATAACCCCACATTATTCGTGTTTGAGCTTGTCTAGAATACAGTCATTAGAAGTATGACATCATCCATGTAAAAAACAAATACAGTTTAAAAACGGTTACTGTGGGTAATATGTATAAATAGGCTACACACAGACACTCTTAAACATATTCACAAGTCAGTTGTTGTTGAGAAAAGACTTACTGCAGTTTGTTCTAACCCAAAATCTGTTTTAAAATGGCTACATTAAGTGATGTGTGTTACCAACAAATTAAAGACAACTTCTGGTATGGTCTATTTGGAGATTTTCAACTTATTATCGATAAGAACACTGGCTATTTTAATGCAACTAAACTGTGTAAAACTAGTAATAAAAAATTATATCATTGGATGGAAAATAAGAAAACTAAAGAGTTGATTGCCTATTACAACAGTCGGCTGAAGGAACAATTGGGTTATCGGAATACCGAAAAGCCAAATATTCCAACCGAAGGAGCCCACTTAGAGTCGCTTCCAAAGGGTCGAAATACCAATACCCTAAAAACGGACGCAGCATCTCAAGTAACACCAGCAACAGCTACATACGTATTAAACATTGGTGGAGCGCTCGCTGAAAACGACACGATATCTGGTACATATGTGTGTAAAGATTTGATAGTAAATTTGGCTTGCTGGATATCCAATCAGTTCTATGACAAATGCAACCAAATTATTTTTGATTTTTTCCTAAACGAATTTGATCAGAAATACAAGGACAACCTAGATGCGATTGAAGTAAAATTAATGGAGATAAATGATGAGGTGCAACGTATGCGAGAAACAAATGCTAAAGTCACAGAATATCTTGAAGATATATCCCCAAAGCCAAGTAACCTGGGAAAAATAAGTGTGTTTGGTTTACTTGCAAGAAACGAGACAGGCGCCCCCTATCCATATCATGCTGTAAGAACACAAAAGAAAAGTTTCCCCGGGGCTGTGAGGAACTTTAAAAATAAACACCCCAACGCCCAAGTGATCCTAAACAAGCTGTACGATCCAAATTCAGTAAATCTCTTTAACAGAATAAAGACTGAAGTGAAATACCTTACAGCACATAGAAACAACCTACATATAGCTGATGTAGCACAAGATAAGTTTGTTCAGGATATTATTGCTTTAAGACATACTTTTTAATTGTATTACAAAATAAAAACACAGTAATTTTAACAAAGACTTTTATTTGATTCTAAGTACAAGTATGTAAACTCTTTGTTGGAATACATTTATAGAATTATTAACATTAGATGGTTCAGTGTTGCGTTGGTGCTGTTGTTGTTGTTGTCGTTGGTGCCTCTTCATGGCTGTGGGTTTACTAGGTGATAACACTAGCTTCTTTTAGTTCTTCCAAGATTGACTGAATTTCGTTGTTATGAGCATTATTACCTGCAACTTGGGAAGCCACTAAAAGTCTAAGTCTGTCAACCAACTCGTTTATGTCATTCCAATACACATAGGCTATTTGTTTGTTATTTTGTATCATATAGTTGTTGGTGCTGATGTTGTTTGGGCTCATGCCGTTGCTATCGCTGCTCTTATCACTCTGAGTTTTAAGTTCAGTCTTTTGTTTTTTGTTAAGATGTCTGTCGTTGCTGTCGTCATCGTCTTCCTCGTAGGTGTAACCAAAACCTTGAGGTGTTGAGGATCTACGACCTCGTGGATTTATCACTGGTTTTATTAGAGTCAGATACTTTTCAGAGGAACAACCCTTGGTTCGGGCGTTAGGATCATAGTTCATTTTATAAACACTAGTTGCTTCTAGAATATCTCTATAGTGCTGAAGATCGTCATAAGTATACCCCCGGGGTCTTTTCATAAATAACAATTCTAGCAAACCTTGTGTTTGCGGGTATCTCCTTTGGCCCAGTTGAATCTCAGCATCAGTAAAGTCTAAGTGTTTGTTACCAAGACTCCAGCTACCGGTATCTTTAGCGTAGCGGGCACCATACGTTTGATCAATGGTACCGAGCCTTGGTGGTTCAGTAAAATACTTGTCTACATAATATCGAACTCGGTCAGGATATTGCTCCAAAAATTCTTGATATGCAGGGTTGGTTGTGACAGTTTGTAGGTCGGCCTCAAGCTCTTCAAATGTTGGGATATCCTCATCGGAACTTGCCGCCTCAGCCTCTTCCCTTGGTTCAGCTTCAAAAACTTCATGATCTTTAAGGAACTGTACTTGGGGTTTCGTTTCTGGTATATCGACTTCGTCTTTGATTTGTTCAGCCTTTGGTTGTTGCTGGGGCTGCTGCTGCTGCAGTGCTGCTGTGTTTTTAGATATTTCACTTAGGGGCTCAACAAGTGGTTTATATAAACGTTGCAGAGCATCATCATTCTCGGCTCTGTTAAGTTTAAGCATTAAATGTTTTTTTCGAATATTGTCAGCAAGTTGTAAAATCCTTTTCTTAACTTTTTGCTCTTCCTTACCCAACACTTCCATTGTGCTACAACTGGTCGGTATTACCAGCTGGTCTAATAGTTTGTTTGAGCGATACAGGTTGTGTGGTGGTTTAACATATACTGACTCCTTCATGGTACATGCCTTCTTATTTATCACGATGTCTGGCTGTGTTAGACAGCTGTGTTAGACAGCTGTGTTAGACAGCTGTCTGTTAGACAGCTGTGTGTTAGACAGCTGTCTGTTAGACAGCTGTGTGTTAGACAGCTGTCTGTTAGACAGCTGTGTGTTAGACAGCTGTCTGTTAGACAGCTGTGTGTTAGACAGCTGTGTGTTAGACAGCTGTCTGTTAGACAGCTGTGTGTTAGACAGCTGTCTGTTAGACAGCTGTGTGTTAGACAGCTGTCTGTTAGACAGCTGTGTGTTAGACAGCTGTCTGTTAGACAGCTGTCTGTTAGACAGCTGTGTGTTAGACAGCTGTCTGTTAGACAGCTGTGTGTTAGACAGCTGTCTGTTAGACAGCTGTGTGTTAGACAGCTGTCTGTTAGACAGCTGTCTGTTAGACAGCTGTGTGTTAGACAGCTGTCTGTTAGACAGCTGTGTGTTAGACAGCTGTCTGTTAGACAGCTGTGTGTTAGACAGCTGTCTGTTAGACAGCTGTGTGTTAGACAGCTGTCTGTTAGACAGCTGTGTGTTAGACAGCTGTCTGTTAGACAGCTGTGTGTTAGACAGCTGTGTGTTAGACAGCTGTATGACAGCTGTATGACAGCTGTATGACAGCTGTGTTAGACACCTGTATGACATCTGTGTTAGACACCTGTGTTAGACAGCTGTCTGTCCTGTCTACCATTGTTAGAATAATATATATCTATCGAATCCTTTTCTATATCGACCTTTGTGTACATCGTTTTCCTTCACAATCACCAACACACCATACTTATTATCTTTCCAGCATTGGTGGCAGATAGTTTTAAATTGTTTAAAGTCCATATCGGTGGTTACATGATCGTCGTACACATGTTTTAAATTGGTTTCATCTTGCTTGAATAACACAATAACATTGGTGTTGTCACGTACCAGATGCTTGGGTATTCGTGTATATGTTTGACAGAGATAGAATGAATCAATATTCTTATGTCTGCCCATACTGAAGTATGCTCTTATTTTATCTTGTTTGTCACAAGCTACATCATCAAATATAAACACAGAGTTGTCCTTGGCATCTGCCGGATCTAATATTTCATCGTTTTCTCTATAAGGATAGTAACCAACACCTTTTGTTGCATTCATCACCTCCTTTAACATCTTGTATTTCGGTTGATACAGAGACTTTGAATACACATACACGTTATCAAATTTTAAACCGTTTGCTTCAAACAACAAACTCAGCATGACATTAGTTTTACCACACCCACTCGGACCACATATGATACAGCGAACGGTGTTTGGAAAGAGAGGACCATGCCTCAGTTGTTGTTGAGCTGTGTCCGTAACAACATCGTCTATATTTGTAATGGGTAAGGCAGAAGCGTGTTTGCTGGTACGCATCTTAACTTAAACTAAACTATATTTTATTTGGGTGTGTATATATAAATGAATGCAAGTGAGACAAAGGCATGTATCTCAAGAAACAGCGCTCCGGTTATGGGTTGTATCTGCAAAAACCATTGCAATAAAAGACTCAAACAGTAGCCTGTGTGTATCAGTCATGGCGCACACCTTTGTGTTGAAAGACCGCAGCTCCCATCTGTCGTCAGACTACCATCCACCAATTGTTTTGGATGGTAATTATGCTGTTGCCTTGATAGGCTTTCACACCTACAACAACATACCCAACATCTATGAAGGTAAAAACAAATTTCATGTAAAAGAAGGAACCGGTTGGCGAACCATCACGATACCCACCGGTGCTTATGAAATAACACACTTGGAAGAGTTACTTCAAAATGAACTTGTTGGTGCTACAGCAACACACGAACAAAAGCAACAGGCTCTGATTCTGAGACCTAATCCGAACACCATCAAATGCAGACTAAAGTGTTATACAAATGTCAGTTTTGAATTTGATGGTTCGATTGGGCGAATGTTGGGCTTTTCAAAACAAGTTCTTCATCCGGACACCTTTTATGAATCTGATTTACCTGTTGATATAGTGGATGTTAGACAGATTCGCATCGAAACCAATATCGTGTCTGGTTCCTATTATAACGGACAACCCTCACATACGCTGTATGAGTTTGCTCCGATGGTTGATCCTGGCTACGCAATCGACATAGAACCTAAAAATTTAATTTACTTGCCGGTGAACAAGCAAGAGATTTCCAATATAAGCATCGACATCGTCGACCAAGATTCAGTTCCTGTCAACTTTCAAGGTGAAGAGGTGTCTGTTCGCTTGAAACTTATAAAAGTTGCTTAGTATGTTGGTCTTCAAGGATATAAAAGCAAGTGCATCTACCACATCAAATTCAGTTGAGTCAGACACGTCAAAGGGTACGCTTCGTCCCGATAATATTGAGTTCCTGCAAAGCCTGGGTTATCATGTCGTCAAAACTAGAAATATTCAAAGAACCCGTGTTTGATGATGGCATCGATCGAGAAGAGCTGCGCTCTTACTATTCACCAACTAAATCGTTTGGTAACAGCGATGAAATTGAAATAGCCATCAACCAACAAGATGCGTTCGTATGTCTGGCCGAGTCAGCTCTAATAATCGAAGGTGCTCTGGAACCTGTAGCAATCCAAAATGCCACTGGTGCTTGTTATCTGTCAAATAATGGAGGAGCAGCTCTGTTTGAATCAATGACCTATGAGTTAAATAACAAGGAAGTGGAACGAGTGCGAGACCCATACACCACAACCATCATCAGAAGTCTGCTATCGTTCAGTAAGAATGAAGCCCAATCTCTTAGCAACGCCGGTCTGAATGTGTCGTCGGAGCACATCACCTTAAATGATAACAAGTTTCACATGCTCATACCTGTCTGGTTCCTCTTCAGTTTCTTTCATCATTTCAAAGGAGTTCTCTGTGGCAAACATACTTTCCGCTTTACAAGAAGTCGAAACGATTCCAATGGCTATTACAGCACAGGTACGGCACGAGCAAAAATTACCGTAACCAATATGTTTTTAAAGGTAAAACATGTCTTTCCCAATGATAAAATGAAATTGGAACTGATGGATAAAATAGCCAAAGACACCTCTATATTTCTCGCATACCGCAAATGGGACATATACGAGTTACCAGCACTCAGAGATATCAACAGAGATGTGTGGGCTGTTAAAACTGCAACCAACTTGGAAAGACCTCGATATGTGATTATAGCATTTCAAACAGATCGTAAGGATAACGTGAAGAAGAGGTCAGACTATTTCGATAACATTGGTATGATGGACCTTCGAGTGTTTCTAAATTCAGAATGCTACCCTTATGAATCTATGAATATGGATTTTGAGAAATCGAAATATGCAGAAGCCTATAACATGTATACAGATTTTCAAAAAAGCTTCTGTTATAAAAACATGTCGGAGCCTATCTTGAATTATGACGAGTTTAAAGACAGAGCTCTATTTGTGATTGACTGTCAGCACCAGAACGAGTCAATCAAGTCTTCAACGGTGGACATTAAGGTGGAGTTTATGAGTCACGCCAACTTCCCAAAAAATACTCGTGTTTATTGTCTGGTTATTCATGACAGTGTAATGGAATATAAACCTCTAACGGGTATCGTTAGAGCCATTATGTAATAATTGTATGTCATTTATGTATCAATATGTACAACTTAATTAATCCTAATAAATTTTTATTGTATGTAAAACAGTTGTTTTATTTTTATTTTGTTGCATTTTTATTAACCCTTTCTGTCTGTCAGTCTAAGCAAAGACTTCGAGCTGTCATGACGTGTGTGTTAAACAGCTGTACAAGCTCAAACAAGATTATCTAAGATACTTGTTGGGCAATCAATTGTCTGTCTTTTATTACACAGCTCTGTCAGTCTAAGTAAAGACTTCGAGCTGTCATGACGTGTGTGTGTGTGTGTGTTAACAATCAACAACAGCGTCTATATGTTTTGTTTGGTTCAAGTGGATGTCATTAAACAACTGTGTTATTTCTATAACGGGGCCCCATTCAAGACCTCAACATACGTTAGTGTGTGCTAAGCCGTGAAACATGTATGACGTCTCTTGCTGTATGTAAGTATACTATTATATTATTTATGTTTACATACAAACAATACTTATGAAACAATCCTCGTATATCAAAGTTTAATTTAGTTGTTTTAAATCGAGTTTTGTTACTTGTGTGTTTTTGATCACTCCCTATATAAATTTAGATTCGTTCATTCAAAATACAAACACACTAACATAAACAAACACGCCGGCAATAAAACCAAGTCCCCGAGTTTTATTAGGCTATTAAAATAAACTCATTAACATATCTAGATGTAAATACGTTTTTCTTATTGATATAGTTTACTTCAAACGTTTTTGTTATTAAATGATATTAGATAGGTAAATTGGTACGTGTTTTAAATTTCTTTTTACTATAAATAAAACAATTGTTTTTAACATTACAGTTCCTATTATTCAATTGGAATGTAATAGAGATACCACCCCCTGCCCACACACACATCAGCCTCATAAACTCGTTTTAAATTAGCATATGCAACAGGTTTTTGTTTTATATATATACAACTGCGAACAAACTTTTAACGTGTGTGTCTGTGGAATAGTTGGTTTAGCGACAGGTATCTCTCTGAGTAAGTTGTGTGGTTGGGGGTTCAAATCTAATTTCTGGCGAATGCTTTTCTTTCAAAAATCATATTTCAAATTAAAATCAAAATTTCAAATTACCCGCCCAATATATCTTCCTCATATATGTATGTGTGTGTGACTAAACCGAATGACTGTGTCCAACAGATGTCTCCCATCGAGCTAGAGAATATTCTCTACACTCTACAACTTTACAAATAGAATATTCTCTAGCTCGATGAGTCATATCTCTGGACACAACAGACAAATTTTCAAACAAATTCAAATTTCCCGCCAAAAAAACGAAATACCCTAACAAACTTCAATACACCTTAACAACAACAACACAATAAACAAACCAAACAGCTGTGTTTACGAACATAACCTTAATAAACAAAATACATAACCTTAATAAACAAACAGATGCATGGTAATCAACACACATGACATAACCTTAATAAACAAATACAAACATAACCTTAATAAACAAACAGATGACACGTGAGCGAACATAACCTTAATAAACAAATACATAACCTTAATAAACAATCAGACAAACACACATGGAGAGCTAACCTGACTTGTAGATATCTATGGACACACAGGTCAGACATCTTGGAACGCTTGTGACGTCATCTCAGGTTAGTTCCATAGAGAGAACCCCGGAGTTGCAGATGTCTATGACAGGTCAGCCATCTTGGAATGCTTGTGACGTCATCTCAGGTTAGTTCCATAGAGAGAACCCGGGTTGCAACTGTCTATGACAGGTCAGCCATCTTGGAATGCTTGTGACGTCATCTGACAGGTCAGGTGACATTTGACGTTGACACATGTCAGGTCAGGTGACAGCTGACGTTGACAGCTGTCAGGTTAGCTGACAGCTGACAGCTGACAGCTGTCAGGTCAGTGACATTTGACACCTGTCAAATCTGACAGGTCAGCTGTCAACTGTCACAGGTCTGCGCAGGTCAGCGCATGCGCATGACGTCATCGCGCATGCGCAGTAAAAAGTGGAGGGGATGGACCCAGGTGCCGCCCTATCTACTGATGTTAAAATATAAGCGCATTTCCCCTAATCGTTCCAGAAATGCTACGGGTCGGACTTGCCGTGGAAATGCAAGTTCCATTCACCCACATGCAGTGGTGGGACCGGCACTTGTGCAGGCGGCGTTAAGTGTTCTAATAAGTTTCTCATTGGCGGTGGCGGTGACACGGCATTGTCAGGCAGTGAGGCTGCCTCGGTGTGTAGCGGTCTTCCTTCTCGTAAAAAGCTAATAAGTTGTTTACTCATTTCCTCAACGGTAGCCTGCGGTCGCAGATTAAACGTCTGCAACACCATTTCCAATTCAGGCTTCTTAAGCCTGTATTCCCACCCTATCCGGCCATCAAATATGTCTGGGTCGGGTTTCTCTGGATGGTCAGACTCGACGGCACTATCAGCTTTCGGGTCTTAGATGATAATATTAAAAGAATGTGTAAACTCTGCCTCTGTTTTAAATAAAATAAAACGGATTATTTAAGATGTTATCTCTTATCTCTTGTTTCTAAAAATTCTTATCGCATTTCATTTTAAATTATATGCATTAAAATTTGCAAAGGCTAAAATATTTACGGCTCCTCGATAAATTCACTTTTCTCTAATTTAACTTAAATATAATGGGTTGATCGGTATATCATATCTTATCTAAAATACCTGAAATTTCTTCTCGTATTTAATACCAAATTATATACATTAAAAATTTTCAAGTTCTGAAATATTTACAACTTCTCCATACATCCACGTTTCTTTAATTTAAAATAACTTAGGTCCCTGCTCGGGCGCCATTTGTGACGGCCACTTGGGGTAGTCGGGGGTTACTACTAGTTTTCCCTAACCTGGGGAATTTCGGGATGACTTCCGGGACACGGCTTTCCTACGGGATCATGCTCGGACGCCAGCGTTTATAGAGTTAGTCAGGGAGTAAACGCGCTCCCTCTGGATGCTACCCTTCTCCCAAGTCACTGTCAACGGATACACTAGCCCAGGGTAGTTTCTAGTGGAGACAGGGTCCTCCTAAGTCAAGACAAAGTCCCCCGGGACTTCTGGTTATGGTCTTTATTAAAGAACTGGAGTCAAATTGTATTTGGGTGGATATTCTGGGAGAATAAATGAAATATCGAGTAAATTAAAATAAAATTCTATTCACTAATTATATACACAAGGAAATAACGGGGTCCTGTTGCCAGAAAGCCTAGCAATTATGAGCGGCCAGAGGCAGAGGTGATTATTGGACTTTAAATTAGGGTTACGCGCGGATTGCACGGGGACGTTAAAGCTGCAACGTTTAAGCGGTGCAGGGTGGTGGTATTATCTACGGTCCATCATTCACACGTTCTCACTCGCACGGTCGGGGAACCTTGTTCGGTGCGGAAGAAGACCACCCCCGTTCCCGGATTTACGCCGCTCCTGAACGGGGCCGTGGACGGCCCGGGACGCCAGGCGCCGCCTAGCTATTTCAACCCGGACCAGCGCAGTCGCTGCTCTATCCGAATCTACTCCAGCCAATGCAGCTCCCAACTCCCAGAGCAGCCCGACAACGGAGACAGGGAAGAAACGATCCCCTCTACGGTTCCCAGTGTTATTGCGGGGCGTTCCACATTTCCACCACCGGTAATATAATCAGGCTTTCACCTACCTGGGGGTATTCTCCGGTGACGATGTTCACTAGGCAACCGCTGCGGCGGTGGCCCGGGAATCGGCGGTCTCACTCAGCGTACTGGTCTTCTCTTAAACCTCACGGACTTTACAATTTCACTTCCTTGCGACGGACGCACTAGCTTGTTCGCGGTCACTATCCAATTGCTCACTCTCCTTCGGCGTTCCGTCCGGTCACACTTCTTTTTCGGAATCGCCGCCGCCTAATTGTCTCCTTTACTAATTATTCCGTTCGACCTACCGGATTTCGTAGTTTCCTCCACGGAAAATGTTGGAAAATATTCCAACCTTCGCAAATCTTTTGTATATTACTCCACGGAAAATGTTGGAAAATATTCCAACCTTTATGGTGTAACATAATGCAGTGGTTATGATGGTAAATTAGGCCGGGTAATCTATTCAGGATTAGTCACTTCGTGACAATAGGTATATTATCTATTTTATTATTTTCTCATAAAAAAATTGAACTTAGTCAGTAATTGTTTTGGTCAATGTTTTACTACTTGTGCTACATGTCTTATAAATTTTGGGCTCCTCATTTAAAGCTTAGGCAAGTATACTGGACGTACCTATGATGGGATGCGTCTTGCTATTTACCCTTTCATTGATGTTATAGTGACAATTACTTTTAGGCCAAGCATTACGTAGCACGCACACACACACACACACACACACACACACATATATATATATATATATATATATATATATATATATATATATATATATATATATATATATATATATATATATATATATATATATATATATATATATATATATATATATATATATATATATATATATATATATATATATATATATATATATATATTCTAATTCAGCTGTGTCGTGAGTGAACTGAAGTGAACTGACCATCTGGAGTTTGCAGTAGTCTGCGAGCATTTAAGACTGCTGGCGCCCTTATAAATTGTTCTACTGAATTAATGCTCCTTCCAGAAATATAAAACTAGAGTTGAAAGAAAAACGTTCAACCCGAACCACCCTGAGATTGCCGGAGCATAAGTGTTGCCTGCAGTTTATATATGATTCACATTAACTTCACTTTTAGATTGTTTTATTGTTTTTTTATTAGGCTATTACAGCAGAACGGAAAATTGGCAACAAACTCACAGAGTGGCTACATCTTACAAAATCAATTTCTTGCCCTTTGAATACTCTCAGACAGCGCTTCTGTTTCTCCTTTGATTCCGCATCTTGTTCTCCTAGCCTTCTCACAACGGGTCACCCCATTGCTGAGATAAAGCCTTATGCCATCTACCTCTCAACCCCAACTTATTTTCTTGTGTCTTAAAGAAAAATTTGTTCCAAAATTTTCCCCGGGGCCATCGGGTTGTGTAACGTATTACACGTTTTACAACCTTTACCCACGCTATAAAGTTCATTAGTGCATCATTATATTATTTAATTATATATATATATATATATATATATATATATATATATATATATATATATATATATATATATATATATATATATATATATATATGTATATATATATATATATATATATATATATATATATATATATATATATATATATATATATATATATATATATATATATATATATATATATATATATATATCGACGTGATTTACCAGGCTCGTAGTCAATGATCACAACATTTTGTTAGTCAGTGAGAGTTACTTATTTCACCAACCTGTTCTGTTCCTTGCCCATAGAGACACTAGTTGTTTCTAGAATATCTCTATAGTGTTGAAGATCGTCATAAGTATATCACTTAGGTCTTTTCATAAATATCACTTATAATAGACCTTCTGTTTCTCTTTTCAGCTGCTTGAATTTCATATTTAGTAATGTCTATGTATTTGTTACCAAGACTCCATCTCCCAGTATCTCCATCGTAGAGGGCATCATACGTTTGATCAACACGTGCTGGTGTCGTAATAGCTTTTAGACCTTCCTCAATATCTTAAAGTGACGGGATATCCTCATCTGAACTTGTTTCCACATCTGACTTGATTTGAAAAACTTCTTTGTCTTCAAGGAACTCGACTGTGAGTTTCTTTTCTGGTATATCATCAGCTGTTTCTTGTTTGATTTGTTTAGTTGGTAGGTGCAGTTTAAGTGTTGATGTATTTTTAGATATTTCACTTAGTGATTCAACTAGTGGTTATATAAACGTTGCAGGACTTAATCATTCTGAGCTCTGCCAAGCTTAAGCATTAAATGTTTTTTCGAATGTTTTCAGCAGGTTGTAAAATCTTTTTCTTATTTTAGTGAATTTTCTTAAAAAAATTCACTAATGAGGAGATCTCGACTTTTGAATTTTGAAAAAATTTCTTCAAATGAGCGCTAATTAGGCCCCCCAGAACACATATCCGGGGTCAGTTTGAATTTTTATATGTTTATATATATATATATATATATATATATATATATATATATATATATATATATATATATATATATATATATATATATATATATATATATATATATATATATATATATATATATATATATATATATATATATATATATATATATATATATATATATATATATATGTATCACACCGATAACTCAAAAAATAATGGGCCGATTTTGATTAAATTTGGTGAATAAATTCCTTTTGCAAATGGCTTGGATAAGTTCGTTAGCCAGGAAAATCTGCCCAGGTTTTCCCGGAAAATTTTGTGTTTTCTTTCGAAAAAAATTTATATCTCCCGAATTAACAAAGTAAGGGCAACCAAATTTGGTACGCGGGTTTATGTCCTTATCTGTAAGTTACCTACCAAAATTTAGCTCTGTATGTCAAAAGACAAAAAAGTTATAGGCATTTAAAGAAAAATAAATTGTGGTTTTCCTCAAAACGTCAAAGTTGCGACTTAAAACGTCAAAATCGGCAACATTTTGGCAAATAAGTTGAAACTAATACGGGCTATGGAAATCAAATGTCTCAAGAAGGATGTTTTACAAACACTGAAGTCTTAGTTTCAACCGTCATTGTCCTTCATTTTACTAAAATGTTTCCAGAAAATTCATTTGAAATAGACGCTTTCCCTGATGCTTGGCAGTAGCCTTAGCTATAGAGTTTATCGTTTAATGGTATATAATTTTTGTCGAATTTTCGTAAAAAATCAATAAAGCTCAATATATCCGTTATTATACAAGATTTGAAAAAAATTTGTATATATTAATTATAGGGTGTCTTGAGCTACATCTTAAAAAAATATTTCTACAATCACAGGATGGCCCATAAGTCATTGGTGATACAAATTTTCTTTTTTTTTTTAATCAAACACGCCTTATGTTATTGCATTTTCCATCGAAATATAATGCATGTTTGTAAGAAAAGAAATTCTGGATGCAGCAAGTGCGTTATGGTAGCGAACTTTGATCAAATGCTTCATATTTGAATAGCCCAATTTGCTATTAACCTATAAGGTTGACCAAGAAACGAGTTTTTCCGGGAACTTTAAGTCTACTTTTGGAAATCTTGGTACATTTTCACACAATAAAGTTATTTTTATGAAACATGGCACATTGCTTTTACTATATAGGTTATACTGGTAACCAAAATTGATGCCTGCTTTCTTAAAAAGTAAACACACATATTTGCAATAAAAACATTTTAATGAAAATTCACTACCATAACGCACTTGCTGCGTCCAGAGTTTTTTATCTTTTGTTTACCCATCACCTTCATCCCACCAAAATTGGTTGTTCCTGACAACCAACTAATTGCTTCTGTGAGTTGTGGTGGTTGTGTTGGTTGTGTTAGTTATGTTGGTTGTGTTGGTTGTGTTGGCTGTGTTGGTTTTGTCGGTTGTGTTGGTTGTGTTGGTTGTGTTGGTTATGTTGGTTGTGTTGGTTGTGTTGGTTGTGTTGATTGTGTTGGTTGTGATGGTTATGTTGGTTGTGTTGGTTGTGTTGGTTGTGTTGATTATGTTGGTTGTGTTGGTTGTATTGGTTGTGTTGGTTGTATACACCTTTATACTATATATAATTGGTTCTTTATCATGTGTCACTTAAGACATGTATACTGTTCGTTCGCTTAGATAATACCGTCTTTGACAACCATACTTATATTAGTATATAGCTATCAGACCCTTTTCTGCATCCCCCGTTTTTCAAATCATTTTCTTTGACAATCACCAACACACCATAATATTTATTGTCTCTCCAACACTCGTAACAAACATTTTCAAATTGTTTAAAGTCCATAACTGTTTGCACATGGTCACATGCAATCTAAGAATTTTATTGGACGCATGCTGGGATTTTCAAAACAAGTCCTTCAACCAGACGTCTTCTGTGAATCTCATTTACCTGTTGACCGATAATATTGAGTTCCTTAAAAGTGTTTTCTATCATGTCTTCAAAACTAGAAATATTTAAGTTAAGTTAAATAGTTCAAAGACCGAGCTCTATTTGTAATCGACTGTCAGCACCAGAATCAGTTAATCAAGTCTTCAACGTTGGACATCAAAGTGTAGTTTATGAGCAAAGACAATTTACCGAATAGAACCAGGGCTTACTATTTAGTTATTCATGATACTATATTAGAATCTAAATCTTTAACTGGTATCGTAAGAGCCATTATGTAATATTTAATATGTAAGTTTTGTAAATTAATCGTAATAAAATTAATCATAATAAAATAATTGTATTTAAATCGGTTGTTTAACTTTTAACATGCCACCAGCCAGCCCCTTGCAGCTAGCACCTTGCTGCCATTTTTACCTATATAATATACTACTCATCGAGACGAGTAAAATGATACCACACACCATACCTCTAAACCAAAAATTAACAACATTGGTTTGCGCAAGCGCCAGTTGTCATATTTAAAAATCGAGGCGAGTAAAATAATAGCACACATCATACCTCTAAACCAAAAACTAACAAAGTTAGGTTGCGCACGCGCCAGTTGCCATACTTTATTTACGTCATTACCAGTAAAATTAACATGTAGGTAACATGTAGGTAAAAATGGCAGCTAGCACCTTGCTGTCATTTTTACCTATATAATATACTACTCATCGAGACGAGTAAAATGATACCACACACCATACCTCTAAACCAAAAACTAACAAAGTTGGTTTGCGCAGGCGCCAGTTACCATATTTCACTCATCGAGGCGAGTGAAATAATACCACACATCATACCTCTAAACCAAAAACTAACAAACTTACTTTGCGCACGCGCCAGTTGCCATACTTGATATTCGTCATTACCAGTAAAATTAACATGTTGGATCTTCTTATCTTAATTCCTCTGGGTGGGTACCTTGTTCCCTATAGCTTCTTCTTCTTCTTCTTCACTTCAGGTCAGCCATCTTGACCAGCTCTTGGATTACGTCATTCCAGGTTACATCTCTCTCATCTCTATCTATCCAGCAACCATGTTGTTTCGTCACTGTGACGTCACATTCTTCAGTATTTGCTCCTTTTCGAGGACCATTTTAGCGATCTAATCATCTTTGCGGGGACTTTTGCGCTTTTGAAGGACCGTCCTGACAAATTATGGGCTTATAAGCATCATTATGAGGACTGTCCTCGAATAATGCTGTATTCAACTATGCTAGGAGACTACAAGGTTGTGTATATAATAATCCTTTCGGGGACGTCAAGCGTAAACAGTTTTTATGCAGGGCGTGTCTTGCTGCAAAATAGTGGCGCTAGTAGCGCATGCCAAGAAAATTGTTTATTAGATACCGAATGCCTAGCGCTTGCAAAGTGCAGTATCGAAACTATTTCTAGATCATTTTTAGTAAATGCCCTAAACTTTACAAACGTATTTTTATGAAGATACTTTGCAACCCTCATATTAGTAGGTACTCAGTTTTTAAAATTGGTATTTAACTACGTTCGAAGAACTTTTTTTTCATATAATTTAAAGATAAATAAGTTACTGGAAATTAGTAAACTATTCTGTAAAAAAGTTCTAGCAAAAAAATCATATAAATACAGATGTATAGAAAGATTTTTCTGGTTTCACAAGTGCTTACTTTGGTATACAACTATACTCTTCGCATTCCTATAAAATATTGTATACAAGCGTGTTTTGGAGTGTAGATGGCGAAAATCACAAACAAAAATGAGGGCAGAAGCAAACTTTTGGAGTTATTTGGATTTTTTTGTAAGAAAACTACTGACATTTTCGATATGTTTTGGAGCATATCTCGCTTCACATAACCGATATAAATATTTAATGCTTTAGTACCTTATTTCACTTCACTATTTCAGGTTTCGTTTAAAAAAATTATTACCAAATAACTTTTTGTAATAAAGTCAGAATTCAAAACGTATGACATGAAGTTGATTTTATATGTCCAATGTCAACGTCAACTTAGGATTAATTATCGATGAAAAGAACGGAAATCTACACACGTAAACAGTATAGGGCGTGCACTAACTATATGAAAATTAATTATAGTAGAGGACCTTTGTTAGCTTGATATAAAACGAACGATCCCCTAAAATGTGTATGTATGTATGTATAGTCAAAATTGCTTGGCTGCGGCTAACTTAGCCATTTACACATTTTCAAGAAAATGTGTAAAATATGACAAAAACATGTCGTAAATGTGAGTAAAATACTTACGTTTTACAAAAAAATATCCAAATAACTCAAAAAGTTTGCTTCTGCCCTCATCTTTATTGTGATTTTCGTCATTTACACCACAAACATTTTATAAGAATCGAACACTCGGAAAGTAAACTTTTACCCTTATTTTCTTCTCTGTAACCGGTTTCGTCTTTTACGCGAATACAAATGTTTATCACAAACTCCTGTTCGTTCATTACTTCCACATCGTCAATGCATATGGAATTATGGCGTCGGCGACAACAATTTCAAACAAAAAAAATTAAACCTCGTAAAAGTCTTTAAACATATGCAGGCTGGATGAGTGAGTAACCTCTAGAATCGGGCTAGAGAGTCGCGGGTTCGAGTCTCATATTCAGACAGTCGGTCTTTCTCACTCAAATGTGGAAAGGACGGCTTCTGAAGACTTATGGGTGGTGTCCTTTGATTATATGTGTATGTAAGCTCCCCCCGCACAAGTCAAAGATTTCTGGGTGCAAAGTTTATCTACTGTGGTGTTATTATTATATAGAAGACATGCTTTTGGAACCAAATTTTTTTTGTGTCTGCCAGTCTGTCGGTCTGTATGTCTGTATGTTTGTAATAGCCACAATAAGTTTAGAACAAATTGAGATATCGTCTTCACATTTGGTATACAGTTATCACCCGACAAACTAACGGTTCAGGCTGTTTTTGGGTAAAATTACTCCAGGGGGTAGGGAATGAATGCGGGATGATTTGGTGAACATTGACATTTTTTCGTTAAAACTCGAGTAATATAACCTTCTAGGTTTTTTTTTATTAGAATACTTTCAGTTTCATCAAACATCTGGTATTCTGTGCTGATATTGAATTAGAGCTTGAATGTGTGGTAGTGGAATATCGGTGACAGAAATTTCAAATATATTTTTGTAATTAAAACGGCGTAAAAAGTCTCCAAACATATAGAAAACTTGATTCCGGAACGAATATTTTTAGTCTGTTGGTCGGTCGGTCTGTCCGCCTGCACGACTTTCTCAATTTGGGTATCCAGGACAAAGAAACGCTTCAGAATGTTTTTGGGTAAGCTCGCTTCAAAGGGGGGGGGGAATAAATGAGGGGTGATTTGCTGAAAATAAACATTTTTTCGTTAACACTCGAGTAATATAACGTTTGAGAAGTTTATGAGTACAGGGATACGAATATTTTCTTTGTGGTCAAATCATGGACCCAAAATTCATTCCATGAGAATGTCTTTTTGAAGAGAGTAGATTATCACAGCTATGTAGAAGTTATAATTCAATTTGCAGCACTATTTTAACCTGCTGTCAGAATTTTTCGGCTACCAAGATTTTTTAAGTGGTTATACTGATTGTAGTTATAGTAATTTCATGACAGCGTCCCATTCGAGAAGAAAAATTGTAGTAACTGTCCCCCCTAGTTTAAAGTTTTCATTTTAGAGCGCACCATTTGACAAATCCATTTTCAACTTGTTCTTGCCAAAGACGCAACTTGACAGCTTAGATCAAGCTATATAGATACCAAAATTTCCACGATGACATTGACAATTTGAATTTCGATATTTGAAATTACTGAATTACTGTTTATTTACTCAATTTTAAACCGTAAACATTGCCTTTATTTGCTGAGTAACACACACCACTTTGAAGTGTCACCTGAATTGAACCATTAGTACTTCCAAATCGTCAATACGTGAGGAAGTATGACATCGGCGACCAAAATTTCAATTTTTTTTTGCTTAAACATCGTAAAATTTCTCAAAACATATAGAAAACACGATTTGGGAACGAAATTCTTTTGTCTGTCGGTCTGTATGTCTGTCTGTTTGAAGTATCGTCTTTAAATTTTGTATACAGTTAGCACCTGACAAACAAACGGTTCGGATTGTTTTGGGGTGCGCTCTAGGGGATAGGGGATGAATGGCGGTGATTTGGTGAACATTGACATTTTTTCGTTAAAATTCGAGTAATAACAGTTTGGGGTTTGTTTATTAGAAAACTTGGAGTTTCATCAAACATCTAGTATTCTGGTTAGAGGTGGAATATCGGTGACAGGAATTTGGATTTTTTTTTACTAAATTGGCGTAGAAAATCTCAAAACATATAGAAAACTTGAGTTTTGTAAAATATTTTGTCTGTGGTTCTGTCGGTCGGTCGGTCTGTCGGCCAGTACGTCCGTCTGTTAGTAGGCGCAATAACTTTCGAACGAATTGAGATATAATCTCCAAATTTGGTGTCCAGTTAGCACCCGACAAAGGAACGCTTCGAATTGTTTTTGGGTAATATCGCTTTAGGAGGCAGGGAATAAATAACGGATGATTTGCTGAAAGTTGGCATTTCCTCGTTAAAACTCGAGTAATATAACGTTTCAGAAATTTATGGGTACAGGAATACGAATATTTTCTTTGTGGTAAAGTCCCTGGACCCTAAATTAATTTCATGAGAATGTTTTTCTGAGGAGAGTATATCATCACAGCTATATCGAAGTTATGATTCAATTTGCAGCACTATTTTAACCTGCTGTCAGAATTTTTCGGCTACCAAGATTTGTTAGATGGTTATACTGATTGTTGTTATAGTAATTTCGTGAAAGCATCCCATTCTAGAAAAAAAATTGTAGTAACTGTCCCCCCTAGTTTAAAGTCTTCATTTTAGAGCGCACTATTTGACAGATAGATTTAAAACTTATTCTTGCCAAAGACGCACTCGACAGCTTAGATCAAGCTATATAGATACCAACATTTCCACGATGACATTGACAATTTGAATTTCGATATTTGAAATTACTGAATTACTGTTTATTCATTCAATTTTCAACCACAAACATTACCTTTATTTTCTGAGTAACACACACCACTTTGAAGTCTCACCTGAATTGAACCATTAGTACTTCCACATCGTCAATACGTGTGGAAGTATGACATCGGCGACAAAAATTTCAATTTTTTTTGCTTAAACATCGTAAAATTTCTCAAAACATTTGGGAACGAAATTTTTTTGTCTGTCGGTCTGTATGTCTGTCTGTTTGAAGTATCGTCTTTAAATTTTGTATACAGTTAGCACCTGACAAACGAACGGTTCGGATTGTTTTGGGATAAAATCGCTCTAGGGCATAGGCGATGAATGGGGGTGATTTGGTGAAAATTGACATTTTTTCGTCAAAACTCGAGTAATAACAGTTTGGGGTTTGTTTATTAGAAAACTTTCAGTTTCATCAAACATATATAGTATTCTGTTTAGAGGTGGAATATCGTTGACAGGAATTTGGATTTTTTTTTACTAAATCGGCGTAGAAAATCTCAAAACATATAGAAAACTTGTCGGCGTAGAAAATCTCAAAACATATAGAAAACTTGAGTTTGTAAAATTTTTTTGTCTGTGGTTCTGTCAGTCGGTTGATCTGTCGGCCTGTACGTCTGTCTGTTAGTAGGCGCAATAACTTTACGAATTGAGATATAATCTCCAAATTTAGTATCCAGTTAGCACCCGACAAAGGAACGCTTCGAATTGTTTTTGTGTAAGATCGCTTTAGGGGGCAGGGGATAAATAAGGGATGAGTTGGTGAAAATTGGCATTTCCTCGTTAAAACTCGAGTAATATAACGTTTCAGAAGTTTATGGGTACAGGAATACGAATATTTTCTTTGTGGTGAAGTCATGGACCCTAAATTCATTTCATGAGAATGTTTTTCTGAGGAGAGTATATCATCACAGCTATGTGGAAGTTACGATTCAATTTGCAGCACCATTTTTTGCAATCTTTAGGCATATAAACGTACAGACTACGAATTTTTAACATCAATCAAAATATTATTTATTGTTGTTAAAACAATCACTTTGACATTACCCAAATTATAATATATGTCCAGGAATGTAGGTAGGTACTCACTTTAAATAATTCTCATGTATTTTTCAAATCGTGAGTTGCCATCAAAATATGTTTAATACATAATACATAATCGAATCTATCTATCCTGGACACAGACACAGCATCGTCCAAGAAAAAGAATAAATTTTATATAAACACAGATTATCCTCTTTGTGGTTGCAAATAAGCGTGGACAAGGAAATGGATTTTAACATATCTTTTATTTTGCGATATACACTTCATCTGCTTCATTGTTACGTTCACTTTGACTGTACAATTATTGTTTTATCAAATGAAAAAGTGACTTGAAACTTTAACTTTACTAAAAAATCTACTATAATTGCTAGGTACATGTTGATAAATAAAACCTTCAACCAAAGTTTGCGTCCCGGGCATGCAACCGCTTGTTTTTTCGAATGTACAAATATTTTACGAAGGCAATTTTTTTTCTGAGAAAACTGATACGATTGGAGTGGCTAATGAACTATTTAAAGCTATTAACAAAAGAAAGACACGTACAAAGTTGCATCAAAAGTTATCCATTGGAAAGTTTTATTATCGATACCTCTGTAAGATAATTTTCTTATGAAAATTCGCTAGAGGCAAGCAATACCTACTATGAAGTAGCGTTACCCAGTGCTAACAGGAATAGTTTAGTACAACATTTAAACATTTTAATCAAACTGATAAATAGGAAAATATAACAGAATATAAATATGAGTTCCAACTTCCAATTAGAGAAAGGCAGAATAAAAATCAATAATCATATGACGGTAAACAGGTAACACATCAGAGTTTCACATGTGGTTTGTATAAAAAGTGTATACCTATTATTATAAGACAGGTTTACTGTATGCCGGCCTTCCTGGAACAGCCAATATAACAGACTGTCGCTAATAAAAAAATTGTTTCACGTTCAACATTAATAATTGCGGGTTGCAGCGACCTTGCCGAATGTTATCTGGTTCACCTTTTTGAACTGATGTGAGACGATTATGCTTTAACACATATTTTTTTAAATGGCCGTCCTTTTGAACTAAAACAACTGTAAAGTATAAAGATTGGCAACCATATTTTGGTTTTTAGGATAAGCGTAATAGGTATTCCATATAGTATTTAAATGAATAAGTATAAGAAGTAGATCTTTTTTTTTCAAAGCTTTTAAAGAGGATAAATACGAGAAAAGCTTCTTTAAGTATCTTAATTTTGAAAATTTGTTTTACACCAGATTTGAGGGGGTGGAAAATAAACTAATCTGGCATTTCAAAAATTATCATGCATACGAAAGCGCTATACCGAAAAACGAACTATATAAAGACCACAAATCTGACACTTATTTTGAAGCCTATTGTCAAATTCTTTTTAACTCAAGATTAAGTCAATTAATAAAACATTAAAAATAATCTTTTTGGAAAAAATGGTCGCCATTTGGAAATAAATAGATCTACCAAAAAATCAGATAAGAAGTTATATTTGCGTTATTTAGTTTATAACAAAACATGCAATGCAATTTGTTTTGTTAATATACCCATCTTTATAAATTAAAAGTAAAAAGCAAACAACAAAAAAACATCTCAGAGTTTCTCGATCCTGCTGGCTATTTTTATACAAGTACATTTTACGCTTACAAGAGTTGTATAGGTATGCAAAGACAAAAGTTATTAACTCATGGCTTTCTGAAGTAATCATCATGTTTAAACATAACTCTTCTAGCTAGACACACATTGGCCGTCATTTTAAAATTTTAAAGTTTAGCAAGAAAGTTCATATATCACAAATTTGACATTTTTCAAGTCTACTTAAAAGTAGTTTACGTCTTCAGATTCGACCAAATAATAGCAGCGTAAAAATAATTTTTTTTTACAAAAAATGGCTGCCATTTTGAAATATGTTTATTTGGCAAAAGATCAAGCAAAGTTTTAAAGTATATATTATACTGTTTTTAAATTGATTGCAAAACATATTCATTTTTAAAAGTAATAACAAAGACCATTTCCTAAAAAAAAATAAAACAAAAACATCTCAATGTAAACCAATCCAACTGGGTTTGTAACGACTACATTTTTTATGATTATATACTACCGACAAGCATTGCATATGCCAAGATTTAATAGTTATATTAGCACTAGACAGGCTTTTTGAAGTTCCTCATTTTTACAAAATCGTTCTACTAACGAATACATTGCAGGCTGTCATTTTGGCCAGCTAGGGTTTAGCGAAAAACGAATAGAGACTAAAATTAAGGTTTTCCATGTCAACTTGAAAATATTTTTTATCTTTAAATTATAAATATAGTAAATTATAAGTAAATTATAACAGAAGTAATTTGCTTCATAAAAAGAAATATGGTAATTAATAACGGGGCGATTTGTTTTTAATTTGAAAAAACAAAAAAGGATCTAGCACTATTCGGATCTGGTTGCTAATAACTTTATTTTAGGTCTTGAAAATACACAATAATATAAATTAAAACTATTGACAGTTGCCACGGACGAATATAACTGACTTTAATTTTCTCGAACCTGAAGATGCCGCACTGGCGAAACCGGTTGCTGAGAAAGCTAAAAAGTTACTAACAAGCATACCTTAGAAAAATTGTTTGGGATGTGGAGCCAGGGTAGAGATATCTACGTATATACTTATATTAAATAATTTTGTTCACATCATACAGGTTTCTCTAGATAAAACAAATATATGTAACCCAGCCTTCATCAACGCATTTAGCACCGCTGTGGTATCTATACAGCTAATTTGGTGAAATATGTTAATGCAATGATTAAGTACCTACATATAAACAATTATTCTAGCACTACATGTTTTATAGAGTTAGTGAATCTTAATAAAACTCGCCCATTCTGTACGGCTAACCAAGCATATTCGCCGATTCCATTCAGTTCAGGATCGGCAAGTTTAAAACTAGATTTGATTGCTTCCCAGTTCCACCTGTAGAATTTGTTTTCATGCTCTATAGAAAAAAAAATTGCACAAAAATCAAGTTTTGATTGCAAAAATCGGATAGGTATGTGTGTGTCTATTTTTAGTAAATTATTGCGTTCCTTTGATTAAAAAAAAACTAGAAAACATCTCTACTGGTTTAAAGTACGGTTTAAAAAAACGCCGTAATTCGAAGGTCATTTAGAGGCATAACCTTGACCGTCCGGTAACATCTAGAAGCAATCCATTTTCAGCAATGGGCGTTTTCGCCAGGCGCCAGCGCTGCCAGCAGCCTTATTGTTCTCTAAGTGAAGATTGGAACCTAGGATGAACACTGATAAGTACACTTGGAGAACCCAAATCACCACAACACATATTTTTAAAGACCTGACGATCGTTTCACTAGCAAAGTTTCTGTGTATGGTGCTTTCAATGCCGGACGAGGTCTTTGAACCTCCTTTACCACTCCACCTGACAGGTTTCGAAATGTTTATCTGCATCAAAGACAGAGCGCAAACAGAGGACTGCAAACCAGTGGCAGGTCTCTATTTAAGAAACTTTTGTTTTTTATTGTTCTAGAAATATAAATACTTTCCTACGCATCTAGCTTCGCTGGTTGTCTGACATTTTTTATAAGTTTCAGATTTTCTTTATCAATATGGTGGTTATTATCCCAAATATGTTGTGTATAGCGAAGTGGCTGTCAAATGAGTTTAAAAGCTTACCTGTTAACCAAAGCATTATTCAGTGTCAAATTTACTCGAATTCGTTACTAAAATTAAAGATGTTAAATTGGTGAAAGGCGAGGTTTTGATATCATTCGATGTAAATGAATAGATGATAGATTATAAATATTCCCTTAAGTAAAAGTAGATATAGTATAGCATTAGAGTACATCAAAAACCTGGCTAAATATAACGGACATTCGGATTGCTTAGCGGAAAAATTAATTAATAGACACAGTACAAAGAAAATGTTAGCGGAATGCACAACATTTAGGAAAGATAAAATAGAGAAAAAAAATTGTTTGCCTACCTTTTGAACCGCGTATCACAAGGCGTCTCGAGAGCATTTTTAAGAAAGCCGATTTGCAACTGACTTTTGCGAGAAAAAAATAATTTAAGAAATTTGTTATGTAATACGAAAGATAAAGATAAAACCACTGAAATGTCGAGTATCTATGAGATAGGTTGTAAAGATTGTAATATTAAATACGTTGAGCAGACTAGGAGACACATTGAGACTAGATTTCGTGAACATCCGGCACAGCTCAGATACGGTAGTGGAGACAAGTCATGCGTGGCACAACATATTTAGGATAGTAACCACCCCATTGATAAAGAAAATCTGAAACTTATGTTAAGTGCAAAAATGTTAGGCAGACAAAACTAGATGCGTTCGAAAGTAATTATATTTCTAGGGCAATAAAAAGCAAAAGTTCCTCAAATCGAGCCCCGCCACTGGGTTGCAGTCCTCTGTTTGCGCTCCGTCTTTGATGCAGATAAACATTCCAAAACCTGTCAGGTAGAGTGACAAAGGAGGTTCAAAGACCTCGTCCGGCAATTAAAGCAGAATACACAGAAAATTTGTCTGCGATTTAATCTCGCTCGCGGTGTCGTTCTTTACCTAAAACTCAGTATAAAAGGTGATGTTTAGTAGTAAGTAGTTAGAATTTTTCATCATTTGATGACGCTATCTTTGTAAGGGAAACGATCGTCAGGTCTTTAAAAATGTGTGTTTTGGTGATTTGGGTTATCCAAGTGTACCTCATTGTTCTGTCAAAAATGTTGACAAATGACATAACAATGCAGCTGCTGGCAGCTACTGGCGTCTGGTGAACTCTCCCACTGTTTATTGTTTATGGCAATATACCCATCTTCGAATATATTTTTGCGCGTGCGCGTGCGTGTGCGTGGAACGATATTGTAAACACAATAGCTTTTGAGAGCTTTGAGCTAATAACTGCGTTTTTGTTGTATACAATTTTTGCAAACGTAAAATAAAGTTATTAGAAAACCAGCCACGTAGGGTGCAAGATTTTTGTTTGTTTTATTTTACATCTCGTGATTTTTGACAAAGCTACTCGTTTCAAACTGGCGTCCACTGTTTATACATAAATGTGTCGATATTCTTATCAAATCTAAAGATGAAAAGCACTTGGTTGGCTTCAGAAATGTCAAAGTTTTGGTGTATTCGTTCTTCACTAAGCCAAATTATTTTTAAAAAACCAGTCACATCAAAATGTTGGCCTTTGGTTTTGGAAACGTCTTTTCTCATACCTAATTGTTGATTGACCAATTCTCAAGATAAAGGTTTAGAAATCTACTTCAAAGTATCAAATGCTTAGCCTTAAATCATTCTTTACTCCAGTCAAGTATTATAAAATGGTTGCCAGCATAACTATATACTGATTTTCTAAACATCATACCTTTCAAAGGACCTGATACAACAACTTCCTTTTTGGCACATACGATTATATCCTTATGTTTCGAGATATATATTGGCAAAAAAACCAATTACATTATATTACTCCTAGATCTTTTCTGTTCAATACATTTTTAAAACTTTTGGAAAAATATCTTGTTGTTAAGGCGTAAGCGCAATAAAGGATAGGTTTTGCTTTAAAAAAAAACTCAACTCTAACCTGTCCTGTGAAAGTTTGCTTAACGTACGATTTTTAATGTGACTCCCATTTATTAAAAACATAGATAAATGAACACACCCACAAGAAAAAAACTGAAGTGGAACTTGATTTTAGTAAATTAGTAATATTGCTTAGAAACCGAAGTAGATAAGCAACATTCGGCAACGTTGAATGCAACCCCTATTTATTATTTTCACTTGATATGACTTCTTTTCACACAAAAAACTGTTGCAATAATTTGTCATTTGCCGCTTATCTTTTTTCTTAAAATATATTTTACTGAAACTTCTTTCAAACGCTTATGCTTGTTATAATTAGCTGTCTATTATTAATAATAATAATAGAGAAACTTTGTATCTCTATGAGAGACTATTTTATTATTATAATTTCCTGCGGTATAAATTTATACCGTATAAATTTATACTGTAAAAGTTTATACTCGCTCGGCTCAGAAGATGATTAGATTGTGCGTTGAAAAAGTGTTTATAGGAAGTCTTGAAATATAGCATCTCTTCTGATTTTTGTCTAAGCCCACTCGATCATTTCTACGTGGTGGCTGCTTTTAATAAAAGAGAAATTCTGCCGTTATGATTCGATCAAATCTGAAGATATTCTTTCTAACCGACTTCAAAAAAAGGAGGAGGTTCTCAATTCGACTGTATTTTTTTATGTGTTACCTCATAACTTTTTTCTAAGTGAACCAATTTTAATGATTCTTTTTTTTTATTTGAAAAATTGTGCTTCTCCTGTAGTCCCGTCTAATTTTGATCAAGATCTGAGCAGTAGTTTTTGAGTTATCCTTAATGAAGTCAGTTTTCTAATTTTTGTTTGTTTTAGCGTCGGTCTATTTACGCGACTATGGCGACTGGCGCCAGGGAGCATTTTCACCTCACTATCCCAGAAATGTTGTTGAACCCCCGCTTTTCTGTAAGGAGGGTAGGGATCTTTAAAAAATGTTCCTTCCAGAATCAAGTTTCTATGTGGTTTGAGACTTTTTACGCGGTTTAGCAAAAAAAAAATCGAAATTTTTGTCAACAATATTCCACCCCCACACATTCAACAAACACATTCAATTTCAACACAGAATACCAGATGTTTGATGAGATTAAAATTATAATAAATAAATTCTAATAAATAAACCCTAAAACGTTATATTACTCGAGTTTGTCGAATAATTACTGTATACTTAATTTGAAGACAATATCTCAATTCGTTCTAAAGTTATCGTGGCTACAGACAGACATACAGACCGACATACAAAAAAAAATTCGTTCCCAAATCATGTTTTATATATGTTTGGATACTTTTTACGACGTTTGAGCAACAAACAAAAAATTGAAATTTTTGTCGCCGGTGCGATACTTCCACACATTGTGACGGTGTGGAAGTGAAATCGTTTTGCAAATAGATTCATAACTTCAACATAGCTGCGATAATTTATTCACATCAGAACAACATTCTCATGGAATGAATTTGGGGCCCACGACTTGCCAGCGAAGAAAATATTTGTATTCCGTACCCATAAACTTTCGAAACCTTATATCACTCGAGTTTTATTGAAAAAAATGTCAATTATCACCAAATCACTCCTTATTTATCCCCTACCCCCTGAAGCAATCTTACCGAAAAACAATTCGAAGCGTTCCCTTGTCGGATGCTAACTGTATAACACATCTTAAGATGATATCTGAATTCGTTCGAAAATTATTGCACCTATTAACAGACAGTGGTACATGCAGACAGACCGACCGACCGACAGACAAAAAAAAATTCGTTCCAGAATCAAGTTTTCTATGTGTTTTGAAACGTTTACGCCGTTTTAACAAAACAAGATTTCGAAATTTTTGTCAACAATATTCCACCCCCGACACATTCAACCCCTAATATAACTTTGGCACAGAATACCAGATGTTTGATGAAATTAAAAGTTTTCTAATAAATAAACCCTAAAATGTTATATTACTCGAGTTTTGACGACAAAATTTCAATTTTCACCAAATCGCCCACAATTCATCCCCCACCCCCTAAAGCGATTTTACCCAAAAACAATCCGAACCGTCTTTCTGTGTTTTGAAACTTTTACGCCGTTTTAGCAACAACAAAAAATCTAAATTTTTGTGAACGATATTCCACTCCCACACATTCAACCCCTTATTTAATTTCAGCACAGAATACCAGATGTGTGATGAAATTAAAAGTTTTCTAATAAATAAACCCTAAAACGTTATATTACTCGAGTATTGATGAAAACATGTCAATTTTCACCAAATCACCCCCAATTTATCCCCTGCCCTCTAATGCGAATTTACCCAAAAACAATCCGAACCGTTAGTTTGTCGAGGGCTAAGTCTATACCAAATTGGAAGACGATATCTCAATTCGTTCTAAAGTTATCTTGGCTACAAACAGACAGGCACACAAACCGACAGACAAAAAAAATTCGTTCCCAAATTATGTTTTCTGTATGTTTTGACCCCTTTTACGGCGTTTAAGCGAAACAAATTTATTGACATTTATGTCGCCTATGCGATACTTCCACACGTTGTGACGATGTGGAAGCAATTACATTTAAGTATACTTAAATTTTTCAGATTTATGATCTTGATTCATTACTTCGCTAAACTCAAGCAATATAAAATTTTTGGAATTTTCCGTTACATTTACTAATTTTAAAATGGCGGCCTTTTTTATAAAGCAGTTTCTCGTACAGTTATTGATAGGCCAAATTTTGAGTTAAAAGGGCGTTGGAAATAAATTTTAAAAGTGTTAAGTTAGCCTTTATTGGTTTATTCACACGGTATATAGAATAGCTATTACTCTAAAAAAACATTAAATTATAATCTTTCTTGTGAATGTTTTTGTAACTCTGTCGTGGTGACGAAGATTTAATAAAAATAAATAAACTTAGCCAAAACAACGTATTAGTTCACTTAATCACAAGGTATTTACAATTAGAATTAAATTTACAATAATATATCTAGCTTGGCAGACTATTGAAAAACAGAAACCCTGATTACGTAGCAGAGAGAGAGAGGGGGGGGGGGGAGAGCACACCACTAGTCTGTTCGCTGCTCTAACTCTAACCACAGCATAAAATGATGCTGCTCTAACCTTGAATGAATCCTTTACGCCCCGTTGTAACGAGGCCTGACTTGCGGGGTGAATTATACAGTGAAACGGATCAATGGATTTACAGGAACGGTCCCGGGCGCCAGATTTTAGAGGGTTTACTCCCTACGAGGGTGTCTGCGACCTCGTCACAAGACTCCGACCACCGACGTGACCGGAGTGCCTGGGTTGCTCTGTGGAGAGGGTCCGGTAGCCTGTGATGTAGCAGGCCGTATAGATACCTCCGAGGTTGCGGGCTTTAATCGCTCCCCCAGTATTTCCCTGACCTGCCGAAAGTTTGTAAGGGTGTAGCAGATTTATTTAAAGTTATGAAATAGACTGAATGTAGTTTCCACACTATTTATTACATTATAGGACGTTACAGCACGCTGGTATGCTCACAATATGAAATGTACTTATCACACTAATTTACTCTAAGGCAAGTTACGTTACTGGTGACGGTCCAACGAAGTTACTTATTCCTCCCCGGACGGAAAATGCGTGAGTCCTGCGGACGGAAACTCCGAGTGCGGTGGTTTACGACCCGTGGATGCAGCCGTTAAGTGGGTCAAGGGGAGACACGCTCCTCAAACAGCTAAAATGGCGTCTATCCGACGGAATGGGTACCACGAGATCCAACGCCTCGACGTCAGGGCGTCGATAAGGAACGGGAGGGTTACAGGGGAACACCCTGTAAAAGGATATTGTCCTATACCAACTCGACCTTGGCCTGCTTGTGTACTACAACGTCCAGACCAGAGTCGACTTGGAACGGTCGTAGGTAACACCCTTGGAAGGTCTGTGTTAGCTACAGCATCACCTTCCGGAAGTATTACGACACGCCAACAATAATGGAATAGGGCTATGAAGAGGAACTGCACTAGATCTCGCGATCTCGACGTCGACGGGTAGGCGCGTGGGAACTGAGGAAAATATCCGAAAATTCGCTACAATTACATTAAATAAGGCAAACCTAAAATATTCTTACCTAGACGGCGTTCAGTAGGGTTATTACGCTACGGAATTGCCTCTCACAACCACGGGGCGGAGGGTACGGTGTCCTAATGTTTTACTATAATTTCTATGAACTGACTCTATTTATTTAATATAACTTCTGGCTATATATTTTCCAACGCGCTACGGCAAACGGTGAACTATCTACTTCAGTAGTTAAATTCTCTCTGCCGTCCCCGGCTGAAACATCTTAATCGGTGGTCGATACCTTATCCTTATCTCTGCAGATATGTTTTTACTCCGCCGCGATAATTCGAAAATGCGTACTTTTAAAAAATGTTAATGATAAAGACAATAATTTTTACTGCGTGGAATTTTTACTAGTATGAGTTATATTATATTTATTTTCGAACAGCCGTTTTTAATATATACAGCTGTTCTGAAAATATGGACTTCATCACACCGTCTTGTTGACTCGTTCGCGCTAGGACGACGCAATCGCATCAGCGTTTCACTTCACGCACTGATTTTTTAACTTTGGCCTATTTACGCGACTTAACTTCACGGTTAAGACGTTTGAATTTTTAAAACAATTTATTTAATACTTTGAACAATCAATACTTAATTACTTAGTTACAAGAAAAATGAATAATATAATATACTAAAATAAGACGATCAACCTACATGTGATCTAAGTCTATGCACTCGGTGTGATAACTCGGAACAAGAATGAACGGTTCTACCTCTGTGAGTAGCCTCTTTATAGTCTTCCCTCCAGGCGTGGCACTATTGTCTCTGGATAAACAAGGAATCTGCTGATGTAGATTCTCACAGTGATATTCCGTTCTACTTGCACTTTGAACCTGCAAAGTTCTTGGCTCCGTTAAGACGACGGCTGACTCAGCGGTTCTTACCGTGGGAAGGCGACATTGTATTATAACGGGCCATTGTTTGGGCTCCATTTATCTCCTCCCCTTTTTAAAGACGAAGCTATGGTTCGTTCCGGATTTTCAACGGAAATCCGGACTCGGTGGTTCCTGTTTTTGTTCCTTTATCTTCTTTGTTGGTTCTTCGTTTCTTCAACCCTATTCGGACTGCTATAGTTGTGATGGTTATTAAGACAGCTATGTACAGTAATATTGTCCATATACTCAGGTGATGGATTGGTATTGTTATAGGTCCTGGTATATTTTGTTTAATTTTTTGAAGTTGGTGTTGGATTTGATTGATGTTGTGTAGCTGTACGTTTTCTAATGATATTTCGGGTACTGGTCCTGGATTTGGTTGATCTTCTGGAATGGGGGTTTCTAGTGTAGGCAGGTTGAATAGTTGTTGTGTTTCTGCTGTTGCTGGGCCGGTCTTATAGATTTTGTTGCCTATGGTTAATTGGCAATTTGGTTGCAGGTTGATTAATTTTGTACCCTTGATGATGTTGGTCCACTCCTGTTCCTTGCAAGTTGTTCTGGCGTTAGTTTCTTCGGGTGCTATAACTATCTACTGACTGGTTCCATATCTCGAAACTGTGGTTCTATTAATTTTGACTAATTCTTGATTACAATTGTTAATAGGTTTTTGAAATTTTATTAGCTTTATTTCACATGCGTTTTGATCATTCATGGTTGTTGGATTGTCGTCTTTGCAAAAATATATTTGGTTCTTTAAATTTTGACATTCTTCATTACGATAGGCATATTGTTTACTGCTTAGGATAAGGTATTTGGTTCTGGGAATTATCATGGTAAAAAGGTGTGTCTTTCTAGGGACAGGTAATGTATATAATTGATAATAATCATATTCTGATTTATCTACCAGAGGTATTTCTATTTGAAATATAATTTTGAAATTGTTTTGGGCTGCTTTTATTTTAAATACTTTTTCGTATAGATTTAGATCAGTGGTTGTTATTACTTTAGCATTAGTTGCATAATTTTGTATTTTATTGATTTCTTTTATTATAAATGTTGGTTTTAGTATGGATGTATGAAAGATTCCTAATTTTGCAAAAGTGATGGCATTTTCTGTTGTTAATGCTATTTCTTGAATATTGTTTAATAATTGTCCTAGCTGCATGAGTAACTCTAGGATCTTAATGCGATGATAGTGAGTTAATTGTTCACTTCGCAGGCTTTCTACTGTATTACCTAATTCATTTATCCTATTTACTATCGTGCCTTGGTTATGACTCAATCCTACTATCGTTTATTAAATTCGACTATTGCCTCGAGCATGATTGAATTTTGAGACCTCAAAAGTTCATGAATTTTATTTTGATCTGTCGTTAAGACTTCTAATGCTTGTTGAATGCGTTCCCCATCTTGTGAATCGAGATTCCCCGTGATTGACTTAAATATAGAACCTAGTCCGTTTATTAGGCCACGTTTTCGTCTATTAATAATATTGTTATTTGGAAAAATCCTATAAAATATATCGTCTACATTATCTATGGTGAAATTCAATGTCAATATGAAATTATGATATTCAGAATGGTAATCTTTTGTCATGAAGGTAACTGTATTTGCGTAGTGTCTTTTTATTTGGTTGTAGTCTCTATGTAATTGTGTCAAGTCATGTATGTGTATCAGATTCCAGTTGCTAGTCTCAGTGTATGCTGTGCCTAATTTCTTTGGTAACATGCCTGGGTTGTCTGTCAAGTCTTGTATTTGGGCTGTTATTCCCGTGGCAAGGAACCTGCAATACGTAAATTTCTTAAATGTGCTATCGTCTGTTCGTCATTTTTATGATTTATTAAAATAGCTTTGTTATGTTCTAATCGGGATATTATTGAGTACGGTCCTGAAAATGGGTTTTTATGTTTTTTATGAAAGCCTGGTGGTATCTTTTTGTAGACAATATCACCTTCCTTGAACGGTTGGTTCGTGTTTTTATTTGTCCGTTGTAACGTTTTTTTTTTGAATTCTCTATCCTGCTTCTGACTATCTCGTAAATAATTTGCATTAAATCTTTATGTTGTACGTTGTATTCCTGTGTAATTATGACTTCCGGGTCATAGTTAAACATTTCTGGTATGTAGCCAAATATTAAATCAAAAGGTGGTTTTAGTGTCTGTGAGTGTATTGTCGAGTTGTAAGCGAATATACAATATGGTATTAAGTCTATGGGTTTCATATTTTTAAATTTCATTTTGAATAATCGATAATGTTCAATAATCGTGCTGTGAAATCTTTCGATAGGTCCATTGGATGTTGGGTTTTGCGGTGTTGTTATATGTAACTCTATCTGATATGTTTCTAATAGTTCTTTAATTACCTGGTTTGAAAACTCCGTACCTGGGTCTGCGATTATTATTTTACACGCTCCATACTGTGAAAAGTACTTAATCAAGTTTTTTGCAATTTCAGTAGCACTTTTACTTTTTATTGGAAATGCTTGGCCAAATTTACTAAATGGATCTATAATTGTTAGGAAGATAGCTTGTTCAATTTGGAATGTGTCAATGTGTAATATCTCTAATGGTTTAGATGCTGTGGGGGTGTGCTCCAATGCTATTTGTACCGGGTTCCTATTGTATTTGCACGTTTTGCATAATTCGCAATTTCGTACATATTCCTCTATATGTTTCTTTAAGTTGGGATAGTAGTATATTTTCTTCATTCTTAGGTAAGTCTCATCAGCCCCGCGATGGTTACTCTTCCCCTCGTGATATTTCATTATAGTCTCGGTTAATTCGTCCTCGTTAATTTCATTCCTAATTTCCAGACATCTATAAAATTTGGGTGATTCTACGTTATTAAAGTTTTTATTGATTGCCGAACTTACTAGTTCGTAATCTTATTCATTTACAAAAATGCAATAATATTTCCTTTGTGGTAAGCAGTATTCTTTTATAAATTTCTCTATCTGATCCGGTTTATTTAAATTGAAGTTTGCATATATGAAATTTCTTTTGTCTCTTCTGACTGAGAATATGTCCGGTTTATCCGTATTTTTAAAAACTATCTGATTGGTTTTGCTGTTAACGATTTCTTCCTCGAGTATTGGTATGCCTGGTGCCGAATACGAGTCCGCATTCGAGTTTGCTGTGTCGTCATCGTCAATTTCTACGATGTCTTCCTCTTCGTCGATATTATTCGCCTTTGACTGATTATCTATGTCTAGTGGGTTTATTTCTACTCTGGACAGTGCATCTGCTGCGCAGTTTAGCTTTCCTTTTTTGTATTCAATTTTAAATTCATATTCTTCTAATTTTAATCTCCAACGGAGCAATTTTGAATTTGGTTGTTTCAACGAAAATAACCATTTTAAAGGTTTATGGTCCGTGTATATAGTGAATTTCCTTCCGTATAAGTATGGTCTAAAATAGTTAGTTGCCCACACGATGGCTAATAATTCTTTCTCGATTGTGCTGTACCTGGATTCGGTGTCGTTTAATGTCCGGCTGGCGTAAGCTATCGGGTGATCCGCATTGGGTTCGCCCTGGCTTAATATTCCGGCTATTGCTACGTTTGAAGCGTCGGTTGTTAATATAAAGTCTTTAGAAAAATCCGGTGATATAAGTACAGGTGAATTCATTAATATGTCTTTACATGAGTTAAAGGCAGCAATGTATTCTTCGTCGTTCACGTTTATCTTCGAGTTTTTCCTTAAACATTTTGTTAGTGGTTTCGTAACGTGTGCGAAGTTTTCTATGAATTTACGATAGTATCCAACTAATCCTAGGAATGATTTTATTTCCTTTGGGGCGTTTAGGTATCGGGAATTTCCTTATTGCGTCCAGTTTCTTTGGATTCGGACGAATCCCGTCTGGGCTGACCACGTGTCCTAAAAACTCGGCTTCCTTCCTTAGGAAATCGCTTTTGTCTAGCTGGATCTTTAAGTTGCTTTGCCTGAAGCGCTCGAATACTAGTTTTAGTTTCTCAAGGTGTTCCTGTAAAGATGTGGAGAAAACTATGACGTCATCCATATGTATATATGGATGTATAGGCATGTTTGTCCAATTAGGCCTTCTAATACGTTCTGCATGAGCCTAGAAAAGGTCGCTGGAGCCCCATATAACCAGAACGGCATCCTGGTGCACTCCCAATGGCCTGTATCGGTGGTAAACGCTGTTTTTCCTATGTCCCTGGGGTCCATTTCAATTTGGTGATACCCAGAGATCAAATCGATCATCGAGAAATACTGGGCTCGCCCAATTTTGTCCAGTATTTCATCAATTTTGGGAATTGGGTGTCTGTCCGGTATTGTTTTTTCATTTAGTTTCCTATAATCCACCACAATTCTCCATTTTTGTTTATTTGACTTGTCCATTTTCTTTGATATAACCCAAATAGGTGAGCTATATGGGCTGTGGCTTTTCCTAATGATTTTTTGTCTTAACATGTCATTTATTTGTCTGTCTACTTCCGGTTTATGTACGTACGGGTATCTATATAATTTAGAATGGACAGGTATGTCGTCTGTTGTCCTTATTCTATGTTTTATCGCATTTGTGTGCGTCAATGGTTCGTTTTTATTTAAAAAGATGTCCTGATATTCTGATAATAAACTAAATAACAATTGTTTTTCCTCGTCATTTAATTCTCCTGTATCTATTTGTTCAATTAAGACATTTTCATTATTAATTCGTTTTTGATTACGCCCCGTATCGTAAGTGTTTAAATTATTAATATGAGTTGTACTAGAATTGTTATTTTATATAACTACTGGTGCAAACGGACTTCGCCTTTGGCTCTATCTGGTTTCAGCTGCATATTGTTTATTTAATCTGCTGAATGGCCTATCTCTTACATTATAAGCTTGGTTATTATTTAGTAGGTGATTAATTGTCTCAAGTTCTTCATTACGTACGAAATACTGCTGGGTTATTATATTGTTTAAATTTAAATGAGTCTCGGGTAGCACTAAACCATCTGCTTTGGTTTCTGTATGTCCCGATTGAGTTTCGCTAAGATCTGTGAATTTTATTGGTATAATATTCTTGCCCATATACAGTTTGTGCTCCTTAAAATCTATTTTAGCTTCGTTTCGTTTCAGAAATTCCATCCCGATCAATCCCGAAAAAAATGTGTTAAAGTTAAACAGGCAGAACTCTTGTATTTCCTCTGAAATCGAGTTAGGTTTAATACGTGCACGCTTACAGTGCTTCGAAATGCCATGCACGGTGCGTATGGTAAAATCATGCGTAAATATGTTTTTAGGGAACTTATAATATGCTACAGCAGGATTCAAAAGATTTTTTGAAGATCCTGAGTCTAACAAACATTTACCTGATATTTCGTTTAATTCTATATACGGTAACTTACATAATGTATTCATATTATTTATATCTATCACGGTTCTCTCGTTGAGGGCCCTGCAGTGGGAAAATTTCGCTGTTGGATATCGTATTCCTCGGCTGGCGAATTTTCGTAATTTAATTCTTCGTTTACATAATTTAAATCGTAATTTGTTTCATTTACTTCGTTCTCATTAAATTCTATATTATTTACATGGGCTGCTCTCCTTGGTATCGACAGTCTAGTGTCAGAACTATCTACTTCCATTGGTTCGTGATAATTTCTGTTAGTATTATGATTTACATTGGGTCGACCCGGTTGATTATTGAAGTTGGGTCGCCTAAATTGACTCGAAAAATTTTGCCTTGGTACAAATTGTTGATTTTGTCTAGGCTGGGAATTTGTGTGATTGTTTTGATTATTATGTTGTTGAAATGGTCTAAAGTTTGTTTGGAAAGGTCTCTGAAATTGTACATTCTGAAAAGGTGGGTTATTTTGTCTCTGAAAGAACGTACGGTTCTGTCCTTCTAATTTATTACTATTACTGAAATTCTTATTTATTGTTTTATCTCTATAATCGAAATTTTCCTCTGCAAATACGAATTTCAAAGCTTGTTCTATGCTCGAAGGTGCTTGACTACGCAGGACAAGCCCTAACGGATTGCGTAACCCTCCTAAGAACGCTTTTAATGTTTGATTCTGGTATATGTCTTTCTTAATTAATCGCACGCCTTCATTTTGCTCGTTAGCTATTAAACTCGAGATGAGCAATTGCTCTATATGACGGCATCTGTTAGCGAACGACAGTGCGTCTTCAGCATTACGCTGTTTCAAGGTTAACATCTCAGCTAATAAACTGTGATCATCTCTTTGATCGCTGAAATTCTGAACAATGGCCTCTCTCAGGTCTGCCCACGTATTAATTATCTTTGTATTTACTATAAGCCGGGCTGTTCCCGTTAGTTTAGTTTGAACATAATTTAGCAAGAAGTGATTCATATACAGATTCTCGTTTGGCACGTAGAACTGGTTCATGACCAAGTCACATGCTTTTAAAAAGTTGCCTACGTTGGCTGGTTGCCCGTCGAACTCGGGAATAGCTTTTACGAAAAATTCTTTGAATTGGTCTGTGATGTTGCTACTATTACTACTCTTATTAATATTTGAATGATTTACTGTTCTGTTATGGTCGCTAATGCTGATTGATCTAAATCTATACTCTATGTTGCATAAACTTTGTGATTCTTCCTCTGAATCAGACATATAACGTTTCAATACAACACATATAAAAATTGGAAATGTAAAAATGGGATAGCAGTAAACTTACCATAATACGATGTTTGCTGCTTCCATTTGGCTCTGCTTGGCCACTATTTCTGCTTTAACTTGGCTCTGCTTGGCTCGAATTGGTTATTAGGCGTCGATACGCTTAAAAATCGATATGCTTTCGGTTTTCTAACCAATCCTACCGACTGCGCCACTTAACTTCACGGTTAAGACGTTTGAATTTTTAAAACAATTTATTTAATACTTTGAACAATCAATACTTAATTACTTAGTTACAAGAAAAATGAATAATATAATATACTAAAATAAGACGATCAACCTACATGTGATCTAAGTCTATGCACTCGGTGTGCTAATGACTAACTCGGAACAAGAATGAACGGTTCTACCTCTGTGAGTAGCCTCTTTATAGTCTTCCCTCCAGGCGTGGCACTATTGTCTCTGGATAAACAAGGAATCTGCTGATGTAGATTCTCACAGTGATATTCCGTTCTACTTGCACTTTGAACCTGCAAAGTTCTTGGCTCCGTTAAGACGACGGCTGACTCAGCGGTTCTTACCGTGGGAAGGCGACATTGTATTATAACGGGCCATTGTTTGGGCTCCATTTATCTCGCGACTATGGCCAATCACCGATGCCAGTGAGCAGTGTCACTTCACTATCCTGGAAATTTTGCTGAGCACCTGCCTTTACGTAAGAAGGATAGGGATCTTTAACGTGCATGGACATGGGATCAACCCCCTCCGAAGGGCGGGACGTGCAGACCTTCAACTTGCTCAAATACAATGCCACAACGTCGGTTGATGTTAAATTTACAGTATGCACTAAATATGGGAATCCTGGGATTCGAACCCAATACCCCTCGGTTCAGAGGCACAGCTTTATAATCATTTTTATTGATAAAAAAAGGCACACCTTCTTACCATTGGGTGACCGCAGCTCTTAGGATTTTATTTAGTTTCAATACATAACGCACACATTCTTGGAACCACTACAACTCGTTCATTTCAAAATGGCATTCATTTATCAAAACTATATATTAGAGCACAATCACAATATGAATGTCGTGTAAAATGGGCCTTGATTTGGTTATAGTAACGTTGCACAGAAGGTCAAGAGAACATAAATGGCAAGTTTAATTTGAACTACTCCATAAAAAGTTAAGTAAAGTATCCTGTTCCAAAAAAACTCGGGACGCAGCAAGTGCGTTATGGTAGTGAATTTTCATAAGATTAAGATGTTTGATTTATGAAAAGAAAGGTACTACCAAAGGGACAAATAAAATACAATATCTCTAGATGAATCTTTATAGTGGGTTAATTTAATAAAATAAATAAAATAAATAAAATAAATGACAATCAGGAATTTAATTTGTCTAAACAGCACAAAATGAAATATATATATATAAAATAAATTTGGTAAATTAGCAGTTTACCTCATGGAGGGTTTTGAGAATTGTTTTCCGAAACATGCTTAGGATTCTCCTAGGTGCATAACCCACAACAAACATTTTTTATAAACAATCTCTAAAAAAGTTACAGGACCAGGAGTTAATAAGGGTGTAGGGCGAGGAAAACGAACTGTAAATATGAGTGGAAAAGCAAAAAAAATAGCTTAGTCGGATCTCTAACAGCTGCCTTTTTCAGATTTTGCAGTCGTACCTCCTTTAAATGTTTTTTAACTTATAGTAACAGATCATGAAGAAGTTCACATGTAAATAACTCAGTAAAGACAAGGAATGCAAAGGGAAAGAGTAGTGTCGACGTGCATTAGTGATGTCAAATTATATTTATCAGCAGTTGATTTATCTAAAAGTGTTGGATGTGGGAAATTCCCTAATAGTTCTCACAGAAAATAAACAATAAGTTAAAAGAAAGGAAGTTTAATACAATTTTAAAAGTGGAATACAAGGTATATTTAAGTAAGGGACAAAAATCGCTTATTGTGACAATACAATCAAAGGCTGTTAATGAAAATCGTGTAAAATAATATATTTACTAACAGGTGTAAGATTTACATTTTATTATTATAATTACGTGGCAGCTGTTTCCCTCCGATATGGATAAATTATCTAAAAAAGACACATCGTTGGGAAAGAGCTGTCATGTAAAATCAATATAATATATAGGTCATATTAATAGTTTTAATATACATTTGAAAATGAATTTAGTTCTAGTGTTATCGACTATCGACTAATTAAAGAAGACTATGTATCACAATTCCAACAGTTTAGTAAATTTAAAATCACATGAAATATAATTCTTCAACAAAAAAAAAGAGGCAAAACAATACGCCTAGTTGGTTATAATTTAAACGTTTTTAATTAAATCAATTCTGGTAGTGGTTTGAGATGGACAAATGAACTATTTTAATTTATAATTAATTGTTTTCTACAAAAAATTTTGGTTTGTTTAAAAATACAGACGATACAATGTTTTTATATGTTGAAGCTTAAGGTTTCTCTGGTTGGCGTTTCAAGGAATTGTTACACATGTTGATTTCCTAGCAGTCCAATGTGACACCGTACATATCTCTTCTTGAACTCATTGTGACACTCGAGTAAATTATTGAGTCCTCGCGACTGAACGTTGCTTATAAAAGTCTATACACTAATAAACGGATTTGCGTAGTATGTACATATATACGAGGCCCACTCATTGTTGTTTGATGATCTTTCGCTACCTTACTTAAAACACATTCAAAGCAATCTCAATTGTCAATAAAAATTGGAATCTTCTGCCTGAGGTTCCAGAAGTGCACAGTCCATTTTTGTTACAATTTGTGCATTGTGTTGCTTGGAGTTTATGCAGGTACGTCAAAAACTTTTGTAGTTTCAAAGTTTCCATTTATTTTGATTGTCCAAATAACTAATACTGTCCCATACACAAATATAAAAAGCATGATTTGGAAACATTTTTTTTGGTCTGTAACGAACGGTTCAGATTATTTTAAAATTGCTCCAGGGGATAGGTGATAATTGATTTTGAGAAAATTGAATGTTTTTTTAAACCTTCAGTAATATTATGTTTGTTTGTTTATTAGAAAACTTTGAATTTCATCAAACATCTGGTATTCTATGCTGAAATCAAATTTGGGGTTAAATGTGTAAGGGTGGAATATTGATGCCAAAAATTTCAATTTTTTTTAAGAAAAAAAAAAGACAAAACATCTGAAAACGTACACAACTTGATTCTGGAATGGGATTTGTTTTGTCTTTGGCAAAGGAACACTTTATATTGTCTTTGGGTTGGGTCACTTCAGGGGGTAGGGGATCAATGGGGGGTGATTTTATGAAAATTTAAATTTTTTTGTTAAAAGTCGAGTAATATAACCTTTCAGAAGTTTATCGGTAGAGGAATACGAATATTTTCTTTTTGTTCAAGTCATGGATCCTGAAATCATTTCATGAGATAGTATTTCTAACAAGAGTAGATTATCACAGCTATTTGGATGTAGTGATTTAATTTGCAATACTTTCTCGTTAGAAACGATTCTGACAATTGTAGTGGGGTTACCTTCCACTGCATTGAGAACTGACTCTTCAATTTGAGGAGGTCATTGGTATCTTTTGCATATAGAATTAGATTTTACAGATTTCAAGGCATCTATTTCCCTAAAACATCTGCAGATATGTTCAAAAATATTTCTGCTGCGTGCTATTCATCCGGGAAAACCTGTCATAATAAATTCTCACTGCTTCTTTTCCATTTTGTTTCGCTTCACCACAATGTAATAACAAATTAGCTAATTCACCCAAGGTATAATTGAAAAGTGCATTTTAAAAGCATATACAGCATCTATTACAAGGCTTGTTCAATTAAAACCCATCTTTGGTCAGGTTAGCCTTGAAAACAGTTGTAATCACTCAAATGACGTTTTGCAATGTTAGTTTTGTTTGTAAACATCACACTTATGAGTTCCTGTCATTTGTATTTAACAGCGATTTTAAGTATTGTGACTTTAAAATGGCGTTTGTTGTTAACAATCCATCTAAATATAATCAGTGTGCGGTCATTCAATTTTTGTGTGATAAAGGTTTGCAACCATTGCAAATTCAAACACGAATGCAAGCAGTGTATGGAAACACATGTTTTGCATATCCAACTGTCAAGGAATGGTTTCAAAAATTTAAAAGTGAAAGAGAGAAGATAAATGATAAGCCGCAACTAGGTGCATTGAGTACTTCATCAACAGACAGGAATGTGGCATGTGTAGAAGACCTGATTAGAGGAAATCGTCTATTGTCATTCAAAGCAATTTCAGAAGATGTTGGTGTGATTATAGAATCTATCCGTAGTATCGTATACAAACTGGCTTACAGCAAAAGGTGTTAAAAGGTAATCGTTTTCAGTCGGATGAAGAAGTACTAAATGCCTTAAAAGAATTGTTCGGGCATTAGCCACAAGAATTCTTTAAGCAGGGTATACATCAGTAGGTGAAACAATGGGATATGTGCCCTAATAATAATAGTAATTATTTGTAAATATATTTGCCAATAAATTTGTTCTGAACCAAAAATGGGTTTCAATTTAACAAGCCTATTATTACCTTGATAAATAAATGACAATAACAGCCTAATTTTTTCATTCTTTCCAAAACACATTCGATCCACAACATAAGACAACATAATTGCATTTATCTCATAAGCGAGAGGAAAATCGACAAAATATATAAAAAATTATCAGCACTAAATGACCTACATAACTGCTAAGAAAGAAACGTCAGTGACAGATTTTTTTTTCTTAGAAAATTATTAGTAATGGCACCAATGTACCGCCCCTATAAAGGTAACCACACTCTTTTAGCAGTAAAATATGTACCAGTCTGAATATCTATCACCTTCCAAATTTAATGCAGCTTGCTGGTCATGATCTTCATTTTGATATTTTTGACACATCGATCCTTACTAGATACCAAGTTTGTTTTTTCAAATGAAACCTCCGGTATATATATATATATATATATATATATATATATATATATATATATATATATATATATATATATATATATATATATATATATATATATATATATATATATATATATGTTTTAATATTAACTAATAAACCAGATTTTTTTTCAGGTTTACTTGATAATATGACAGGTTGTTGAGCAATGATTGGTATTACTCCACGGAGTTTCGAAATTTTACTTGCAATATTTTGGTTTTTTGCTAATAAGTCGAAAACCGCTAATAATAGGTAGAACATTATATAGTACTTTAAGAAAGAAAATCAATTGATCTTGCTATTCCTATATAATACAGGATGTTCGATTTGAAAATCTCACATTACCTGCCATTATATGTTCTACCTAAAGACCATTTTTATTGCAGACAGCCTATATGCAATAATTGGATTTTCATGACTATATCAACCTATTAGCAAACAGCAACAAAAAACTCAAACCTCTATCTATGCTGGTTATGCAAAGACTCTTTTGTTGTTGTTAATGAATGGAGGTTGCGAACTTTCCTAACTAATAAGTTTTATTTTCTTAACGTCTTGAGATAGGTTAACAGATATATAAACACACACACACACACACACAAATATATATATATATATATATATATATATATATATATATATATATATATATATATATATATATATATACTTTAAAAACATTACTGCAAACATAAGAGTGTCACAATACAGACATTTTTTTCATTTGAAAAAATAATGTTATGGGACGACGCCGCCATGTCATAAATATTTTCAAAATGAAGACCATAACCACTTAAGAACATAACCTAAATTCACATTTCTATCAATTTTGAAACACTATATACTTCTAATACTCCATCGAGTTTGGCCCACGCTTTACATATAATTTTGATACAAGTATATAAAGTGGTGATATTTGGTGGTTTTAAATTACAAATGCAAATTAAATTAGCTGCAATTTCTATGAAATCCTGTTTTTGGGGTTGTCATTTTAGGACTAAGAGTACAACAATTATACTATTTAACTCATCTGTAAATATGTACAAAGTTTTCACATCACCAGACAGACGATCCTAAATTTGATATTTTATGTCTATGATGGACAAACCTTCCCTTTAAATCTTCATTCATGTCCATGAGGCGTTTCTGGTATGGTTGATAATCTGCAACACAATTATAAAAAAATTAGATGCATAAAAAATTCTAGATTCTACATCTAACATTCTATATGCGAGGTATATAATAAACCTCACCTACCCAACCAATAGCCCCAATAAGGATTCAGATGAAAACCCCACTATAGACAATACAGAACCACCAAAGGACAGTTTGATCTCTTTCAAGTCTATGGTTGAATACACCAAGGCTTTAGAGATGATATCCGGTGAGATTTCGAGAGTAGGAAGATTACGACTCCATAATTGAACTACAACCCAACCTACACCTAATCACCACTCTAAAGATTAGGCAGATTAAGGCCTAAAGAGTTCTATTCCATTCATATTTTACTCAACCTCTTGAAAATGATAAATGGCTCCAAGCCAGAATGTCGAGGTTCAACAAATTCTAGAGAAAGTTCAACCAGACATATTAGTTAAGCGAATGATATGATATCTGTCCGCTTTACATAAGTCGTCACAAGTTATTTACTACCAGTTTCAATAATTTTCTGGGCATACTAGATGATTAAGTTTTCATAGCCAACTTAGAATGTTCTGATGACAGCCATATTTTTATGGGGCTGAATGGAGAATAAAACAAGCAGTATAAGTCACAAAAAATCAGAGATAGCATCACAAAAGGCTAAACTGGCTTCCACTTTTTGTAAGGAGTGTACATATGCTCATGCGCTATGTTTGTATAATAGAACATTTCTTCATGACAATGGCAATTTTTTCTTGTCTTAACTTTTTTTTTCACATACATGAAAAATAAACACTATTCCTTATCCATTTCGACTACTCTCTTATTTCAGCATGCACAACTTGACGAAACTGAGTCACCAGCGATGCCCACTTGTCATGTTACTTGATTCATTTAGATACCACTGCCATATTTTATTTGTCCACTTTTATATACCTACCAGCAATTTTTACATTCTACTAAATATAATATTACAAGATATCACCAATAATACAATTGGTCCACAAATTATCCAAGAGGTTTATGCACCAGTAGTACATATAGCATCACAACGGAAGAACTTCGGCATAGTGTTAAAATCTAAGTATATAATACAATCTGAGTGTAGCGTGACCAGCATTAACATTGCTTTCCATAGTTATAATTATAAAATTTAACAATTTAAAGGAGCACCTATTATAATAACCAGTCTAGCTAATGATATAGAATCCTGTCTCATTGAATCAGACAGGATAGAAACCTTGTCTGCTTATACTTTGTAATCAGTATGGAAAAGCTTTCTGATAATGTAACAAAATTAATCAATGACACCCACTAAGCATGGTTACTTACAAATGCTTACCGCAACGTTAGATAATTTACCATTAGGCAAGTTAAGTTTGCAACATTTCTAAATGTTTGCAGGCAAAAAACCAATGCAAACTCACAAATGAAACTTTAACGTAACTTTCAAAAATAATATCTAGTTTGCCGTGTTGTGGTTTTTCTCCATTTGTAAGCTCACGTAAAGTTACAATTGTAATGTTTCTGAAAGTTTGTTTCAAATTGTAAACATTTGAATTCCCTCCGTTTTCGGGTATGTTCGATCCTATGTCATCATCGTCCAATAGCAACATAGCAACACCGACGCCAACAGCGAACTGACTGACAAATGACAAAGCGCCCGGCATTAATTAATGGCGGTTTGTTGTTTACTTTTTTTATAATTTCATCATCATAAGTTGTTATTTGATCTATGTCTATTTATTTTCCTGGAAGTTTTAAAGATTGAACAATCTTATTGTAGCCTGAATTGTTTGAATTTTGTAATTCGTTGTCTGGAGAGTAGATAATGAAACATGGAGTATATCGACAAACATTTCAGGTAAGAATCCCTAAAACAGCTATATATTAAATACATGTGTGAATTCATTATTCTCTTTTCTGTAGCATAATTATTTTGGTATGTCGCTATTGGTGAATTATTATAAAATGGCTGCATTTATATTTTTGTTTCTTTTTATGCAATATTATATTATTTACATGAATTTTGTTATGTCCTTAGAAGCAGCCTGGAGATGTCATACCTGGTCAGACCAATTCATTTTAAAACGTTAAATATGATTCACCTATGGAAGCATGTGGCTTATACATAGCAATTGACATCATAATAACAGTGGAGCAGTACCCATCAAGCTGTCAGGATTGCTTATTTTACACTTGTCGCAGTATTCTATGCTATGGAACATTCATATGGGCTAACTCGTCAGCAGCGGAACATGTGTTTATCATGCAAAAAAGAGCAATAAGGACATTGTGTGCGTAGGTCCAAGAAAAAGCTGCCCTGATGTGTTCGAGGCCAATGGGATACTTAGGTACACTTCCAGCTATATCCTTCTTCAGTATATGTATTCAAAATATCCAGTGAATGATGAAGTTCGCAACATCAATACCAGGTACAGGCATGAATTAAAAATACAGTTCCACAAAAAGGAGAAAACAAAGCAGATGTTTGATTACTTGGGAATCAAATTCCTCAATTTTCTACCTAATGTTATTAAGATGCTTCCACTAACAAGATTACAGTAGGCACTAGTGGATGTTATAAAACAAAAACCAAGGTGAAGGAATTTATTAGTGCTCTAAACCAATGTGTATAATGTTACATACTACTTGTATTCATTCTTTGTAGTGTGTGTGTCTGTGTGTGAGGCAAAAGCTTTGGAAGGCAAGTTCGACTAGCCACAGACTTTTTTTATATATACGTAATTCATTGTAGTCATAATTTTGCTTTATTTTAACTCAATGTTTCTGACATTTTAGACATTGACGGTACTATACTTACTCGATAGGGATAGTTAAGACATGCGTGAACACTTTCAGAGACTGTCGTCATGTTTAAGCTATTTTCGCAGTGAAGTTGTATTCATTTACCTGTGCTTGATTTATCCATTGCATATTCTTACGTTTGCTTAATTAAACTTTCTCTAAAATCGAAATGAACGCACCATTTTAGATATTTCTTTTTCACAATAGTATTTGATATGTTGAATTTATTTTATGTAACATATGTCACCACATATTTTAGAAGCTAAAAAAAATCTTGCCTCTCAAAACAAGTTATGCTGCAGAAGGCTTCGTTTTTGTTATTGGTGTTTCACACGTTTTTCTAGACGACTAAAGAGTTATTTAGTAAAACAATATCAAAAACAATTAATTGGTATTTATTTAGAAAAAGGAATTTTTGAAATCCGTCAATTAATAACGATATCACGAGTTCAAGTTATCTATTTTGTTGCTGAGTTTTGACTAGAACTGCATTTTAGGCTAAACATGGACACGCTCGCTATATGTCTAACTATTTCTATCTAGTAACTATAGTCGGTACTTATAAAGACAGTGACTTACCATGTACATTTGATGGTCAATAAAGTCTATATCTATCTATCTATCAGCAGAAATGAAATTGTAAGTCTTAAATTTTTTTATGTAATAAAGATTTTATTCTAATTAACATTGTCTTGTCATTTTTTACAGTTTTCAGTATTAGTTTGTAACTTGAAATAAATTCAGTTAATCAAATACAGTTTCTTTTTTCAAAAATGCTTGGACACATTGGTTAGTATTTCGAGTTGCAGTCTTTTAAAAAAGCTATACAGTATATACCATATTTGAAAAATGACTTCATCGATAATTTCTTTGAATCAACCTTACGTTTTTGTTGACTATTTTTAAAGTTCTTACATGTGAAGTTGTAGAAAACCAGCAGATTTAAAATTTTTATTCATTGATAATTACACAATTTTTTTCGTGCTTTCAACTCAAGATTTATAATAAAAATTTGAAAGTTGGTGGTTTTGTATCGCTTGATGTGTACTTTAAAAAATGTCAACAAAAAGCTAAGGTTGTCATTTACAAAAATTATCAATGGCATTTGATACAAATTGTATAATACATTTTTGAAAAGATTGTAACTGAGAATATTATCAGACTCCGAGCATTTTTGAAAAAAAAAGTTGAAGTAGATTAATTGGAATTATCACAGGTTACAAACTTGCACTGTATATATAATATATACAATTGCAGATAAGTTGCAAATGAAAGTTTTTTTTTACAACTTTGCCAGGCCCTTTTAAAATTGAAGCTTGCTGTAAAGTAACATGTGTACGTATAAAGAAAGTTTGTAACAGCTCACTACAGTAAACTTGCAGTAAAGTTACAAAAGAAACACTTACATATGTGAAGTCACTGGGGGGAAGATTTGCCATTTGCAACGAACTTGCAGGAGGCTTTCTGCAAGTTATCTATCAAACTTACACTTGCTTTGGAAAAGATTCTGCAATGTTAATGCAATATTACCTTGCTCAGTGGGCATTAGCTTAAGGGAAATTACAAGTTTGACACTATTAAAAAAAATATTACCTGGACAGTACACTTCCTGTTTTCAATACTCCATACTACATATTTTAATTAGAAAGAAGCCACTGTAGCATCAAAGGTCATAGGTTATACCTCCTGCGTGACCCTCTTACTCTTTCTCATCTTTAAGAAAACTCACTACTGCTGATTTTGTGGAAACTACCATTGCTAAAAAAGGAAATAATTTTTAAAGTAAGTTCTACTTATGTCTCCATAAATGACAATAAATTATAACAAAAACTAATTCAAGCTCACAAAACACAACAGAAAAAATCTTAGGCTTTGGACATGTGCTAAATTATTTCACCTTGGGTAAATACTTCAAAGTATATAAGATTACCTCTAAAATGATAACATAAAAAATAGGAATACATACCTTTTATATATAGTAAACATCTTTCAACTTTAATTATATAAATTCATCTCTGTTTTGTTGTTTTCATAAAAGATTCGCAAATTTAAGGTTACTTTCTTAAAAACAATTAACGTAGATCCTAACTTGAATTTTGCTCTTACTTGCTCACTTTGCTCTCAATTCTGATAATTTTTGTAAGGTGTTTCTGCTAAAATAAATATAATATCACGATTATCTGAATCATGGTAGTGAAGAAAAGATTTCACCGTACTATTTGATATTTAGAAAAAAAAACATTAAAACATGATGTGGATATACCGTGTAGCGCTTTCCACCCTAACGGCGTTTAAATTAAAAAAACAGATGACAGTAGACAGTACTACACTGCTGCATTGACATATAGTGCAAAAAGTTTTCAAGTATAAATAAGTTTTAATTTAAAATATCATACGGATTTGGTAATTCAAAATGTTTGGTTATTGTACCGCAATTATTGTTTGAATTATGTCATTAATAATTTAAAAATATGTTAGGTCCATATGTTTTCATCCTAAGAATCTAATTACATTTTAATATTTGTTAATTTTTATTATATCTGACAACCCTGCTTATTTATATTTACGAACTCTTGTGTCGCTTCGACGATTTTACATTTTTCGGGTCTAAAGTAATAACAAACACATTAATACTCTAACTATCCTTGTCAACGTTGAATGTGCGAAATGCCTATGCAATTCAAACTGATGTCGTAGATTATTTATTTCTTACATATTATTTATTTCTTACACATTTTTCATTTTCGAACAACTTCTTTCCTCGTGGACCATTTAAAATGAAATTTGGTTACCAACTTTATTTTGACATCTCCCTTATATGTGCAAATTTTCATTTGAATCACTGCAGTACTTCAAACAAAAAAAATATTGCGTTTTAAAAATTTCCTTTACATTTTTTATACAAAAAATTAAACCTACGGTGCTCATCTTCGAACTCATCCAAGCCATTAACAAAATCAAGGTAATCTCCAAATTTAGTGAAGATCGGTCAAGTATTTTTTGAGTTATCAGTTGGATATATATATATATATATATATATATATATATATATATATATATATATATATATATATATATATAAGCATATAAAAATCAAAACCGACCTTGGATATGGGTTCTAGAGGTCCAAATTCGCGCTCATTTGAAGAAATTTTTCAAAAGTCTCACCATCGATACCTCTCTATTAGTGAATTTTCTTAATGAAAATTCACTAAAAATGGTTACGGAAGTTAAATAAACATATATAAAACTGCCACAGCTTTATTGCTAAGAAGTTAAGATAAAAACGGCATGTGCCAAACTGCAAAGAATCTGCCTTAAATAATTTATTCGACAATTAATATTAAACCGTATAGCCCACAATAATGGTTAAGTGCCATTGGACAACCCATTTTGCCTGATTTTTTAACCTTATGATTGTTTCTTCAACTAGCTTAGCTTTTTATTAAAATCTAAATTATACTAGATTTAAAGGAAACTCCTACCAGGTTATATATATCTAGAGAACATTACCAACTAAAATGCCCGCCAAACATTAAACTGTTTAATATATCTAGCTGTTTTAAAATTTATTTTAACTAACATAAAACCCAAAAATGTCTTCTAATTGATTTACTGGGTGTTGTTCTTTGTCGCAATCATCTTTTATGTTAGTTCATTAATATAGTTCTTAGAAGGCAACACACCTCTAAGAAATTGTAATAAATATAGATACGTTTATTCTCTGTTCTTGCGGCCAAATGTTGACAGGTATCTGTAAAGAATTGTTTCATTTCTCTAGTCTATTTCATCATTTGATAAAACCAACTTTATTAGCGAAACGACCGTCAGTATTTTTACTCGGACGTGGTGGATTGCGTTTCATCACTGTACCTACTTATTAGCGCTCACCACAGGTACTTAATATCACATTTCTGTACTTATCTGAATAATCAACAGTTTTTTTACTAGCTTCTTTGCGAGAGCTACAGAAGTCTTGGGGTGACACTTAACAACAGTTGGTGACAAAAATTGGTTGAATTGGACGGGAGCAAAAGGCAAGAACGTTCAGAGATTTGGAGTATGCTTACTCGACGTTCTCTTGCCTTTTTTTAAAGCAAGCCAGAGTGTATGGATTTAAAGAATAAATGAGGGCAACAACAATTGATGAATTGAAATGTAACATTGAACTGAAAGGGACCCGGCTGTGCTTTCAATACCGATTGTCTTAATTCTGAACCACATTTAGCATCAGTAAGATCGACAAAAATAGGGGTGCTTATCTGCCATTCTTTCGGGTTCCCTTGCAGTTCAAGGTTATGTTTCAATGCTTTTAAGCAACAATAATTTATAATTATTTCTGCTTATATGAGACAAGTTTAAGTTTATAAAAACTTTTTATTTTAGATCATCCAGAGACTAAACGTTATACCCTTTTAAATTGTGGTTACATGCTAAAACGTGTGTGTAATTACTAAAATTTGTTATATTGACCTTTGATCAGATAAAATATATTGTAATGAGTTTCATGACATTTGAATGCTTCAAAATTGTTCTAGAAGATAAGCTTAATTTTATAACTGTTTATTTTAGATAATCCAATGACTTCTCCAAGGGTGTGTCTAAGTACTTATGTTCTTATTACAGTTTTTGAACATTTATTTTTACTTTATATAATTTTTCTTTACAAAAAGCTGTTGTAATAAATTTACGTACTTCTACCCAATTGTTTTGTAAACGTCACATCTCATTTTAACCTCTTTTAACGGTTATGCTTATTATACTTGTTATTAATCAGCACCTTAATAATAAAAAAACTTTGTATCTCTATGAATTTATTTTGAAGACCTATTAATTATATAAATTATTTTGAAAGCCTATTATACGATTTTCATTAGTATAAATTTATACGTCCTCAAAAACATTTCTGGGTAACTGTATATGTAGGTGGTATTATGTGTGTGTAGTTTAGTAAGTAGCTATAATGCTTGCTATTAGCAGCAATAATTTCGGGCTGCAAAAGTAAAAAATAAAAATCTGTGGCCAAAAAACAATGAAGTCAAGGCCATCCAGAAACACAACTCATCAAGGCATAAAGGAAGTACGCTGGCAAATAGAAACATTAAGCAGAAAGAGCCCAGAATGGCCATACCTTGAAGTAAATCCAAAGGTTAGACAAGTGTCCAAAAATTTTATGCGCACGACTGGAGTCCAGACAGACCCCAACAAACACAGCTCTGTAACATTCACATAACTGAAATAATATTTTGTTATTTACAAAAGTAACATTTATGTAACTTGTTATGAACTTGTAAGTTACATGTAACACGAAATGTCATGCACATAGTTCCTCTCGTGATATATCTATGTAACATAGTTGAGCATATATATCAGATATATTTGTTGACAGTATCATCAACATTACATGTTACATTTGGGTGTTAGGAGTGGAGCTTTTTCTATATTACCACACGCAATAATAGTTTGGCGAAAAAACAAAAAAAATATATGGAAAATATAATTTATCAAATACTTGTAAAAAAACAATATAATATAATACATTCTTATTGCATTAAAATATTTATAATTCCGATTTTAATTTTCAAATTGTTTATAATTTTCACATTTAACTTAAAATTATGGTTAATTTTAAATTCAAAAGTAAATCCAAATATCAATTGAAGTTTTTATGCATAATTCACTATAAGTGCAACCTCAAACTGTAATTTCAGGTAGTATCATCCACTTTAAAATTGCTATTGTGATTCTTTAACAAATCAGTAGCCAGTGCTTGTGTCAAAAACTCAGCGCCTGTAAATTCAAACTGGCTAGTAGGCAACAACAGTTGCAAATTTAATCAATAAGTTCAGATGATCATGTAAAACTAAGTACTACTGATTACCTTTGGCAATGTTTAAAACGTTGAGCTTGCTGACGTTATTATATTTCTTGGGTTGATCTAGCAGCAATCAGTTCTGAACTTGTTCTGGACCTTTTTTTAATTCGATGTGTATAGTGTAACGAGTCCTGACTTGCGGTGTGAATTATGCAGTGGAACAGATTAACGGATTTACAGGAACGGTCCCGGGCGCCAGATTTTGAAAGGGTTTACTCCTGCGAGAATGTCTGCGACCTCGTCACAAGGCTCTGGCCACGGTTGTGGTCAGAGTACCTGGATAGCTCTGTGGGGAGGGTCCGGTAGCATATGATGTAACAGGCCGTATAGATACCTCCGAGGTTGCGGGCTTTAATCGCTCCCGCGGTATTTCCCTGACCTTCCGAAAGTTTGTATGACTGTAGCAGATTTATTTGCGGTTATATAACATAGACTGAATATACCTTTTACACTATTTATTGCCTTATAAAACGTTACAGTGCACTGATATTCTTACAATGTGAATGCGGGAGATACGCGGACGGAAACTCCGAGTGCTGTGGTTTACAACCCGTGGATGCAGCCGTTAAGTGGGTCGATTGGAGAAACGCTCCTCAAATAGTTAAAATGGCGTCTATCTGTCGTAGTCGGTACCACGAGGTCAAGCGCCTCGACGACAGGGCGTCGATAAGGAACGGAAGGGTTATAGGGGAACACCCTGTGGAAGGATAATGTCATATACTAACTCGACCTTGGCCTGCTTGTGTACTTACAGCGTCCAGACCAGAGTGGAATCAGAACGGTTATACGCAATACACTTGAGAGATCTGTGTTAGCTACAGCATCACCTCCCGAAAGTATTACGACACGCCAACAATAATGGGATAGGGAACTACGCTAGATCCCGCGATCTCGACGTCACCGGATAGACACGCGAGTTAACACATGACTTCCCACGATATGTCACGTAGATGGTGTCAAGTTACATTTGCATGCAGCAGTTCCCATAAGCAGATTCTACGAATTATGCCGACCGTTGCAGATAGTTCCAGCAGTGCGAAATCAGAACAAGCTAGATCTGCATGTTCTCGTGAGAACCTGCAACGAACACTTATCCGATTATTATATAAAGCCACTGTTTTGTGTAATATTTGTTCAGTATTAATTTAGGCAGTAACTATGCTAGTTTGTTGTCAAATAGTTTAAGTAGTGTAATAAATTTTTTTAAAAAAGCAACCTAAGTACAAGTGTTGTTAATTGGCGCAGTCGGTGACGGATCTCCCAGCAACCTAAGGCATCAAAAGAATATGGGTTCCTTGGTTTTTTAAGAAGAACAAATGGTCATCTGGTTCCTACAATTACTGTAAGTTGCTCTCCTATATTTTCTCTGTTCCTTTGTCTTATGTATGTGAATATATGTCGGATATTGATGAATTAATAAGCAGACTTAATCAGTTTAATTTTGAAAATAACTTAGAAGTCATTCCTGAAGAAAATAATTTAGATATTAATATTGTTGAACAGGAAGTTCAGAATAATTTTACTCGTAATAGTATTAGTCTTGTAAAACAAATTGATAGTAACTTAAGTAATACCGCAGAATTTAGCATAAACATGGCCCAAGCTAACAATATGGCAAACAACTTTAGTGAATTCTATTTAAAGATGATACCTGAGTTCAATGGGGAACCGGCAAATGTTGATAACTTTCTTAAGGCATTCGATCTCATTATGAACACATTTTATAACGCTGAAGATGAAAGATTATATTTAAATCATTTTTTAGTTAATTTTATACAGTCAAAATTAACCAGTCAAGCTAGACTTATAATTAGCACAAAAATTATTAATAATTGGCAAGACCTAAGACAAGCTATAGTGCAAAACTTCACGGACCAACGAGACGACACTAGTCTTTTGAGCGAACTTTTAACACTCAAGCAGAAACATAATGAGGATGCTTTAACATTTAGTAATATGTGTAGATATATTGAACAACTTCTGGTCTCTAATTTAATTTGTAATGAAGACAATCAACAAATATTAGAAGTGAAAAGAGCAATTTACGCTCAACAAACATTAAAAGCGTTCCTCGGGGGACTTAGAAACCCTCTAGGAATGGTAGTAAGATCCACTGAACCTGCATCTATTGAAGATGCTCTTAAGTTTATAGTTCTGGAAGAAAATTACGAGTATAGAGATAGAACATTTCTTAAATCAGGCAATTATACATCGCCAAATAATAAAACCCCCAATCCACAAACCAGGTCTTTTAACAATCGTTCTACTCCCCAAAATTTTCCAGTTATGCAATTTCAGAAACCATTTAGAAATAATCCCCAATATCAGAGCCAAAGTAATCAAACTTCACAATTTAGGAATACTTCCCAATATCAAAGCCAAAATAATCAGAATTCACAATTTCCTAGACCGCCCTCTTTTAAACCAGAAAACCCACGAGAACATTTCCAAAACAGGTATCCTGAACCCATGGATACTTCAAGTGGCAACACAAGGTTTACAAGACATTCTAATAATTTTTCAACACAGTCAAGAAGAAATAACTTCCCTGCTAATCAGCAAAGGTCCACAGTTCCGGGAACAAAGTTTAATTCTGACGAACTATTTACCCATGAGATTGATACACCTTCCGAAATTTACGATCGTGAAGATCAAAATTTTCCTATAGCAGGCATGTCTACGGACAATCGATAGAATATATTAATAGTGTAAATGTTCAAACAGGTAATGTTCCTAAGAAGGGCAGTGATAGTAGTTGTATTTATAAGGAGATAATGAATGACTATAGAAATAATTTAAACCTGAACTTGAACAATTACGCAAGCGACCGTCGACAAATGCATTCTGTTGACCTAGCTGATGCATCAAAACCAACGAAGATAGTTCAACAGGACAATGATAGCATTATGAGGTATGTACATTCTTGGTTTGCCAGTAATAACAAGATAATTCAATTAAACAAAAGCCCACATAGCAGTTTAGGTGAAGTTCCCACTACAAACGTATATTGTAATGAAGAGACTGATCATATTAGTTTAAATAATACACAGGATGTACAAAAAAGAAGCAAAAACCAGTTAAATTTTACTAATAAGTCAAGTAAGCACTCAAATAATGCACAAGGTAGCTATAAGAAAACAGTAAAGGAACAATATGAGAATGAACCTTTAGCCCAGTACGATAATACAGGAAAAACTGGGTTAAATACAGCAAAACATATAATCAGCAAAGCAAAACCTAAAGTAGGAACATCTAATTTTAATAATAAACAAAATTTCGCAATAAATAAAATGAGTATTTTGGAAACAAACCCCATAAAAATTAAAAATTCCAATACGATTAATAGTTCTGAAACAAAAATACCCAATTTGGAAGAATTAGAAACAGCATCAGAAATTAAACACAAAATCATGTTTTCTCATGAGACTAAAAAGCGACATCGAAACATAGATGAAACCTATGCAGATATGAAAGACAAATTTTCTTTTTCAAAAATGAGAAAGAAAATTAAAGATTATATTAGGACGTGTGAATATTGCAACAAAAAAGAATACAATCTGTTTATATTAAGCAAATTAAATAAACAATCGAATTATATTACCTAAATAAATTAAAAACTCGAAAATTGGATAAATGACAACGAGACAGGACTTAAGAGACTGACTAATATGACGTAAAAACACACTTATCGTAACAAGTGAATAAAATCCACAAATATATAAACATTAGATAAGAATTTATATTCAGGACCGTACTCAACAATTCTACTCTTGAAACAGGACCAAATTATTCTAATAATATCACATTACGGACATTACGCCTCAAGTTCCTAGCAGCAAGAACAAGTGACTAAAATCACAAGGAACGATCTTGAAGGAAAAACACCCAATTTTAATATTGTCAAAAAAAATATATATGTGTATAATAAAGTTTAAGGTTATTACCTTGTTAAAATTATAATCAGTAATTTAACAGTACATTACGTAATTAAAAAAAATATATATTTTTTTTTTGGTGAAGATAATCAACGGATGGACAACTTTGTATTGCTTACAGGTTTAAAAGACAGACTTTAAATTGTTCTGCCATAGAACGATTATTTTACAGGACTTAGTGAAACAGAACGATGTGAAGTACATGAAATGGGTTAACCCTATATAATATAATAACAATAATAACAATGATAGTAAAATATTATAAAGATTCATATCAAAATCGTTAGACAAAGTCACGTCTAAACTTCGTCAAAATTCAATTAGGAAAACACTCGTATCAGTTTAAACAATACTGCCATCGGACCCATATTATTACATCATTATTGTTGGTAAACTATTTTATATCTTTCCAAAAACAGGAATGCGTACACAAAAGAAAAGAAAAAAAATATCGATGTAAGTATCAGCTTACAAGTAACATACGGAATATATTAATCATTGATATCCCTAACTAAGAGTAAAGATATACTAATAAAATACCCAAATCTAAAACCTCCTGACTTAATACCCTACTGCATCCTAACTTACAATTCAAGCATTCACTCTCAAACCACCTTTTGTGCTAATATTCGGATACATCCCAGAAATCTTCAACTTTGATCCCGAAGTTACACTCACTCAAGAATATAACCAAAAACACAAACATTTTATGAAAATAGTTTATGATATGGTATTAGATCGGATAGAAAAATCGAAAGAAAAAATGCTCCTCAGAACTAACGTCGAAGTTAATCAGCCATTTAAAGAGGGCCAAACAGTATATAAAAAGATACCCCCTGGATTTTACAAGAAGCACAAAAACCCATATACAGGCCCATACACGATAATATCCCTCTTAGAACATAATAAAGCTTTACTCATAAATCACAAGAATGACGAGCAATGTGTTACTCATTTAAGAAATCTTCGCCTTTCAGGTGGGCATGCGGAGGGCAGCCACAACTAGAAGATTTAAAGAACAACTCTGGGTTTTTACCTCGCAAGTTAGGTAGAAGCTATTGCCAAAATGACGTATGGCGCCTTATACATGTATATAATATGGAACCCTTATTTACTGACTACAGTAAACTTAAATACAAATATTATCTTATAGCCAATACTTTAAGTGATAATTTTAGATCTGAATACCATAATTTTATAATCGCCCTTAATTATACTGTAGATAACATAGATGAAACTTTCCTTAAATTTTTCCTGATAAGTATAGATTTAAGAGAGGTTTACTCAACCCTTTGGGTACAGTTTTTAATTCAATCACTGGCAATCTAGATGCTGATGATGGCGAAAGAACCAACAAAGCCCTTCAATTATTAGCTGATGATCAAAATAGAATGCATGAGCTATTTGACGAACAAACATCTGTTATGATAAATGCAATAAACGAATTTAATCAAACAGTAAATACTTTAACTCATAATCAAAAAGAAATTGTCAAAAGAATGTTAGCACTTCAAAACATTACTAAAGATTTAGCTACTAATATTATGCCTGTTCTCCAGCGAGCACATATTCTAGAACTGTTGACTGAAATCGCTAACCTATTTAACGTCATAGAATCGATAATATTAACAACTGAAAATGCTATAACGTTCTCTAAATTAAATACTTTTCACACTTCTATCATCAAACCAAAATTCATTATTAAAGCGCTTCCTGTAATAGAAAAATACATTTCACAATCTAGATTAGTAAGCAAGAATGACTTATCTTTATATGAAAAATTATTTAAAATCAAGTCTATTCAAACTGGATATAAAATTATATTCCAAATTGATATTCCACTAATAGACAAATCTGACTATATTTACTACCAACTGTACTCCCTACCTATACAAACCAATCCTAACAGCTTCTCAATGATAATACCTCGATCCAAGTACCTTATCCTAAATGAGCAACAATACGCCTTCAGAAACAACCCTTGCCAGGAGCTTACGAACGAGATCTATGTCTGTACAGAAGATACAATAGCAGATGTCAGTGAAGATCCTCCCTGTGAAGTTAGGCTAATTAATTTCCAAAAGCCTATCAATAATTGCGAACAAGGGACTGTAAAAATTACCAAGACTATCGTTTCCAAATATGGCAACACACAGTTTATGGTGGTGGCTCCAAAGGAAACCAAGATGTCAAACAAATGCTCGGGAGAAGAAAACACACAAATTATACAAGGCACGTATATGGTGACACTCAAACCAAGATGTCAGTTGTCGATTGGTGGTAAACGATACAGTACAGTGCAGAGCTCAGTTGAGACACAACAATTGTTCTCCTTACCAAAGTTGGAAGAAGATCCAGAAAGCAAAATCAACATAGAAGAATTGCCAGCAATGGAACTGGAAAACGTCGCTTTGCACGACGTAAGCAACATCAGGGCTCAGCTGCAGTCTATAAAAAGTAGAATTCCCAACAAAATTAGACTCCCGTTGTACCACACAAGTATTTGGACGATCCTACTCTACATTATACTAATCATTCTAGCAACAATATTTATTACAGTTTTTGTCAAAAGAAGATGTGCCCAGCAGAATGAAAGAAGCAAAGCAGAAGCGGAAAATCCTTTAAGAATTCCGAAACCCAAGGGTTCCGTCCTCTAATGGGGGGAGGAGTTAACACATGACTTCCCACGATATGTCACGTAGATGGTATCAAGTTACATTTGCATGCAGCAGTTCCCATAAGCAGATTCTACGAATTATGCCGACCGTTGCAGATAGTGCCAGCAGTGCGAAATCAGAACAAGCTAGATCTGCGTGTTCTCGTAAGAACCTGCAACGAACACATCCGATTATTATATAAAGCCACTGTTTTGTGTAATATTTGTTCAGTATTAATTTAGGCAGTAACTATGCTAGTTTGTTGTCAAATAGTTTAAGTAGTTTAATAAAAAATTTTAAAAAAGCAACCTAAGTACAAGTGTTGTTAATTCGCGGAACTGAAAAAAATACCCGAAAATTTGCTATATCTAAATAAAATAAGAGAAGCCTAAAGGGTTCTTACCTAGACTACGTTCGGCAGAATTATTAGAATACAAAATTGTCTCATGCAACAACGGGACGGGCGGTACTGTATTCTAACGTTCTGTTACAATTTAAACGAACAGACTTTTTATCCACTGAAGCGAAATTCAAGTTATAGATTTCAACACGCTACGGCAAACGGTGAACTCTTTCTGCCTCTCGTCATTATTTTCTCTGCAGTCACCGGCTGAAAAATCTTAATCGGTGGTAGATTCTTTATCTTCTGCAGATAGGTTTTTACTCGCCCGCGATAATTTGAAAATGCGTACTTTTAAGAAATATTAATGATAAAATAATGATTTTTACTGCGTAGAATTTTTACCCGTGTGATTTATATTATATTTATTTTCGAGCAGTCGCTTTAAATATCTACAGCTGCTCTGAAAATATCTACTTCGTTACAATAGTCATTTCCACCCTTTCGTTAATAATGATCAAAAACTTATGCTGCAGTTGAAACATATAGTTTAACTCACATTCAGTCATAAAACGCTATAATAACACAATCATAAATTCAAAATGTAGAATATTATTCATTTTAAAGTTTTAAAGAAATCAACAATCAGTCGTCGCTTTTGTCGATAAGTCATGCACAAAACAGAAATTCTTAACCTTATAAATACTGTAATCTTTTAAGAAATAGAAGAAAAATAAAATACAATACTTACCACATAGGTCACGTTAGCTTTTGTACAAGGGATATGAAAACAGTATAAATCACAAACACGAGGATAATCAAAATCAACATAGCATAACCTCATAATATATTAGTAAACAGTAAGGTCAAGACTCAGCACTCGCACTTGCTCTGCGCAGTTGCTCGAACAAAACAACAAAGATGTTTGTAACATATTGAGTGTCAATTTCTGTTTCTACTTATTTTCCGTTTATTTTATTTATATAAATATAATAACAAAATAAATTATTGCCGAGGCTTAAAGTTCAAGTCATATTTCAGGTTTTCATAATTAACATTTCATTAGCTGAGTTTGATAATTATGAGATTATACGTCGAATAAAAATATTAAAATATTATAAGTGAGTGCTTTAAAACTATAGAACGCTGTGACATTTGTATAGTGTGTATGTTACATAAAAATGTTACATAGTTTTTATGTATAATACTTGATGATATGCAATATTCGATTTGTTACCCGAATATGGTCCATTTGCCAAGTACACTTGTATCATTTTTTAGTCACAGTGTAACGGTGATACTCTCTTGAGCTTCCCATCCCATGTTACGGTTACAAACGTGTTTGTTGGGACATAGTAAAGGAAACATCAAATGTGGGTATCCAAGTTGACATGGAACAAATAAAGAAGACAATATATAATGATCGAAGAATTTATAGAAATACATACAATCTTGGATGAAGACAGCGGCTTTGAGGGCATCTCCAGGGTCCTGCATAAAAATTGGGCGAAGGAGGGTTTCAAAATGACTAAAGAAAAGGGAGATAGTATAACGAGTTGCGGCACAGGTGACGTGTTGGTGATTATGGATCCTTCACTTGGCCCAGAAGACAAACTTTTGGAGGAGGTGGGTCTACTGTTCCCACGGGTTCATATGTTAGTCCAGGGTGTGATCTCCGAAAGTCAAATTAAGTATATAAAAACTAATACAGAAACAACATTGAGCAGGTGAGACAAAAGGGAGAAGTCGAGCACTCCTTATATACTTTATATACTTTATATACTTTCTTGAGATGTTTTAAACGCTTAGAAATTGGCTGCCTTACAACTGAGTACAAAGGTCTAGATAGGAGTGATGTATGTATAAAATGTGGATCTAGAGGACATAAGGCAAAAATTGCGAAGAAAAGGTGTTATTTTATAGCACGTGCACCAGGCAGATTCGACTAGGTGTCATTTCTTCAGAACTCCTCCTAAAATAAAGAGCAGAAAACGTTAAAAGGAGGGGGGAAGAAAGGAAGTAAGGAAGATGTAAAACAAACCACCCCAGTAATGAAGACACTCAAAACAAATCTCGAAAGATCACGAAAGCCGCATATGACTTAGCTTATGCGATGGCCTGTAAAAGCGGAATCGACCGAAAAGCTATAAGCGAGCCAAATGGTAACTTGACCGGAAGTAGAGATTATATAACAGACTAAATATATATGTTGCCATACACCTACTCAATAAAGATATGGGAATTACAAGTATAAGAAAAGAACTATGATTTGTAACGCTCTCATTTGACAGATTTCAGCTTTATTGTTGCTACGTATCACCTAACATCCCGTTTTGTAATTTCAAGGATTATATGGACAGAGTTATGTCGCAGGTCAGGGAAGTCAAAAAGGAAGCAAGTCTCGTAGGAGACTTAAATACCAAGTCTGCTCTTTGGGGTTCTCCCTACACGGACAATAGTTGGACTATGTGGCTGGGTGGGTGTCAAAGCTCAACATGGTAGTACCAACGTTTGAGAGAGGAAGTAGTAAGTCTTATATAGACGTTACAGGAGCTACTACCAACTGTCATACATTTTATGTCAATATAGTTCTGTCAACACTGTCGGGCGTCAGAAATGTCAGGTACGCGACGATATAGACACGCTTTTATGACCACTCCGCTAATACAGATATTATACACGTAGTTGTTTTATTATTTATTGGAACTACCTATAGCCTATATGATCATTAGATAGTTTTTATTTGTCATATCAGTAAGTGCCTAGAAAGATACATAACCTGGTGACAGCGGAAAAGTGCATATAGGTTCTTCTTCTTCTTCTTTGCTTATGGCGTCTGTTTCTACTAACAAATCGCCAGCTCATTAGGGGTGAGATCATAATCTGTCTGGCTCTTAACCATGTTATGACCTCTATTCTTCTCTCTTCTGGTTTATATTCATTCACATTCAGTAACACCAAGGATCGGATGCTTAAGGTTTCAAACAGATGTAGATAGTAGGGATCATAAAACGGAGGTAACTGATTATATATTTATATTGTTATAATTTAAAAAGGCAATTAATATTTTAACAGTTTCCAAATTGAGGTGACAAAGTATCACTTTCATATTAAATGGTGCTGTAATACCGGTGTTCTGTACTTCTTTATATATATCTATGTCTGGAATTTGGTGTATTGGGCATTGTAAGAATATATTATCAAGATCTTCCACTTGACCACATTAACATAAAGGTGTTTCGGCTATATTTATTTTATATAGATGTGACTTCATCATGCAATGCCCTGTTCGCATTCTTATTATTGTAGTAATGTGTCTTCTGTTTATGTAAGGAAATGAACTATACCAAGGTTTTTTAAGATACTTTACTTGAATGTCTCTGTACCATTTTGTATGTGTGTTTTTTTCCCAATGCTCGCCAAATTCTTTTTGTATCGCTTGTCTGTATTCAGGTAACAGGTCTAAAGGACTAATTTCTATCGATATTGGTACATTGAGTTGACACCCTGTTTTGGCCAGGATGTCTGCCTGCTCGTTTCCGTTCCCACTAAGCATGGTAACTTACAAATGCTTACCGCAACGTTAAATAATCTACCATTAAGTAAGTTAGGTTTGCAACATTTCTAAATGTTTGCAGGCAGAAAACCAATGCAAACTTACAAATGAAACTTTAACGTAACTTTCAAATATAATATCTCGTTTGCCTGCTTGTTGGTTTTTTCCTTTTGTAAGCTCACGTAAAGTTACAATTGTAATGTTTCTGAAAGTTTGTTTTAATTTGTAAACAACATTTATTTGAATTCCCTCGTGTATTCTCAATCGTATGTCATCGTCGTCCAATAGCAACATAGCAACACCGACTCCAACAGCGAACTGACTCTGACAAAGCGCAAAGCGCCCGGCATTAATTAATGGCGGTTTGTTGTTTACATTTTTTATAATTGCGTCATCATAAGCTGTTATTTGATCTATGTCTATTTATTTTTCTGGAAGTTTTAAAGATTGAACAATCTTATTGTAGCCTGAATTGTTTGAATTTTGGGTAATTAAGTAATTCGTTGTCTGTAGTGTAGATAATGAAACATGAAGTATATCAACAAACATTTCAGGTAAGAATCTCTAAAACAGCAATAAAATTAGTCACTTTTCTGTTGCATAATTGTTTTGGTATGTGGCTATTGGTGAATTATTATAAAATGGCTGCATTTATATTTTTGTTTCTTTTTATGAAATATACTCTACAAAAAAGAAAACCTAATTGTTAAATATGAATTTTGTTATGTCCTTAGAAGCAGCCTGGAGATGTCTTACCTGGTCAGACCAATTCATTTTAAAACGTTAAATATGATTGACCTATGGAAGCATGTGGCTTATCCATAGCAACCGACATCATAAGAACAGTGGAACAGTATCCCATGCTATGGAACATTCATATGGGTTAACTAGTCAGCAGCGGAACATGTGTTTATCATGCAAAAAAGAGCAATAAGGACTGTAACAAGAAAGCTGCCCAAATGTGTTAGAAGCTATATTCTTCTTCAGTTTATGAATTCAAAATATCCAGTGAATGATGAAGCTCGCAACAATACCAGGTGCAGGCATGAATTAAAAATACAGTTGCACAAAAAGGAGAAAACAAAGCAGATGTTTGATTACTTGGGAATCAAATTCCTCAATTTTCTACCTAATGTTATTAAGATGCTCCCACTAACAAGATTACAGTAGGCACTAGTGGATGTTATAAAACAAAAACCAAGGTGAAGGAATTTATTTGTGCTCTAAACTAATGTGTATAGTGTCTGTGTGTGTGAGTGCGCTAGGCAAAAGCTTTGGAAGGCAAGTTCCACTAGCCACAGACTTTTTATATATGTACGTAATTCATTGTAGTCATAATTTTGCTTTATTTCAACTCAATGTTTCTGAATGTACACAGACATTGGCGGTACTATACTTACTCGATAGGGATAGTTACGACATGTGTGAACACTTTCAGAGACTGTCGCCATATTTAAGCTATTTTCGCAGTAAAGTTGTATTCATTTCCGTGCGCTTGATTTATCCATTGCATATCTTACGTTTGCCTAATTAAACTTTTTCTAAAATCGAAATGAACGCACCATTTTAGATATTTCTTTTTCACAATAGTATTTGATATGTTGACTTTATTTTATGTAACATGTTACCACATATTTTAGAAGCTAAAAAAATTCTCGCCTCAAAACATAATGCTGCAGAAGACTTTGTTTTTGTTATTGGTGTTTCACACGTTTTTCTAGACGACTAAGAGTTATTTAGTAAAACAATATCAAAACCAATTAATTGGTATTCATTTAGAAACAAGAATTTTTGAAATCGGTCAATTAATAACGATATCACGAGTTCAAGTTATCTATTTTGTCGCTGAGTTTTGACTAGAACTGCATTTTAGGCTAAACATGGACACTTGCTATATGTCTTAACTATCTCTATCGAGTAACTATAGTCGGTACTTATAAAGACAGTGACTTACCATGTACATTTGATGATCAATAAAGTCTATATATCTATCTATCAGCAGAAATGAAATGTGTTGTAAGTCTTTAATTTTTTATGTAATAAAGATTATATTCTAATTAACATTGTCTTAAGTCATTTTTTACAGTTTTACAAGAAATATTTATTATGTATAAATACACCTATACCTATATTCAGTATCAGTTTGTAACTTGAAATAAATTCAGTTAATCAAATAGTTTCCTTTTTTCAAAAATGCTTGCACACATTGGTTAGTAATTCAAGTTGCAGTCTTTTAAAGAAGCTATACAGTATGTACCATATTTGAAAAATGACTTCATCGATAATTTCTTTAAATCAACCCTACGTTTTTGTTGGCTTTTTTAAAGTTCTAACATGTAAAGTTGTAGAAAACCAGCAGTTTTAAAATTTTTATTCATTGATAACTACAAATTTTTTTTTCGTGCTATCAACTCAAGATTTATAATAAAAATTTGAAATTTGGTGGTTTTGTATCGCTTGATGTGTACTTTAAAAATAGTCAACAAAAAGCTAGGGTTGTCATTTACAAAAATTATCAATGACATTTGACATAAATTGTATAATACATTTTTGAAAATATTGTAACTGAGAATATTATCTGACTTCGAGCATTTTTGAAAAAAGCTGAAGTAGATTAATTTGAATTATTCCAAGTTACAAACTCGCACTGTATATATAATATATACAATTGCAGATAAGTTGCAAATGTAAGTTTAAATTTTACAACTTTGCTAGACCCTTCTAAAATTGAAGCTTGCTGTAAGGTAACATGTGTAAGTTTAAAGAAAGTTTGTAACAGCTCACTACAGTAAACTTGCAGTAAAGTTACAAAAGAAACACTTGCATATGTAAAGTCACTGGGGGCAGATTTGCCATTTGCAACAAACTTGCAGGAAGCTTTCTGCAAGTAATCTATCAAACTTACACTTGCTTTGGAAAAGATTCTGCAATGTTAATGCAATATTACCTTGCTCAGTGGGTTGATTCCTCTGTGACCTGGTATCCAAGCAATTTTGATGTAAATATTTTCACTTTCTGCTTCTAAAATAGTACTTTTTGTTTTAAGACAGATAAAGTCATTATTCGCATTCAATCCACGTACAGTCACATTATCTATTGCACTACTTGAGTCTGACAGGGTGATGGCATTATTGATTTGTTTTTCTAGGCAGGCTTTTTGGATTGCTATAACCTCTGTTGTACATATATTGATGTAATTTGGTAATCGAGCTGCAAAGTTTATTTCCAAACTAGGTATATATACTCCGAAGCCTGTTTTTTGTAAGTCTTTAGATGCGTCAGTGTATACAAGTGTATGTGTGTTTTGGTATTTGTATATTGCCTCTAAGAAATGTATATTAGTTGTGTCCTGTTTATTTAGATTTAAATTTAAAGGTTTTATTTGTGATATTTGGACTTTGTATTCTGTACTATAACAAGGAAGTTTGTCATGTTGTTGTATTTTGTTTCTGTCTTTTTCAAGTCTTTTGTATGCTTCTATAATATATGGTGCTTCCCTATTTCTCCAATATCCCTGCCGAACTTGCACTGCGCTTTGAATATTTACAATCATATCTATTAGAGGGTGGTTTTCAATTCTGATAATTTTCAAGAGGAATTTAGATACTAACCATTTTCTTCTATATTCTAAGTCAGTCTCCCCTGTTTCAGCTAAGAGCCTGAGTCGGCGTTGTTTTCATGCACCATGTTATTATCCTGAGGGCCATAAATTGCACTGTGTATAATTTTTTTTTAGTATCTCTTTTGAGCATGGCTTTAATATGTGCGAACCATAATCTAGATGTGACTTTACTAGTCCATTGTACGCCATTTGAATTGTGACTGGGTCTGCACCTCATCATATTCTGCAAAATGTTCTAATTATATTTATATTTTTTAGCGCTTTGCTTTTAATTGAGTTGATATGCGCTGTCCATTTTAGGTTTTCAGTAAATATCACTCCCAGGTAAGTAACCTGTTGTTTAAATGGTATGTGTTCGTTACTTATGTTGATCTGAGATGGCTGTTGATTCCTTTTACCTTTGGTAAACCACATAGCTTCGCATTTATTTGTTGAGAGGGTTAATTCGTGTTTATGCAGCCATTCATTTATGTCTTGTAGTGTATTATTAATTAACATTGTCATGCTGTTTAAATCTGTTCCTTTAATTAGGAGAAGTAAATCATCTGCATATGCTAATAATGTAATTTCATGTGGTATTACATTATATATTGATGCCATATATATATATATATATATATATATATATATATATATATATATATATATATATATATATATATATATATATATATTAAAAAGTAATGGACTCAAAGGTCCTTGTACCAAACCCTTGTATGCTGTTTTGGGACCGTGCAATGTTCCTTCATTATCTTTTATATATATATATATATATATATATATATATATATATATATATATATATATATATATATATATATATATATATATATATATACTTCTGTTTGTATTTAATCTATAAATTAGGTTAGCTAGGTGACAATTTACCTTTAATTCTAACAGCCTTTTGTAGAGAATTTGTATATTTACATTATCGTAGGCGCTTTTTATGCCTCAAAATATAGCCAGAACAGTTTCATTTAAAGTAAAAGCATTCAGGACATACGTTGCTAAATAAACTATGCTATTAACTACACCGATGCCTCTTCTAAAACCTATTTGATTAATGTTAAAAACGTTATTATATTCGCAAAACCACTCAAGCCTGTTTTTTATTATGGAATCTAATGTTTTGTTATACACGGTGTCAGCATCAAGGGACGATAGTTGTTAATGTTTCCTGGGTCCCTATTTACTTTTAAAAAACCTAGAGCAATTTGAACCAATAAATTGATAGGTATTTCTCTTTCCATCAAGATGTCGTTATATATATTTACTAAGTTTCGAATTGCTGCTTCCGGTAGATGTATAATCATGGAATGTGTTATATTGTCCATTCCTGGAGATGTCTTTTTTCCCAGTCAATACGTTTTCAAATTCATGTATTGTAATTGGTTCGGGTAGAGAGTCCGGGTTTTGAAGTTCAAACTCTGGTAACATAGCGAATGCTGTTAGCTTGCCTAAAAGTGTAGTTGCTGTTTCCGGACAGGGCAAGTGATTTGTGGGAGGACTATCATTATTTTTAAATGCTCTTATTATTTTCCATACGGTGGATGCATTACTGTTTCTGTTCAAACTAGAGCAGAATGTTTTAAACTTTTGTTTTTTCTTCAATTTTAACTATGTGAAAACTGGAACCTGTGATGAGCACTAATAAGTACACTTGGAGAACACCCAAATCGCCACAACACATATTTCAGAGACCTTACGATCGTTTCGTTGACCAAGTCAACATCTTCAGAGGAAGAAAAATTCTAACATAAAAAACTAGATCTCGTATATTTATATCGCGTCAAAGAAAACGAACTAGTCCGAAGGAAAGTTGTCGTCCAAGAACGATCGTTTGTTTATTGCGCAGTGAAACAGGTCGGAGACCTGCTTTAATCTTTTGGTCGACAAATTTATGACCCTTATCTAATATAGGTTTAAAAAGGACCGGCGTTCTTTAAAGAAACAGCACGTTTCCTTTCGATCTAGAACTTTACAATGTGGATATTGGTTTATGCCGATAAAGACATCTGCTGAGATAAACAACATAAACTCAAATCATCTCTTTTAAAAATAGAAAACTAAAACCCAGATGTCTGTCTCACCGTGTTACCTTTAACAAAGGAAAAATAGTTCAACTAAAATACTACACAAAAACTAAATATTGATTTTATTCTACGTGAAAATATTTATATTGACTACATAGATACAAAAACCGAACAGGTATTTAAATCAAGAAAAACATAGTGATTAGTATATGTATAAACCGGTCGAGATATTGACCATAATTTACTTTCTACCAGACTAATTATGAGTATTTAAGCGGTCAAATGCAAAGAGCAAACAATGGGCTAGAAATTACAGGTGGCGCACGATTTAATGAAGTTTTGTTCTTAATAGACCTTAATATAAAAATACTTTCTAATGAATCAAGCATAGTTTGATGTCTGACATTTTTGACAAGTTTCAGATTTTCTTTGTCAATGTGGTGGTTATTATCCCACATATGTTGTGCCATACAAGATTTGTCTACCGTACCATATCGTAACTGTGCGAGATGTTCACGAAATCTGGTGGCTATGTTTCTCCTAGTTTGGCCCACGTATTTAAGATCACAATCTTTGCAACTAATCTCATAAATTCCGGACATTTCAGTGACTTTGTCTTTGTCTTTCGTATTACCCAACAAATTTTTTAAATTACTTTTCGTCGAAAACGTCAAATGTAAATCGGCTTTCTTAAAAATACTTTCCAAACCCTTTGTGATTCGTGGTTCATAAGGTAAACAAACAAATTTTTTCTCGATTTTATCATTCTTAAATGTCGTACATTCAGATATCAACTTCTTTGTTCTGTGTTTGTTAACTAATTTGTCTATTAAACCATCCGAGTAACCGTTATATCTCGCCACATGTTTTATGTATTTTAATTCTGTATTAAATCTATTTTTACTCAACGGAAAATTTATCAATCTATTTACTAAGAAATTGAAACTAGCCGTTTTTTGTGCAAACGTATGGTGTGAGTCATTAGGAATATAATTAATAGTAGCCGTTTCCTTCCTATAGACATCAAATTCAAGCGAGCCTTTATTTTTATTTTTAATAACTAGTACATCTAGGAACGAAAGTTTATTGTTAATTTCTATTTCGTGGGTAAATTTTATTGAATCAAATTGACTATTTAGTTTTTCAGTAAATTCTTCAACCTTACATGTATTTGTGTCAAACACTGCAAAAATATCATCGACATAACGCAACCAAACTCTAGGGAAATACCCACTTTTATTTTTTAAATCCGTCTCAAATCTGCTCATAAACAAATCTGCAATAAAAGGCTATAATGGATTGCCCATAGCTGTGCCTTCAATTTGTTCAAAGAACTCATTGTTAAATTGGAAAATATTTTGTTTTATACAAATGCTAGTTAGAGTTAAATATTCTTTGCAGACGTCTTGACTTATATTGTTTAATTTTAATAATTCTTCCAAATACTCCAACGTTTGTTTTGTGGGTACACTAGGAAATAATGACGTCACGTCGAATGACATCAAAATCTCTCCTTCCAATAATTTAACATCTTTAATTTTATCAATAAAATCAAGGGAATTTAGCAGCGAACAACTTTTCTGTTTAATAGGTAGTCTTTTAAACTCGTTTGGCAACCACTTTGCCAAGTTATATGTTGGAGAATCTATAGCCGAAATGATAGGCCTCATTAATTTTCCCGGTTTATGGATTTTCGGGAGACAATATTTTTTGGGGACTTTCGGATTAGAAACTTGTAAACGTGTTCTTAAATCCTTTGTTATGAGATTTGGACATAAAAATGTCCAGTGTTTGTCAAACGAGTTTAAAAGACTACCTATTAAACAGAAAAGTTGTTCGGTGCTAAATTCCCTTGATTTTATTGATAAAATTAAAGATGTTAAATTATTGGAAGGAGAGATTTTGATGTCATTCGACGTGACGTCATTATTTCCTAGTGTACCCACAAAACAAACGTTGGAGTATTTGGAAGAATTATTAAAATTAAACAATATAAGTCACGACGTCTGCAAAGAATATTTAACTCTAACTAGCATTTGTATAAAACAAAATATTTTCCAATTTAACAATGAGTTATTTGAACAAACTGAAGGCACAGCTATGGGCAATCCATTATCGCCTTTTATTGTAGATTTGTTTATGAGCAGATTTGAGACGGATTTAAAAAATAAAAGTGGGTATTTCCCTAGAGTTTGGTTGCGTTATGTCGATGATATTTTTGCAGTGTTTGACACAAATACATGTAAGGTTGAAGAATTTACTGAAAAACTAAATAGTCAATTTGATTCAATAAAATTTACCCACGAAATAGAAATTAACAATAAACTTTCGTTCCTAGATGTACTAGTTATTAAAAATAAAAATAAAGGCTCGCTTGAATTTGATGTCTATAGGAAGGAAACGGCTACTATTAATTATATTCCTAATGACTCACACCATACGTTTGCACAAAAAACGGCTAGTTTCAATTTCTTAGTAAATAGATTGATAAATTTTCCGTTGAGTAAAAATAGATTTAATACAGAATTAAAATACATAAAACATGTGGCGAGATATAACGGTTACTCGGATGGTTTAATAGACAAATTAGTTAACAAACACAGAACAAAGAAGTTGATATCTGAATGTACGACATTTAAGAATGATAAAATCGAGAAAAAATTTGTTTGTTTACCTTATGAACCACGAATCACAAAGGGTTTGGAAAGTATTTTTAAGAAAGCCGATTTACATTTGACGTTTTCGACGAAAAGTAATTTAAAAAATTTGTTGGGTAATACGAAAGACAAAGACAAAGTCACTGAAATGTCCGGAATTTATGAGATTAGTTGCAAAGATTGTGATCTTAAATACGTGGGCCAAACTAGGAGAAACATAGCCACCAGATTTCGTGAACATCTCGCACAGTTACGATATGGTACGGTAGACAAATCTTGTGTGGCACAACATATGTGGGATAATAACCACCACATTGACAAAGAAAATATGAAACTTGTCAAAAATGTCAGACATCAAACTATGCTTGATTCATTAGAAAGTATTTTTATATTAAGGTCTATTAAGAACAAAACTTCATTAAATCGTGCGCCACCTGTAATTTCTAGCCCATTGTTTGCTCTTTGCATTTGACCGCTTAAATACTCATAATCAGTCTGGTAGAAAGTAAATTATGGTCAATAACTCGACCGGTTTATACATATACTAATCACTATGTTTTTCTTGATTTAAATACCTGTTCGGTTTTTGTATCTATGTAGTCAATATAAATATTTTCACGTAGAATAAAATCAATATTTAGTTTTTGTGTAGTATTTTAGTTGAACTATTTTTCCTTTGTTAAAGGTAACACGGTGAGACAGACATCTGGGTTTTAGTTTTCTATTTTTAAAAGAGATGATTTGAGTTTATGTTGTTTATCTCAGCAGATGTCTTTATCGGCATAAACCAATATCCACATTGTAAAGTTCTAGATCGAAAGGAAACGTGCTGTTTCTTTAAAGAACGCCGGTCCTTTTTAAACCTATATTAGATAAGGGTCATAAATTTGTCGACCAAAAGATTAAAGCAGGTCTCCGACCTGTTTCACTGCGCAATCAACAAACGATCGTTCTTGGACGACAACTTTCCTTCGGACTAGTTCGTTTTCTTTGACGCGATATAAATATACGAGATCTAGTTTTTTATGTTAGAATTTTTCTTCTTCTGAAGATGTTGACTTGGTCAACGAAACGATCGTAAGGTCTCTGAAATATGTGTTGTGGTGATTTGGGTGTTCTCCAAGTGTACTTATTCAATTTTAAGTTGCGTCTAGTTTCTGCTGTTATTTTTTTAACATCTATGTAATTCTCAAGCGAAGGTTTGTCATTAAAGTTTTTGATTGCATTTTTTCTTGTACTGATTATTAGGTCGCATTCACTGTCCCACCAAGGATTTTTTGGTTTTATTTGTGTTCCGAATGTTTTATAAGGTATTGCTTTATCTGCTGCTTCATCTATTATGTCGATGAGTTGATGAAATGACTTATTACTGTTTTCAGCAATTTTATAAGGATAATAAAGGTATATGATTAGAGTAGACACACCAATTTGCTTTTTTGGTAGCCCTTATATTGTGTGTGTTTGGCGTTTTTAAGTATTGCTGTTTATTGTTTATGTTTATTGTTAGTATAGCGGGGTAATGGTCATTGTTGCCACAGTCAGCATGTACCTTCCAGTTAGCGCTCAACGCTATTTCATTCGATGCTACTGTCAAATCAATTGCACTATTATTTTGATTAGGAGGAGTGAGCCTCGTGGGAGTAACATCATTTAAAATGCAGAAAGTATATTGGTCTACGATTGTCATTAGGTTTCTGCCATTTGTGTTGGTGCTTACACCTCCCCAACTGGGGTCGTGTGCATTCATATCCCCCATCATGACTAAATGTCCGTTGAGAGAGTTTATTATTTGTGTGATCGCGCCAATGGGAAAGTTATCATTGGGAGCATTGTATATATTTATTAGGTTAATGTCTGTTATTTTGATTACGTTTATTTGGTATAGATAATCATCTTAATAATGTCTAGTTTGATTTCCTCATACTTTAATCCATTTTTAACTATATTAGCAATTCCTCCTTTTCCATCTGCTCTGTCTATTATTATACTATATCCTTTTATTTTTACCACTTCATTTTGATTAAGCCATGTTTCGTTTAAAAGTATAATGTCAGGTTCTATGTTTTCTATCATATTTATTAAGGTGATTTTTATTGGCCTTTAAGCTCCTTATGTTCCATTGCATAATTGTTAAATTATTATCATTTATAGTCATGTTTTTAACCAAATGCTACTACTGTTTGTTTCTATATAGAGATATGTGTATGTGCGTGCGTGTGTGTGTGCGTGTGTGTGTGTGTGTGGGTTAATAGTTTCTGTGTGGTTGTAACTGTTTGGTGTCTGAGGTGTTTGTTTTTAGGTCAGGCGGTCTCTGGACTCTTTTGGGGAGTCCAGATCCATTTCTAAATCTAGTTCTAGTCTGTCGTATGTGATTATGGTGTCTCTAATTTTTTGTCTGATGTGATTGGGTACTTCTGTATATTTTTTATAAATTAATTCTACAATTTGATCGTATTGAAGGGCACTTTCAGGTTTATTTTTCTGGTAGTGTGGGGATAGGTATATGGGTATATTAGGACTCTTCTCTTTTTTGCTTTCCTCTGTTTTGTCTTTTGTTGTGTCTGTGTTTTGAGTTAACCTGCTTTTAGTTGGAATTGTATTTGTTATGTTCGAGTATGCCCTTTTTGACTTAGTATTTGTTTCGTTAACTGTTTGTCGTCTCTGATTAATAGTTATATTGTTTTGTTCATAGTTTTTTTCATTTGGTTTCAAGGGTGGAAAATCTAATGGATGTCTTTCAAATGAAGTTGTGTTTTGTATAGGTTTGCACAGCACTGCCGCATCGTAATAAATTAAAATTTTACAAGGCCATCAGTTTTTTTAATTTCTAGCTGTCTCATATTCTGGACATATTTTATTATTTGACTTGTGTTCAGTACTTTTACAATGAAAGCACTTTACTTTTAAGCATTTTTCATGTTCTTCATGAATTTCGGCACAATTAAAACATTTTTTTACCCCTACATTGTGTACTTGTATGTCCATATAAAAAACAATTAAAACACTGTGTCACGGGAGGGATATATGGAGTAACTGGATGAGGTAACCTGCAAACGTCAACTGTTCTTGGCAAAATTGTACCGGCAAAAGTTTTAAAAATAGTGCTCGCAGGCTCATATTTTTTTTCTAATTATTCCCCGTTTTGAACAAATACTTTTCGATTAAGTCTTTTCATGTTCAAGATGCCAATATTACTTGAAATCATGGTGCTGAGATCGTCAAGATTTATTTCTGGGTCTATTCTCCTTATTACACCTTTACAAGTAACTTGGTTATACGGAATGTACATGTTATAGCCCTTTCTTTTTAGTTCTTCATTATTGTTGTTGTGTTCGACGAAGGGATGGCCTCGGAAATCAAGTTCAGCCGGCCACAGTACATTCCAAAGATATAATTCAATTCTCTACATATTATAGAAATGTATAGTGTAGACTCATATACACATATATTAAGAGACACTCATAAACGCAGAAACATGGTAAAAATAATAAGTGGGTAATAAAGTAATTGTAGTCTCTAAACTAAAGTTTTAAACTTATTAGCTTATTGTTTTTGTAATTAAATTACTGACGGTTGAAACGAATATGTGTGTTTTACATGTATAGATATATTGGAAACTATTAGTCAGTTTTTCTTCTTAAATTAATTGTGCTGTTTTTTTTCTGTTAAATTAATTGTGCTATTATGTTTGTTTTTTTTTGTTTTCTTTTTTTTTTTTTGGTTTTTTTTTTTTAATTAATTGTACTATTATGGTTTTTTTTTTCTTTTCTTTTTCTTTATTTTCTTTTTCTTTCTTTTGTTTCTGTTTTTTTTTTCTTTTTTTTTTTTTTTTGGGGAAAATAAAACTAGGACACTATGCGTCTCGGGGCCTATCGAGACGGCTTAGACATCACAAAGAGGGCCACGGCTAGGTGAGGGTAAACAGATGGTGAGACAGATGGATATTAACTATTTACAATTAATAGGACTTAAATCTAAAATAAACATATTTACAACTGGTGTATTTAACATAACTTAATTTAATATTTACAAACAAGATACTACTACTGCTTACAAACAGTTCTTCATTATTAACGAATCCATTAGCAGATTCTTGGTTTAAAAATTTAATTCCTATCCTGTTTTTCCCTTTTGTTTGAATATTTTTAAGGTCCTTTAACTGCAGGTTAAAAATTTCTTTAGCTATTTTTAAGTGACTGTACCTGCCTATGTTCCCTTCTTTGACTTCAATCATCACCAAATACGGCCTAAATCATTTTTTCTATATAATATATTTTGCCTAATCTCTTTAACTGCTGAATGTGAAACATTATTTAATTTGTCATTAATTTCAACTTCTGTTAATGTGCGATCTTTGATTATATTATTTGAAGGGGGAGGGCTTCCCTCCCCCACGATCCGGTTCATTTGTTATTGGCTTTTGACGTTTCTTTGAATTTAATAAATATTTATCAATTAATTACTCACAGGAATTATTGGAGGACGTTTTGCACAAGGGATATGGGTAACACTAAGGTTTTGATTTTTATAACGTTTGGGTTATTAAACACTTTTTTTTTATTATTGCTATTTTACTTTAAAAATTGCACAGACACGTGAACTCGAAACTGTCTCGTTCGCGTCGCCACCGGAAATCTGCATATAGGTTATAAATTTATGATATGATTCGATATCTAAATTCGGCATGAATCTATGGGTAACTCATGGACGTTAGAAGTGTTAAAGGACTACACTGAACTCTATAATCAATGACACTATTTACCAGGTGGTCGCTTTCATAGTTCTGTGCTTCTCATAAGGTCCTTTGCCGTCATTCATCTTATATAAATCAAGACAAAATGACCGAGTAAAGAGCACCTGAAGTTTGAAGTGTGTTTGTTAGCAGCTGGAAAGAATAATAAAGAAGATACGGTAAAAATCGATATTCTTCTCAACCTCTTGGTCGATGAGGGAATACATATACTCAACACACTTGAATATGAAACTCAAGGTGATGAAAAAAAGTTCACAATCGTGCTTGAAAAATTCAGCACTTATTGTAGTCCACTAAATAATCTTATCTATGAACATTTTCAGTTTTCCAAAAGAGATCAACTCTCTCGCGAAACGATTGACCAGTTTGTAACAGATCTAAAGCCACTTGCTGCCTGGTGCGAGTTCAAAGTACGAGACACCTTGACCGTGGACAGGATTGTGCTAGGCGTAAAGGATCTCAGAATTCAAAAGAACTTATTGCAAATTTCTGATCTAAAACTTCAACAAGCAATTGGCATATGTCGATCCATGGAAAATAGTATTGTTACACAAAGAGAAATAACAAAATAATCGAAAAGTGTGCGTGCCATTAAGCGGAGTGAAGCTACCCATAAACTGACATACAAGAAAACCCCAGGGCAAACTGGAAGCTATGAAGCAGAAGAGGGCGGTTTATCAGGCAACATGGGACTACAGGCAGGTAGTAATCAAAACTATCGTTGTGAAAAGTGTGTTCAGGGGCATGTCAAGAATAAATGCCCGACCTTCTTCAGATACGGTTCCTTACGTGGGCATTATCGTAAAATGTGTCAACTAAAAAATCAGATCGGTCAAATTATATTAGACAGTCAAGATTCAAATAAGGGTGATAGTGATTCCCAGAATCACATTGTCGGGGCTGTAAATAACTTTCCAGGGAACTCGCGGTAGAGTGGTTCGAAAAACTCAAAATCAATGGTTGTGGTGTAACTCTAAAAATTGACACTGGAAGTCAATTAACATCCTAAGTTTTAGTGGTTATAAAACTCAGTACTGGTGCCTTGCAGGATTCAACAAGCATTTTGTCTAGTTATACAGGGCACAAAATTGAAATATTGGAAATACAACTGCAGTGTTGTTTTAGGAACAAACAGGAAAACCTACTGTTTTACATACTAAATGCAGAAAATACAAAATCTATCCTTGTGTTATCAGCGGCTCAGAGGTTGGGAATGATCCATGAGGGGTGTAATGTAAGTGTTATCAGTAGTAATATGCCAGATATGTTAGACAATTACAAGATTTTTTTTCTGGTATAGGCAAAGTAAATAAACATTGTAAAATTACGTTGACAGAATATGCAGTGCCATATATCAGTGGCACAAGAAAAATACATGTTAAAAATTAATAGCGAATATTTAAAATTTAGCGCCCTCTAAACAATGTTGGTAACACTGTTGTAGTTCAATAAGAATAAAGTTAGTTGATGTCAAAGCATCGAACAGAGCGTTTCATTTTCTATACCGGCAATAATTTTTAACAGGTTATGGGGCCCAGATGCTAATGGCCACGTGTGCAATTAGCTGGGAATGCCGGTAAAGAATTGTGAAGTATAACGTTGTGTGTTTCGCGAGAACGTTAACGGAAATGGCATCGAATAATTACATAGTGAATGTGCCGAAACTAAAAGGCCGCGAAAATTTCGCAGAATGGTCTTTTGCTGTTGAAAATTTTCTAGTACTTGAAGGTTTATCTAAGTGTACTATAGAGGTGGTTCCTGATCACGATGCAAAAGCGAAGGCTAAAATAATATTAACATTAGACTCGTCATTGTTTGTACATATAAAAGGTGCAAAAACCACGGTGGAATTGTGGAAGACGTTAAATAATTTATTCGACGATTCCGGGCAAACGCGTAAAATAAGTTTGCTGCGAAAGTTAATTTCAACACGTCTTGATGAATGTGGCTCTATGACGGAATATGTTAATCGAATAGCTGATACTGGACAAAAGTTAAGTGGTACGGGCTTAGATATCGGAGATTAACTTTTAGGTTCTATCATGTTAGCCGGTTTAACTGAAAAATATCAACCGATGGTGATGGCTATTGATAATAGCGGGCAGACAGTGACAGTTGACTCCATTAAGTCGAAGCTTCTAGATATGGATAGTACAGATACTGGCAGTGGGATGGCGTTTGCTGCTGGTAGTAATTCAAGTTCAAGTTATCGACACAGGAGGACACGAATAGCGCATCCGCAAACTGACAAATTCAACAAAAATGGACATGAAGCAAATTCGAATTTAAAAGAAAATGTAACTTGCTGGAATTGCAAAGAAAAGGGGCATTTTCGAAGTCAGTGTCCAAAACTAAAACAATTAGCTAGTGGTGGCAATGCCGCGTCATCAAAAAACAAACATTTGTTTAATGTGGTGTTTTCAAATGGAAACTTCAGTAGTAAAGATTGGTACGTAGACTCCGGGGCTAGTTGTCATTTCACTACAAATCAAGATTGGGTGAAGAATAAGAATCATCCGAAATTTCCTGAGATCATGGTAGCAAATAAAGAAAAACTTGCAGTTAAATGTACAGGTGATGTAGCACTAAAAACGTTAGTGGATAGTCAGTGTTTGGATATTACCGTAACAGATGTCATGTGTGTGCCGGGACTAACAACCAATTTATTATCTGTAAGCCGAATTATTGAAAATGGAAATTCTGTGATATTTGGTGACCAGATTTGCCAGATTTTCAATCGAGATAATGAACTACTTGCGACAGCTAATCTGCAAGAAGGTGTGTATAAGTTAAATATACCTGAGGAAGTTTCTCCTGTAGCAGCACCTGCAGTAGCTCTGGTCACGGGGCAGACATGGCACAGAAGGTTGGGGCATATAAATACAGCATACCTGAATAAGATGGTAAATGGAGCAGTCGAAGGAATGGAATGTCAAGGACAAAGACAGTTTGATCTAAAAAATTGTATTACATGTTGCGAAGGTAAGCAAACAAAATTGCCATTTAAAAACACTGGTACAAGGGCCTCATCATTGTTAGAAATTATTCACACTGATATATGTGGACCAATGCAAACACAGTCACTAGGAGGGTCCAAGTATTTTTTAACATTCGAAGATGATTTTAGTCGAATGGGCTTTGTTTATTTTCTAAAAAGTAAGGATGAAGCATTTGGGTGTTTTAAAAATTTTAAGGTAATGGTGGAAAAACATAAGAATATGTCGATTAAGTTTTTACGATTAGATAATGGTGAAGAATTTTGTTCAAATAAATTAGAAAATTATTTGAAGTCAAATGGTATAATACATCAGACTACTAACAGTTATACACCTGAACAGAATGATATGTCAGAGAGACTAAACCGAACGTTAGTAGAGAAAGCGAGATGTATGCTATATGATGCAAATCTAGAAATTAAATTTTGGGCAGAAGCTGTGCATTGTGCGATGTACCTGAGAAATCGATCAATTGCTTCGGGCATTGACAAGACACCGTTTGAGGTATGGAATGGAAAAAGGCCAAACTTGAAGCATTTGAGAATTTTTGGCAGTCATGCAATGATGCACGTACCTAAAAATTTAAGACAAAAATGGGATAAAAAGTCAAAAGAAGTTATTTTTGTGGGATACGAAGAACAAACAAAAGGCTATAGATTATATGATTATGAAAAGCATGAAGTTAAAATATGTAGAGATGTGATAGTTATGGAAGGAACAAGTAGAAATGATAACTTAAAAAAGAGTTTAGAAATTGTTATAGAAGAAAATAATAATGAATTGTTAGAAATTGAAGATTCAGTGGGTGTTGAAACTGAGGTAACTTCGGAAACAAATTCTAAAAGTGATTCAGGAAGTGAATATTCCAGAGAAGAAGAAGAAGATAGTGATTACACACCTACATAATTAGTGTCAACTTCAGAAACTATAAGAAAATCTGACAGGGAAAGAAAACCGAAAGGTTATGAAGATTTTGTGAGTTATATGATGAGCAAAGATACTTGTGAAGTTAAAAGTGATCCTGTTACGTTGAAAGAAGCTCTCTCCAGGCCAGATGCCGAGATGTGGAGGCAAGCTATAAAAGAAGAGTTGGAAAGCTTCAGAGAAAACGACGCCTGGGAACTAGTGGACCTACCTAATGATTTGTCAACGATAGTGCCATGTAAGTGGGTGCTTAAGAGAAAGGTGAGTTGTGAAGGTGAAATTAGGTATCGTGCGAGACTAGTGGCAAAAGGTTTTGTTCAACAACCAGGTATAGACTACGATGAGACTTTTGCACCAGTCATAAGATTTTCTAATTTGAGACTGTTATTTGCATTAGCTGTTAAATTAGGGTTAGATATATATCACCTAGACGTGCAGACTGCTTTCTTACATGGACATTTAAAAGAATGTTTATATATGCAAATGCCTGAAGGTATGAATGTGAATCAAAATAAAGTTTTAAAGTTAAAGAAAGCCATTTATGGGCTGAAACAGTCGTCACGAGCTTGGAATAAAAAGGTACATGATGTTTTACTAGATCTAGGTTATGTGCAATCAGCTTATGAGCCTTGCATTTATAGTAAAAGATCTAAAAATGTATTTACTCTTGTAGCGTTGTTTGTAGATGATTTTTTCTTATTTTCAAATAGTATCAAAGAAACAGATTTTTTGAAAAAAGAGTTGAAGTCTAGATTTAAAACTAAGGATTTGGGAAAAATTAAGGAGTGCTTAGGCATGACAGTTAATATTGATAAGGACAAAAATATTGTTTTAAATCAGAAAGATTATATATTAAAATTGTTAGATAAGTTTAACATGAAAGATGCTAAAGTTGTATGTACGGCAATGGAGGCAAAATTTAGTTTAGAAAAAGTAGTTTTGACCGAAGAGAATAAAACTAAGTATCCCTACCAGACTTTAATAGGAAGTCTAATGTATTTATCTGTATTAACAAGACCTGATATTAGTTATAGTTTAAGTTACTTAAGTCAGTTCAATAATAATTATGACAAAAGTCATTGGATGTGTGCCAAACGTATTTTGAGATATTTAAAGGGCACTGCAGATTATTCAATAAAATTTTCAAAAAATCATACTGAATTGAAAGGTTTTGTTGATTCGGATTGGGGTAGTGACAATGTGGACAGGAAATCTTACACAGGTTTTTGCTTCTTACTGTCAAATGGTCCTATTTCTTGGGAAAGTCGGAAGCAGATATCTATTGCCTTATCAAGCACAGAAGCTGAGTATATGGCAATCACAGAGGCTGCTAAAGAGGCCATATACTTAAAAAATATATTGCAAGATCTAATAGGTGTTGATGGGCCTGTAGTAGTTTATAATGATAATATGGGAGCGCAGAAACTGTCATATAATCATATGTATCACAAGCGTAGTAAACATATAGACATAAGGCACCATTATATAAGAGAAATTATTGCTAAAAATCAGATTGTCTTAAAATACTTACCTACTTCAGAGATGCCAGCTGATATGTTTGCTAAAGGTTTGACTAGCGTTAAGCATGATAAGTTTGTTAAGTGTTTAGGTTTAGCATAATGAATTTATTTTTAAATATTCTTTAAGTGGGTGTGTTAAAAATTAATAGCGAATATTTAAAATTTAGCGCCCTCTAAACAATGTTGGTAACACTGTTGTAGTTCAATAAGAATAAAGTTAGTTGATGTCAAAGCATCGAACAGAGCGTTTCATTTTCTATACGGGCAATAATTTTTAACACATGTGGCACTTAAGCTGAGTCAGATGGTTCATGATAATATCATTGTGCCCGTAGATGAAACAACTCATTGGGAAAATCCAATTTTGTTTTTGCCAAAAAATAATGACCAAGACATCCGTATTTGCATTGACCCAGTTTACTTGAATAAATACATAAAAAGGGATCGTTTTCAGATTACCACCCAAGATACACTGTTTGCTGAGCTGCCAGGAGCAAAAGTTTTCTCGTTACTGGATGCTTCTTCAGCATTCCTGCAGCTGCCACTGGATTATGAGAAGCTCTCGCTTGTGCATGTTTACTACCCCATTCAGCTGTTTTCACTATTTGAAGCTACCATATGGTTTAAGCTGGTCTCCAGAAAATTTTCAGATATATATGCATGAGCTCTCAGATGGAACACAACAAAAACATCAAGTTAGTTTGGATAACATAAAAAAATGGCCCTACACTGAACTTGGAAAAATGTAAGTTTTGTGTCAACAAAGTGAAAGTTTTGGGACATCAGATCAGTGATGAGGAAATCTCGCCGGATTTTGACAAAACACAGGCAATAAAAAAGATGGCAGCTCCACAAAATCGTAAAGACTTACAACGCAAATAAATAAACCGTTCAACTTGAACACACCCGAAATTGAGAGCTTCCCGCCTCGAATGAATTGGGAGCTATTTGATCAGAACTTAGCACAAAATGTCTGTGAATTAGGTTGAGTACACCATGCTTAATCTAAATAATAGTCAGTGATAGTCTCACTCATAGTCTCCTCGTCTATGCACCGCCGAGTGGCACTCCTTGAAGTGTCCCATACACTCGTGTCACACACTGCATCTAGTACATGTCGTCTGTCCACCTACTGCAATCGTGGCCCCCGTGTCGTGCAGCCGCATGTGGCCCTCTTCGTCGGATCCATGAGGCGCCGGCTGGCACCAGGCGATACTGTCTGTCCTGGTAGCAGCACCCATCCCATGAGGTGGCCTTCAAGTGTTCGGGCTTGCTGGCTGGCAACTCCTACAGTTACTATCGCTTCCGTCGTTCAGCAACAGGTTACACTGGGTAGCTACATGTGTAACCTGGGGCGTACACTGCGTGGCTCTTGTCATTACTCCTCTTCTCCCTGGCCACAGTTGGTTTTCCTAGGTCCTGACAGAAACATTCTCTGGACCTAATGTTCACTTTCCCACCTTGGGAGCATTATGCGGTTTCTCCAGGCGGTAGCGTGTGTGTCCAGACTGACCACATCTCCAACATAACCTCTTCTCTGCCACCGGTCAATATTCTGGATTTACGGGAAGAATTTCCTCGATTCTGAATGCGCCTGCCGCTGCATATGCACGGATAAAGTGTAGTTCCGGCGGTGGAAACGCATTCACGGTCTCTAGCTGCTGTGGTGCATGAAACTTTTTTAGATCCTTCACATGTATGTGTTTCAGCAGCTTGCCCTTGGTATCCGGGAGGTCATACACCACCGGCGACACTACTTTGACCACCGTATACGGCGCAGAATACTTCGCCGCGAGCTTCGCGGCAAAACCACAGGTTCCATGGGATAATGGATGTTCCCGGCGTAGCACCTGTTCACCAACTTTGCATTGTCATTCTCTGAGAAGCAAATTGTAGTGGCGACTTTGTTGGGTGAACGCCCTTGCCAGATCCATTCGTACTAACTCGAACGTTTCTCGCAGCTTCTTCAGACGGTTATGACGGTCTTCTATTTCTTCCGGCTTCGTCTCTGGCTCCTCTGGCTGACCCTCCGGCGAGATTTCGCGTTCAGCGTGCATCGCGCCGGGGACGGTCAGCTCTCGGCCGAAGTTCAGGAATGCTGGGTAAATCCGGTTGATTCCTGCTTGGCCGTGTTGATGGCGAACTCCAGTTTAGGTAGCCTTTCATCCCATTGTCGCTAATCATGCTCGCAAAACTGTGCGATCATGGTCTTCAGTGTGCGATTCGCCCTCTCTACAGCATTGGCCTGGAGAGTTTATATGGGGGTCAGTCTCTGGGCTATCGTTAACTCCTTCAGCCAGGCTTTGTGTTCATGAGACACTAGTTGTTTCCCGTTGTCCAAGATCAGTGCCCTGGGGCAGCCGAACTTGGTGATGACCATCTCAAACAACGCTTTATTGACGGCGGGGACGGTGGCTTTCCTCAACGGTCGGCTTTTCTACCAATTTCGTGAAGGGGTCTTGGGCGACAATAATGAAATTGTGCCCCTTTTTGGACCGAGGCAGGGGTTCCACTAAATCGACGCAGACGGTTTCCCATGGTGTCTTATTCGAGGAAGGCTGCATCTTCCCGGTGGTCTGTTGTTGGGAGACTTTAAATCTCTGACAGCGATTACATTGCTTCACATAACTCGCGACTTCCCGAAACATCACTGGCCAATAGTCATGACAAGCTATACGGGCTATGGTTTTTGAAATGCTCATGTGCCCGGCGGTCGGTTCGTCGTGGTTTTCCCGTAGAATTCGGCCACGTACGTTCTTAGGGATGCACAACTTCCAGGGGTCGCTCAGCTCGGGCTCGCTTAAATTGTATGCGTCCCAAAAATGTCGGTACAGTCTTTCGCCCCTGATGGAATAATCGGGAAATGCCTCCGGGTTCCTTTCCACCTGGCCTAACTTACGTCTGTACCAGGAACAACTTGTTTACTCCTCCGTGAAGCAAATATTTTCCTCTGTGGACCCTTCACAGCTCTCCAACGGTGAACGGGAGAGGGCGTCCGCTACACGGTTTAGTGCCCCTCGTCGAGTTGTATTGTTGTAGAAATACGCTCCACCTGGCCACACGCCCAATCGGGGTTTTAATTGTTTGCAGCCACCTAAGCGATTGGTAGTCTGTCAGCACTGTAAAATGGTACCCCTCCAGGTATGGGCGCATTTTTTCAATCCCCCACACTACCGCTAGGCACTCTTTCTCTGTCAAGGAATAATTTTTCTCGGCAGGGCAGAGTGTCCGGCTGGCATACGCGATGACTTTCTCTGACCCGTCGATGTTCTGAGTCAGAGCTATACCCAAGCCATTATCACTGGCATCAGTTTGCAGGACGAATTCGTTCGAAAAGTCCGAACAAGTCAGTATCGGCGTCTGGGTGAGTAATTTCTTCAGGTCTTTAAACGCCGTCTCTTGCTCTTCACCCGTGCCATCGGTTCTTTTTCTTCAAAAGCTTGGCCAGGGGTGTCACTACCTGTAAGACCTGAGAATGAAGCGGCGGTACCACGGGGCAACCCCAAAAAATCGACAAACATCCCTTACGGTTCGCGGGGTCGGCATGGCCTCGATAGCCTTCACTTTATCCGGGTCCGTGCTGATGCCATCCGCCGTCACAACATGCCCAATATATTTCAGCGCTTTCCTGCAGAAGTGACATTTCTCCGGGTTCAGCTGTAAGTTACTCTGCCTCAGCCTTCGCAACACTTCCTTCAAGTTCTCCAGGTCCTCCTTGAAGGTCTCTCCCATCACGATAACGTCGTCCAGGTAGGCGAAGGCGTGCGGCTCCATATCGGGGCCTATTATGGTATCCAACAGGCGCTGGAACGTCCCTGAAGCCGAGTGAATTCCAAAAGGCATAACCTTGAAGGCGGTGATGGGCTTACTTGTCGGCGTCAGAGGAATTTACCAGTAACCCTGCTTAAAATCCAGACTGCTTATGTACTTGGCCCTGCGAAGCTTGACCAGTATGCGCGATATATATATATATATATATATATATATATATATATATATATATATATATATATATATATATATATATATATATATATATATATATATATATGGAAGTTAATTGCACTTGTTGATATTAAATCCATACGTAAACATTTAATATACTTTATTATTGCACTAACTGAATAAACTAGATGATACATTTAACTATAAAACAATCACAGACAGTACATGAGTACATAACAGATAACTGACCGAGCGTGGAGAGGCGTGTGATCACTGTGTCGGTTGGTAGCGAGGAGAGAGAGAGAGATCCCTGGTGTCTCTTATATAGTAGTTCTTGACAGCTTGCTGTCGAATAACGTAACGCAACGTTTAGCTGTCAAGAGAAACATAGAGTAGTGTTGACGAAAACACTGCGGTCGGAACCACCGCCACATACTCCCCTCTCAGTGGCAACGCTATTAGTTCAAGTATCTTCGTGGAAATCGAACTCTACGTCCATGGCGTGTAGTTTGAACGGGAACGGGAACTTCACTGTCACTTTCAGTTTCACTAGGTGTTGGACTTTCACTGTCACTTTCAGTTTCACTAGGATGTCTCTGAGGCTGGAAAGTTGTCTGTTCGTTATCACAAAGAATGAATGCGGGTTTAAGACGGTCAACAGAAATTGTCTCTTCTCCGTGTGATTTCTTGATTTTGAAGACTTTTGTCAGTTCGGGATAACACTTCAAAGGGGCCGTCATAAACTGGTTCGAGAGTTTTTCGCGGAATATCAATGCGAACAAAAACAAAAGGAGCTTCCATAAGCTTAGGATGGACAAATACCTTTTTTGCAGTATGATGTTTAAAAGGTACTGGTCGAAGTTTCCTTATGTCTTCTTTCAGCTGAGATATAAGTGGTGGAACATCATGAGCTTGTGTGCTGTTGAAAAAGTCGGTGGGAAGTTTGATTGATTCTCCGTATACTATTTCAGCGGGTGTTGAGCGATATTCTGGAATTATGTACGCTCTGAGTCCTAGTAACACAATTGGCAATTTAGCGACCCAGTTTTCGTCCATATGAGCTTTCAAGGCCTGTTTCAGAACTCTATGCCATCTCTCGATTACACCATTTGCTGCTGGGTGGTAAGCTGTGGTCTTGATGTGGTCTGCACCTAGTGTTTTAGTGAGGTGTGTGAAAAGGTGGCAATCGAATTGTTTACCTCTGTCTGTGGTGATGTATTGCGGAACACCGAAACGAGAGATCCAGCATGATAAAATAGTGTTCGCTACTGTTTCTGCTGTAATATCTGACAATGGAATTGCTTCGGGCCATCGAGAAAATCTGTCTATTATTGTTAACAGACAGCGTTGACCTTGTGATAATGGTAATGGCCCCACAATGTCAACATTTATATGCGAGAATCTTCTCATGGCTGGGGTGTATTGTCCAATGGCACTGGAAGTGTGTCTCCATATCTTGACTTTCTGGCAGAGAATGCAAGTTTTAGACCAAAGAGATAAATCGCGTTTCAATTTGGGCCAACAAAATCTATCCTGGACCAGATCGACTGAAGCTGATATGCCTGGGTGAGATAAATTGTGGATAGAATCGAAAATCTTTCGGCGAAATTTGAGCGGAATGAATGGGCGAAGTTTCTTTGAAGAAGAATCGCAAATAAGATTCATTCCGTTGTCAAGAGGCATGTTTTGAAATTTGTATGAGGAAGATTTAGACTGCAGAAGGTGTTTGAGTTCCTCACAAGATGACTGAGCTTGCGCAATTTCTTGGAGTGACACAGTGGAAGAAAGTGAAATTGTTTCAATGCGAGAACAATAGTCTGCGGGAATGTTTGTAGGACCTGGTATGTAGCGAATGTCTGTGGTAAATTGACCTAAGAAGTCTAAATGTCGTAGTTGCCTTGGAGATGCTTTATCGACGCGTTGTTCGAAAGCGTATGTCAAAGGTTTGTGGTCCGTATAAATGGTGAAATGGCGACCTTCTAGGGTATATCTAAAGTATTTAACTGCCTGATAAGCGGCTAGAAGTTCGCGATCGTAGGTGCTGTAAGATTTTTGGGCTGAAGTAAGCTTTTTAGAGTAGAAACCTAGGGGTTCTAGTGTTTGATCACGTAGTTGTTGGAGGGAAGCACCTACGGCATAATCAGAAGCATCGACATGGAGAATCAGTGGTAGCGAAGAAGACGGATGAACTATTAGTGTAGCGTTTTTTAGTGCCTCTTTCAAACGTTCGAATGCTTCTCGAGTCTGAGGAGTCCACTCGGTTTTACGTTTGTCGCGTTTTTTGGGATTCTGGCAGAGGTCGAATAGTGGTTGCTGAATTTCCGCAGCACGTGGAAGAGAACGACGGTAGAAATTTATGAGACCTAGAAATCTTCTGAGTTTTTCAATGGTATCGGGAAGAGGTAGGTCGGTAATAGCTTTGATGCGTTCAGGAAGTGGAAATAATCCAGATTTATTAACACGAAAACCTAAAAATGAAATTTCGGCCACTCCGAATTCACATTTAGATGAATTGATACGGATGCCGTTGTCTTGAAGTGTCTGAAAAAGTTTTGCTAGATGCTCTTGATGTTCTTTTTCAGAGGCGGATGCAACGAGAATATCGTCAAGATAGGAGTAGGCAAAGTCAAGATGTCTTAAAATTGAATGTAAATATCTTTGAAATGTTTGTGCTGAATTACGAAGGCCAAATGGGGTTTTAACAAATTCGAATAACCCAAATGGAGTTATGACTGCTGTTTTGGGAATATCTTGAGGTGCTACTGGGATGTGATGGAAAGCGCGAATGATATCTAATTTTGAAAAAATACGTTTGCCTTCTAACTGGGCATTAAAATCCTGCAAATTTGGAATGGGATATTTGTCTGGGATTGTTTTAGCGTTTAGTGCTCGGTAATCCGCACATGGTCTCCATGAGCCCTCCTTTTTTGCACCATGTGGAGGGGGCTTGACCATGGACTTTTGGAGGGTCTACAAATTCCCAAATCCATCATGTGCTGGAATTCTAGCTTTGCTTGAGCTAGCTTTTCCGGGGGCAATCTTCTAGCTTTTGCAGTGACAGGTGGTCCTTCCGTACTTATAGTATGAAAGAACTCAACCTCTGGAAGGTTGCTAGAAGAAGTTTCCTTAAACAGGTCAGGAAATTGTTGTAGCAATTTGAAGTACTGGTGTGTCGGGTCTACGAGATGAATTTTAGAATTAAATCCTGGTGGTGGGTTAGCACCGGCCTTAGAGAGGTTTGTCTTTGTATCGATTAAACGTCTATGTTTCATATCTATAAGTAAAGCAAACTCTGCTAGAAAATCAGCGCCTATAATTGGTTGCTTGATATCGGCAAGTGTGAAGGGCCAGCAGAACCTACGGCGTAAACCTATATCCAAATCTAAGAGTTGTTCGCCATAGGTATGAATAGGGGTCCCGTTTGCAGCATACAAGGTACGTTTCGATTGAAATTTCCGTTGGTCGTGAGTGGGTGGAATAACTGAAATATCCGCTCCAGAGTCGATTAGAAATTTCATATTGGAGCGTCTATCAAAAATAAAAAGGCGGCGTGTATTAGTTTTTCCGACACATGTTTAGCTTTAAAATTGCAAGGTTTGATGCAACGTTTGGCCTTGTTGCCAAATCGTTCATGATACCAACACGTGGAGGTTGAGGAATTTGTATTTATGGAATTTCCAGAAAGCTTGGTTCTTTCTCGGGAGGTAGATCGGGAACGCGTTCGCAATTCGTTGACTGATGCTGTTAGCTTCTCTAATTGCGCTTCTAACTTGGCTAGCTTGTCGGGCTCGCGTGACTGAATTTCAGCCACGTTGTATTTATCTCCGGAAAATTCCACGATTTTGTCTGCTGTAACCGATCAATTTTCTAGAGAATCGTTGCTCAAAGCCAAAATTGAACGAACGTTGACTGGTAAACGTTGTAGAAATAATATTTTAAGGAAATCCTCTCCAATCTGACTACCGGCTGAAAACTTCATTTCGCGTAAAAGTTTCGATGGTTTTCTGTCGCCTAATTCTAATTCTGTTAAAGGTTTATTTATTTTGCGACTATCGGACTCTTCAAATTCTAATAAAAGACGTTTCATTAGATCTGAATAGGGGGTTGATGATAACGGTTGGGTTAAAAAATCTGAAATTGACTCTGCGACATCAGGATCGAGTATAGCGAGTACATGACTGAATTTTGTCTTTTCAGAACTGATCTGCGATATATCAAACTGGGCGTCAACCTGCATTTGCCAGATTTTCACGTTACGTCTCCATATAGGAGGTAATTTTATTGCAACCCTTGCCATGATATTGCTGCTTGAAGAATCTTCGGCCATTGTGAAAAAAATCAGATAATTTTTAAATTAGAAAAGACTGACTTGTTTAGATATTCGTTTTCTGTAGGCATGAGCACGTGCGTGGAAGTTAGACGACGTCGGCTGGAACATCAGGTTCGGCATCTTCGGCTTGCGGCACGGGGTCACCAATATGGAAGTTAATTGCACTTGTTGATATTAAATCCATACGTAAACATTTAATATACTTTATTATTTCACTAACTGAATAAACTATATGATACATTTAACTATAAAACAATCACAGACAGTACATGAGTACATAACAGATAACTGACCGAGCGTGGAGAGGCGTGTGATCACTGTGTCGGTTGGTAGCGAGGAGAGAGAGAGAGAGAGATCCCTGGTGTCTCTTATATAGTAGTTGTTGACAGCTTGCTGTCGAATAACGTAACGCAACGTTTAGCTATTAGCTGTCAAGATAAACATAGAGTAGTGTTGAGAAAAACACTGCGGTCGTAACCACCGCCACATATATATATATATATATATATATATATATATATATATATATATATATATATATATATATATATATATATATATATATATATGGCAGCGGGTAGGCGTCCCTGATGGAAACCTTGTTAACTTCCCGGAGGTCCACACAGAAGCGGTATTTTCCATTCCCAACACTATGTCTACCGGGAGGTGAGGCAGATACAGCACGTCCCCTTGTATCTTCTTACTACCCAACATCAGTTCAGTCACGTACATTTCTTGTACGGAGACCAGTCTTCCATCAGCGATGCGGGTCTATACGTCTGGCAAGGAAACGGCTTGTAAATAATCTGCGTCTATTTCCTCAAGTGCGGTACTGCTGAGGAAGGACCGGGTCGCCCCTGTATCCAGCAAAGCACTGAAACACTTCTGGCCTATCCTTGTCCTGACTGTGGGCCTGTTGTCAGTTCGAGATCGTCTGTCAATTGCCGAGCTGTCGTTGGAGTGGAACTGCTAGAGTCTCAGCCCTCCACAGTTCCCATTTAGTTTAACGGACATTTGCAATCCCGGAATAACACTCCTGTCTTGCCACAACGTGAACAAAACAGTTCTGGTGCTTTTTGACACTGGCTTCTCATGTGTCCTGTCTCACCACAATTCTAGCAAGTCGTACGCCCCATCGCGAAACAAACCTGCTTACTGGCTTCCGGACGGTCAGTCGTAGACGAAGTCGGAGGTGTTGAACGGTTCTTAGCGGGGAACTAGTATTCCCACTTTCTTGCTTATCTGAAGGAGGTCGGTTAGTTTTTGGTGGGCCCTCCTTGGAATCCTTTAGTTCCTTCAACATTGCCTCAATTGCCTTTGTTTTTTCTATGAACGTACGTATATCTGGCACGTCGCAATTCCAGAGCATCTGTCGGAACTCTGGGCGCAGGTTTTTTGTAACCGAGTCAATTCCTGTTGCCTGTTGATGTTTTCGTGCCGGCGTATAAGTGTCTGTAGCTCCGTTATGTAGGTAAACACGGGCTCACCGGCTTTGTGTAACCGGCGACTGATTTCAGCTTCTAAAACTATGAAGTAGTTTGCCGGGAAATAGAAACGCTTGCAATCCTCGACAAAGTCTTCGCACGATGTCCAGTATGTCCTATTACTTCGATACCACAGCAAGGCTTGACCTTCCAAAACCTGTGGCAACACTGGCAGAAGGCGGCCCGAAGATATGTTAAAGTGCAAGCGAATTTTTTCTAGGCGTTCTAAAAATGCTACGGGGTCAGACCTGCACTGGAAATGTTGGTTCCATGCAAACAGATTGAGTGGTTCTGGTTCCAGAAATATCGCAGTCTTGGTCACAGGTGATATTGGCGACGGGAAAGGCTTTTGCGTAGGCGGTGTTAGGTGCCCGATTAAGTTTCCCGTTCGTGGTGACGGCGGCGGCGACGCGGTAATGTTAGGCTGTGAGGCCCCCTCGGTGTGCGGCGGTCTTCCTTCTCGCAAAAATTTAATCAGTTGCCTTCTCATTTCCTCAACTGTTGTCTGGGGTTGTAGGCAAAACCTCGCCAACTCCGTCTCCAGTTCAGGCTTTTTCAACCTGTGTGCTCATCCTACCCGGCCATCAAACAGGTCCGGGTCGGATTTCTCTTGAGGGTCAGGCTCGACGGCCTTGTCCGTTTTCGGGTCTGACATTGCTCAGTGCAAACGTTAAAGCGGGAAGACGGCGCTGCGAAGCTGTCGTAGATGTTAACGCAGTGTTAGGATGTCAGAGGACGGTTTTGTCACAGTAGTTTCCCTTGGCCAGTAGTGTTTTTAAACAAAAATAATTATAAACACAACTACACAACAACAACAACAAAATTCGGTATAACAAAATTCTGTACAGGTTGAAACCAAAAAAAAAAACAACCTATGTATTAACTCTAAGCTTAAGATGTTGATTAAAAGAAAATGTTACGCTTAAAGAAAGTAATCGTATTACGTAATGCAATAAACAAACATTCAAAGCTAGCGTGAAAAAAAAGTTAATTATTACTACAACAAAAAGAAATTGCTTACAAAGAATTCTACTAAAGCAAAATGAATTAATCTTCACGGTTTCACAAAGTATTGATGATACGGCGATTACACTCGTATATAGCAATATTGCAATTTCTTTTTTAAATCATGCCTCTGTTTCAAACCAAAAATATACCGAATTCTTAAGATACCGATAACTTATCTTATCTGAACGGTCCCAAAAGTTCTTATTACAATTAACGATACACTATGTACATTAAAATTAACAAATTTCGAAATATTTACGGATACTTCCCTAAATCCACCTTTCTCTAATTTACTAATTTAGGTCCCTGCTCGCAGGTGCCATTTGTGAGGGGTCAAATCGGGATAAGGTTATATTTCCCTAATATGGGGAGGTTTTCACGGAATAACCTTATCAGTACGGCTTTCCTACGGGATTTGCTCAGGCACCAGCAGCAAGGGTTTAAAGGAAGTCGCTGCTCACTCTCAGGACTATATCTATGTCCTCGGTCGCTATTTATAGTAACCTAGACCCGGGGCAAGCTACAGTAAAGAGAGGGTTCACCCAAGTCCTCAGGCGGAGTCTCTCAGGACTCCTTAATTACGGCCTGTGTATTAGAGATCAGTGTTATGTATTATGTTGGGGTGGATTTATTAGATAGTGTTGAATGAAACACCGTATAAAACAAATATTCTATTTACAAAAGTATGGGTGGCAAAATATTTACAAAATATGTATAAATCAATATCTACAAAGGAGGTTCCCGCGAAATGTCACACATTCAAACTAACTTATTGAATAACAAATTAATTTGTTAGATACCAGAGGCAGAAACAGTCATAACGGGTCTGACTGGAGGAAATATTCGCGAGATATACGGGCAATGTCATGAAGAGGGGTTGTGAATTCTAAGCTGGTAAGCGGGCAGACGCGTCCCGTGATCGCTAAGGCAAGGTATCGGGCAGGCGGTCGATTTAAGCATGCAATATGCGAATTAAAAGCCAACACTAGGTGCAATATCAAGATAAGCTAACGGCTTGTTCTAATTCCTACTATCACTAATTAATTACGGACCCTCGGGCATACGTTGCAGTCATACAGAACCTCTACAACCTAAGGAAGTGTCTTTCAAGGGAGATAAGAGTTTCCCCTCAACAGAATAAAGAAAGTCCTTCCTATGAAGTTGGGAAACGGCACACCTCCAAACAATGCCACTAGGACGGTCGGGACACCGGGTATCGCCAGACTGTTTCCATCGCCAGTAAGGGTGGAGACCTACTGCAGCCTGAAATATCCCAGCTGTCGTCTAGCACCAGGACCACGAGGGCTGCGCCACGGGAGACCGCTTTGGGTAATCTGGCCCTGACTAGACGGCCACGGGGTTCAGATTAACCCGCAGTCAGCCGTTTGCTGGTGCCTTCATGCTCTCGCAAAGACTCCAGCTCAGGAACGCAACCCCTTGTGCCTCCCGAAGGAAATAAAGAAAGGCTTTCCTACGAAGCTGTAAAACGACAAAACCCCCAAACAATGCCGCTAGGACGGTCGGAACACCAGGTATCGCCAGACTGTTTCGATCGCCAGTAAGGGTGGAGACTTACTGCAGCCCGAAATCCCAGCTGTCGTCCAGCATCAGGACCACGGGGGCTCCGCCAAGGGAGACCGCTTTGGGTAATCTGGCCCTGACTAGACCGCCACGCGGTTCAGATTAACTCGCAGTCAGTCGCTTTGCTAGTGCCCTCATGTTGTCGGGAAGACTCCAGCCACTCCGAATCCTCCGGTGAACTCTACGGAGTGAAATGATTGTTCCCGCGAGACACGGTTCCTGCACACTACGGTCCCGAAGGTTACCCCCCTATCTGCGGTCTAACAGTCACACCATGCACACAGATATTCTCGGGGAAATTACCCCATACAGAAGGCACTCAAATCTCTGGACAAACCTTGCCCATGGAAACGGAAAATCACCAAGCGCCCCGTTCCCCCACACAGTGCCCCCAGAACGACCAGAAGGCCGAGTATCGCCGCACTGTTTCGATTACCAACATTGTTGGAAATCTACCGAAGTACCCTTACTGCAGTCGGTCACCGAAACCGCAGGAGCGCTTCACCGGAGACCGCTTCAAAAGTCAGGATCTCCCCATTTGTGATTTTTTCCTACGAAAATTCACTAAAAGAACTTGCCATGTTCGAGTATTTGCCACAATATTAAAATAGCATTAAATGGTAATTTTTGCCTCCCTAGATCGTAATTAATAAGTAAACTACTTTATAGTTTATTCGATGAGAAAAATAATTTACATAAGTACCTGCTTCAAATACATGATTTACTTAGAAGAGCTGCTAATGTTGTTACACTTAGAAGACTATGTTTCATTAATAAATGCGCTGAGTATTATAAGAGAAACAATAAGTTTATATCTATGGCTTTTTATGTGAGTACGGAGAATATTTTAATTTAAAAACATCTTACCAAACAGGTATCTAAAAATGTAGTTTCAATTTTAATCACAGTTGTGAGTAAACATTTATTTCGAATAACAATTAAATATTATTACATTTTTATAACATTTGGCAAGCAGAGGGTATTAATTTGAAAAACAACCTATCAAACAGGTATCTGAAACAAAGTCCAGAATCACCACAAAAAGCACAGTTTAGCGACATGCTACTGATGAAGACAACTTTCTCGCCGAAATACGTATCTAACGCATAACTCAATGCTGATATGGTATGGTTTTGGAGTAATTCTGCTTTTTGTTTCAGATTACAACTACAGTGTCCACCTCGGTCTTTAAGGCAGCTAACAAAAAGTCATTTAAATTTTTGTCACATTTGTTAGTTAATTCCTTTGAAGAACAATGAATTATTTTTACATTTTTTATAAAATATTTTTCAACAGTAACACAAATTTAGGTTAGTCAAATGTTTATTTAAATCATTGCATTTTTAATAAAGTAATTGTCGTCACGCAGGTAAAGATCACTGTTAATAAACATCCATACTTAAGTCCATATTCAACTCCTTTTATTGTAAAAGTTGTTTGAAAAATAATGCTCACCATGTCATCTGGAAGTGTTTTATCTTCTAGACACTGCAAATAATAAATTTAAACGTGGAACATATAATTTACTGCATAAATTATGAAAGAAGATAAATATTTAATGTAATCACTGAAGTATCTATTTAGTAGGTACATACCAACTCGATCCAAGCAACAGGTAAATACATTTCATCTTCAAACATATCCACCTGTGATATTCCAAAGGATTTTTGGACTTGAACATTAATTTGAAACCTTGTCTTTCCTGCCATGACAAAACCCATTGTGGGGTGAAGTTCTACGTAAGTCTTATGGTATTCGTGATTAGGGTTTAAGCCTGTAATTGATTTTCCTAATCTTGGATCGCCATTGTAAAAATGAGGAAATGACACAAAAGCAGGTACACCTATAAGCATAATAATGAATTTTATCAGAAAGGTTTAAACTTTAAATTGTTTTAGTAGGCTCGTAACTTTGAGAACATTATTTTAGGTAGAAACAATTTGTTTCTTAAAGTTTACCAAATAGATAATTTTACCTAAAACCCAATTAGTTTAACAGAAGTGTAAAAAGTAATTTAAATATACATGGATACCATTTTTTATGACATTATACTTGACCAACATTTTAAAAACTAATACTCATTCACAGTAAACCATTATGTAAATTATACGGATTTTCTATATATGATTCAGATAATACTAGATAGTGGGACACTTGTGAGGACCAATTCCAGCCTTCTGATTGGCTGTGATGTCAAAGTTGGGAGGAGTGGGGGTAACCTGAGACTTAGCCATGTGAGATGCGTGGACATCTGACCTGTCATCTGACAGCTTACGTCACATGTTTCAAACCTGTCATCTGTCAGCTGACGTCACATGTTCCGTCGCTGTCGCTATCTGTCAGTGGGTAACAGAGCTGTCAGTTAACGTCACATGGATGGCGGGAGTCAGTTGTCATCTGTCAGCTGACGTCACATGTTCCGTCGCTGTCACTATCTGTCAGCGGGTGGCGGGAGTCAGCTGTCATCTGTCAGCTGTGTCCTTTTGTTAACAGTAGCATGTTTCTGTTTATGGAAATTTAAAATCAGAAGAATGAGTTCCGCAGCCGAGTCCAAAATCATTAATGAAATTAAGAAGACCCATGAAGTTCCCCTGGAGGACATAAATTTCAAGATTTAGGTACCCTAAATCTCATATGGCAAGTAAGGAGTTACAGCACCCTGTATAATCCTGTACTGATATCGCGCATTAGTGTAGCAATATAATGGAAGCAGTCCTTCACCGCGGAAATACGAAAACCGCTGATTAATTATAGTTAACATAATTATTTAGTTTAAGTTGTTTTATTTTATAATATTAGATAAGCAGAATCAAGTTAATATATACAAGTAAGGTACAATATCAGATCAGAATATATTACGAGTGTTTCAACATTAAACATCATGCATTTCTTCTTTGTTTTGAATTATAAATAAACTTGTAATTTTCAAAATAAAGTTTGTTTTGTTTTAAGGTGCCAAAAGGGCCTTATCCAAACTCACGACGAGCTATTCAATCAGAAGTTGGTAGAGATGTTGTAAGGAGAAAAAATTAAAAACAAAAAGAATTACGTTTTAGCAGTTTCTTCGACATGGGCATGTTTATAGCTAACATTAGATCGGAACTGGCCAAATTCAGAGACCGGGCAGTCATACCTTGTGCGTTCTTCATTGTCAAGCTAAAATTGTCTGAGAACCTGTGTTTGGTGTGTGAATTTATTGCCAAATATCAACTTTTACTGAAAGATATGCTGACTTGATAATAAAGATATTTGTAAAAAATGTCTGTGTGTGTTTCATTAACTGCATTTTCTGACACAACCAATCTGTTGACGTGAATACATAGAGGAGGGTTTGAAATCAAGAAATTACTTTTAACATGTCTCCTTTATTCAAAGAATATTACAAATTATTTAATGTCTTTGGTGTTGGCCCAGGAATTATGGGTCTCATCAAAACCGAGCCATTTCACAAAGGACTTGGTTCCTTTTTTTCTTAACACTCGTTCGATTAAATACATGCCAGAAGATAAAGTCTTTTGTAGTTCTTGCTCGTAAAACCATCCGCTGATTGACTTGCCTTGCATATCTTCTAGTAAATACGTCACTAGACTACTGGGTTGCACCGATTCGACTTTGAACAACTCTGTTGACCAGCGCGGTGTATAACCTTTTTCAAATATGGTTTTTGCCTTGCTTATACGTAAAACATCACCCACTTTAAATTTAGTTTGTGTAGACACCGCGATAGGATTGGAGTAGACCTGCTTGCGAATAGCTACTTCGTTTTTCCTAGTGACATCCTGAGGTTTGACACCTGTGGTGCGATGAATGGTTGCGTTGTATGCAGCTGTGACATTGGACAGAATATGTAGCCGCTTGTAAGAATCAGACAAGTGAAAGTTTTTATATATCTTCTCTTTCAACGTACGTATGACTCGTTCAACTATTGTCGCATTCTTCACACTATACGTACTGTAATGATTGATGCCGTATTTGGTCATTAAGGCCTTAAATTTGGCGTTGTAGAACTCCTTTCCAAGATCAGACTGTATGTGGGAAGGTGCTGTGCTGTTATCTAAAATATCAGTCATGGCTTTAGTCACCTCTTCGGCATTTGTAGATTTAAGCGGACGCATCCACACATACTTTGAAAAACAATTGATCACCACCAAAATGTACTTGTAACCGGAGTTTTCACGATGATAGTCTGTAAACTCGGCCAAATCAGATGGTTCACCGTTACGTTGTTGTCGTAGGCGACGCTTCATTGCGATGTTGGATTTAAAAGTATCCACTTGTGCAAATCTTTTAGATTTTTGTCTATTTCACCCAACTTCTTCTTTAGCTTGTGGCTCTTTGACAGATCGATATATTTTAAAACTTGAGCTCTTATGGTCTTGGTTAAATTGTTCAATTTCTGTTCAAATACGTTTTTCAAATCTTCCAACTCTGGCTTGTGCACAGCCTCTAGCACTATGGTTATTAGTTTTTGTCTAACTTCATCTTTATGCTTCAGATACTCAGCTTTATGTTTCTGATAGTCGTCCACCCACGCATCAACAAATGTTTTAGTTTGGGTCACTTCATCTTTATTTTTCAGATACTCAGCTTTATGTTTCCGATAGTCGTCCACCAACGCATCAACAAATGTTTTAGTTTGTGTCACTTCATCTTTATTCTTCAGATACTCAGCTTTATGTTTCTGTTAGTCGTCCACCAACGCATCAAGAAATGTTTTAGTTTGGGTCACTTAATCTTTATTCTTCATATACTCAACTTTATGTTTCTGATAGTCGTCCACCCAGGCATCAACAAATGTTTTAGTTACGCCATCTGTTGAATCGATAGGGTTGGTGACTTTACACAATCTATGGCTTTGCACATCAAAATCACCACTTGTCGTTCTTGGGAAAATCTCTCGTTGAACCACTCGGATATGTATAGAGCGGTTGTTGTTGTTGTTCTTATTGAAGTTTGCAGCAGTACGACCAAACTTGTCGATACACATGATGAAACTGATGGTTAGCGTGGACTGGCTCTTTATATAATGTGAGCCTCCTTCAGTTCTTTCAAGATTGACTGTATCTCATTGTTATGAGCATAATTGCCTGCAACTTGCGAAGAAGTCGAAGTCTGTTAACCAGTTCGTTCACATAATCCCAGTACACATATTCTTTCTGTTTCTTAGTAGTCAGCATGTATGGCATGCCACGACCTAAATTTAACGAGGAAGATCGGGCCCTAGCACCGGCTTGTTTTTCCAAAATTGGCTTTATTACCTGCTGATATTTGATAGAGCTGTTTCTTATAATGTCTTCTTTAGCATCGTTCTCTTTTCTGTGCAGACTAGTAACTTAATGTCTGCATAGTCACGTAAAGCCTGCACATTTTGTGTGGCCGGCAAAACAGGTTTTCTCAAAAATATCAATTCCAACAGATGATTAGTGCCGTTATATCTTCTATTGCCAACCATAATCTGAAAGCTCTGTCTGTTGTTAGCATCTATGTTGACGATGACAAATTTAATAGGTTAGTTGCCGAGCATCCAAGTGTTGGTGGTTTTATCATACGTAACACCATATGTTGAATCGCGAGATAACAATAGCCAACTCATACAATGTATATAAGAAGTACAGATCCCGATTCAACACCCAAGGTCGCTGACGAATGGGTTAATTAATAGCAGCGCAATTAGAAGAATATACTATTCATACATGGGTGAACAACTAGACCTTCAAATCAGCAACCAGCCACCTGCCAGGATCACCTTCAAGACTGCAACTTAGGTGGAAACCGCCTCTTGGTCCACGCCCCACCAGAGACTATATATGGAAGTTACCAGACCACGGACGGACATTCCTACATTGTTATTGCTTGAGTCTCTTTTAACTTGTCATAATTTATGTTTATCTTTTTAATATTATTCATAAGTATTTTATGTAACTATAATCAATAAATTCTTTTAAAAAGTCAAGTGTGTTAACAAGAAAGTTAACTGGCGCAGTCGCAACGGATAGTACTGAAGAACCAAAAGTATATTGATTCTTTGCGTTTCAACGCTTAACAGCCAAATAACCGATCAAGAGAGACGTCATGAAGACAGCAGCAATAGCATCGATTCTGTAAGTTGTTTGCTTCCTTTATTCCTATATATAGATTGTATCTCCTCATATATTGATAATATTATATGTCTGATAGCGATATTGATAATTTAGAACATTTGGAATATAGATTAAGGAATATTAGTATTGGCGAAATTGATATTGTAGAACAACCCGATATAAATAATTCTAGAAACAATTTAAATATGGCAAATCAATTCCAAGAGTTTTACCTTAAAGCAATTCCCAAATTTAACGGACAGTCTGAAAATGTAGGGAACTTTTTAAAAGCTTGTGATCTAGTAATGAATTAATTCTATGATGCAGATAATCCAAATTTATATCTTAACCATTTTATATTAAATTACATTCAAACGAAACTAACTGCACAAGCCAGGTTAATTATTAACACTAAAATTATAAACACATGGATAGACTTAAGACGGGCAATTGTTGAGAACTTTACAGACCAGCGTGATGAAATAAGCTTACTAGGCGAATTAATGACACTGAAACAGAAACATAACGAGGATGCCTTAGCGTTCAGTAATCGTTGCAGACACACTGAACAATTACTCATCTCTAATTTAATATCAAATGAACGTAACGAGGGAATTTTAGTATTAAAACAAAACATGTACAGACAACAGACACTCAAAGCGTTTATCGGTGGGTTAAAAAATCCGCTTGGCATGGTGGTCAGGTCAGGTCAGACAGCATAGAACAAGCGTTGATATTTATATTTTCCGAGGAAAATTATGAATATAGGGACAGATTATTACAACGGTCAAATTTCAACAATAATAACAATAACAGGCACGACAAACAACAAAAACCAGTTTTCCAAAGAAATGCCCCAAATTTTAACAATATTCAATTTTAAAAACCCTTCCAACACCAAAATTATCGTGCACCTTTTAACTATAATTCAAACAGACCCCAAATGTCTCACCCACAAATTCAGGGCAGCCCTTCAAATCAATACTCAATGAGAAGACCGACGTACAACCCTAATGACAATACTAGAAGATATCCACAGGCTATGGATGTCGGCAGTAACAACACGAGACATACTAATTTCAGCCGACAACAACCCTCACAAAATAGAATAGAAACAATTTTCCTTCCAACAATTTTCAAAAAAGACAAAATTGCATACCAGAAGAATTAAACTATAACGAAACGAATAATTCCTTTCCTTTCAATGAATTAGAACAAAGACAACATTTCTTACCAGAAGAATTAAATTATGACGTAACATATAATGAGCAATCACCCTCCGAATTATACGATGCACAGCATCAAAATTTTCCGATAGCAGGGAGCTCAAAAACAGAACCGTAATAGATATTACTAATTTTAACACAGTATCCCAATTACCCTACGTAATAATAAAGTAACTACCCGGAAAAATACTGCTCGACTCCGGTAGTACTAAGAGCCTTTTAAACCCGTCCATAGCATATAAAAACTTTTATAATAAGATTTACGATCACCCGTTTTTGATAAAAAGTGCGCATGGTTATTCCAGCCATAATAATCGAGCTAAAATAATTTAAACTCACTAATGGACAGTGAACAAGAGTTTTGCCTATTTGATTTTAACAAAAATTTCATAGGTCTTATTGGAATTGACTTCCTGATAAAAAATCAAGCGAACATTGATTTTAAAAACCAGAGACTCAATTTAAAAAATCGAAGCATTAAGATAAACTTCCCTTATACAAGGAATCATGAAGACAAAATGGGTAGTAATAGTAGTAGCAATAACAATCGGATAAATAGGAGCATCAAAGCAAATGATGAAATGAATCACCTTAACGTAAGTAATACAATAGACAGAAGCATTACCGCACTTGAACTCGACCTAGGAAAGCAAAATCAGCAATTAAACGATGACGATGGAAGGTTACAACTAATGAATGGAACAGTAGAAATCTTCACCCATAATAAATGTAAACGGGATCAAGTTTCATTAAACACATATGAATATCGTCGAAATAAAAATGTGAGTGATACGAGGACGATACAAAAAGATATAACGGATCAAACTCAAAATAAAACGAATAGGATATTAAATAATTCTCCCCATCACCAGAATTATAATAGGAATTATACAAGGAGTGTACAAAAAAGTATTACAGATCAAATTAGGATAAATCACTTAAATAATCAGGAGAAAGAAATTTTAATTAATTTATGTACAGAATTTCAAGATATTTTTGCAAAAGAAAATGAACCACTGACGCATACAAACGTCATTAAACACAAAATTAGGCTAAAAGACGATATACCAATAAACGCCAAACTTTATAGATACCCATATATTCACAAACCGGAGGTAGACAAACAAATTAACGAAATGCTAAATCAAAGGATAATTAGGAACAGTCATAGCGCTTATAATAGTCCAATATGGGTGATCCCAAAAAAAGCAGATGCCAGCGGCAAACAAAAATGGCGGATCGTTGTGGATTACCGCAAGTTAAATGAGAAGACTATACCTGATAGACACCCTATACCAAAAATCGAAGAGATACTGGATAAACTCAGGCGTGCACAATATTTTTCAACCATAGGTTTAATTTCGGACTACCACTAGAGTGAAATGGACCCAAATGACATTGAAAAAACGGCGTTTAGCACTGATACAGGCCATTATGACTCCTCAGAATGCCGTTCGGGCTTTCAGGGGCGCCTGCTACATTTACCAAACTGATACAACACGTTTTAAACGGTTTAATAGGAAAAACATGCTTAGTATACATGGATGACGTGATAGTGTTCTCTACATCATTACAAAAACCTATCGAAAAATTAAGATTAGTATTCGAACGATTTAGACAAAGTAATCTGAAAATACAGCTGCACAAAAGCGACTTTCTGCAAAAAGAAGCGGAATTCCTCGGGCCTATAGTGACGCTAGAAGGCATCAAGCCTAATCCAAAGAAACTAGACGCCATAAGAAAATTCCCAATACCCAAGACGCCAAAAGAAATTAAATCCTTCCTAGGACTTATAGGCTACTACAGGAAATTTATAGAAAACTTTGCGCATGTCACAAAACCACTAAATGTTTAAAGAAAAACGTAAGAATCGACATTAACGACGGAGAATACATAAATGCCTTTAATACATGTAAAGACATATTGATGAATTCACCAGTATTAATACCTCCAGATTTTTCAAAGGGGTTCATTTTAACAACAGATGCATCAAACGTGGCAATCGCAGTGATTTTAAGCCAAGGAGATCCGAAATCAGACCAACCAATAGCTTACGTAAGCCGAACGTTAAACGAAACAGAATCTAGATACAGCACAATAGAAAAGGAACTACTGGCCATAGTATGGGCCACAAACTACTTTAGACCCTATCTATACGGCAGAAAATTCACAATATATACAGACCATAAACCATTAAAATGGCTATTTTCCCTGAAACAACCCAACTCAAAATTATTAAGGTGGAGACTCAAACTAGAAGAGTACGATTTCAAAATAGAATATAAAAAAGGTAAATTAAATAATGCAGCGGACGCACTTTCGAGAGTAGAGATAAACCCCTTAGACGTAGATAACCAATCAATGATAAACAATGTAGACGAAAATGACGACGTTATAACCATAAGCGACGGAGAAACAAGAAATTCCAACGAAGATTCTTATTCCGCGCCGGGCATGCCAATCTTAAAAGAAGAAATAATCAACAGTAAAACAAACCAGATATTCTTTTAAAATGCCGATACCCCGGAGATTTTATCACTAAGAAAGGACAAAAGGAATTTTATTCACGCCACATTTAATTTAAACGAGCCAAGTCAAATAGAACGATTTATCAAAGAATATTGCCTACCACAGAGGAAATATTACTGTCTATTTGTAAATGAACGAGATTATGAATTACTGCACCTTATTCAATAATTTCCCTGATTGAACATAATAAAGCCATAATACTAAATCACAGAATTGACGAATAGACAATCACCCATTTACGCAATCTTCGCGTTGCATGTTCATTCTCTTTACCAGAGTAAAGCCACAATTAGAAGACCTAACAGACAATCCAGGCATACTGCCACGCAAACTGGGAAAAGCCTTTTCAGAAAACGATAAATGGAGAATGATTCATATACATGACCTAAGACAACTATACGACGACTTTAACAGACTAAAAACTTACTTTACAACATACTAAGCGTAATGAATGCAGAATACAAGTTAGAATACAAAAATTTTATTTTAATAATCAATTTCACCATCAGCAATATTGATGACACATTTTATCGAATATTTCTAACAACGATTAGGAACAAAAGAGGTATAATAAACGGACTAGGATCGATATTCAAATCAATAACTGGGAACTTACATGCAGATGACGGCGACAGAATATATAAAGCTCTTGAAATTTTGAGGAAAGATCAAAATCAAGTACATCAATTTTTTAGTTCACAGACATCCCTAATGATAGATGCTATAACAGAGTTCAATAAAACAATAGACAACCTAATCATAACCAAGAAGCCATAGTAGCGAGAATAAACGATTTGGAATATACAATAGATAGTCTAAAAAGCGACCAACTAACAAATTTTCATAGAGTAAAACATTTGGAATTACTCACTCAAATCAGTTATTTGTTAAATAATGTACTAAACATGATATTAACAACAGAAAATGCAATTACTTTTTCAAAATTGAACACGTATCATACGTCAATACTGAAACCGAAATTTATATCAAAAGAATTAGAAAATATTGAAAACCATATCTCAAAATCAAGATTGATAACAAAATCCGACATTTCACTTTACGAAAAAATATTTAACATAAAAACCGTTCAAATTGATTTTAATTTTTTTTTTTATTTCAACAACACACCACGAGGGCTTACAGCCTAAATACTATCGTACCGTGGGTGTTGACAAGGAGGAAAGAGGCAGCTTGTTAATTCTGGACTTGAAGGTTTGGAGGTTCGGAGGAGAAGGAAAAACATGTGCCGGCAAGGAATTCCACAACTTGGAAGTCTTCGGGACAAAAGAGCGGGCATAACAAGATGTTCTATGTCTGGTGACCTGGACAGTAAAAGGGTGCATTCGCTCTGTTCCCCTGGTGGATCTGTTGGGGACAGCAGGTGGGGGAACTATGGAGGAAAGCTCCTCTGAGCAGTGCCCGTGCAGATATCTATAAAAGACAGAGAGGTCACCGACGGCACGTCGGTGGGCAAGGGATGGCAGCCTTTGGGTGAGGGTAGGGTCACCGATGAGACGTATAGCTCTCTTTTGAATGGAGTCCAGGATAGCGAGTGTAGAAGCGGCAGCGGCACCCCAGATGTGGGATCAGTATTCGAGGTTTGGCCTTATTTGTGAAGTATATAAGGTATAGAGATGAGCTGGTGAAAAGTATTTGCGAGCCCGGAAGAGGAAACCTAATTTCTTAGCAGCCGCTTCTGCAATTGATGTGACATGTTGGTGCCAATTAAGATTTCGATCCACAGAAATGCCAACAAGAGAAAAGGACTCATTATTTTGAATAACGTGGTTGTTCATTGTGATGGGTCTAGTGCTGGTGTATCTCTTGTGAGAAAGAAAGCAAGACTTAGTTTTGGTGGGGTTGAATTGTACAAGATTTCTACTTCCCCAGTCTAATATTTTTTGGAGATCCACGGAGACAGAACCCTCCATGAGTCTGCGATCCTCAGCTAATTGGGCTAAAGGGACAGGCTTAGAATATTGTATATTTGAATGGAGGGTGATGTCGTCCGCGTAGCTGTGAACTGGGTTGGATGTGCTCGAGAGGAGGTCATTCATGTGGAGAAGAAACAAAGTAGGGGCTAAAGCTGAACCTTGAGGAACTCCTGCATTAATTGGATACAGTTTAGAGGAATGGCCATCCACAACAACAGATATGCTCCTGTTGGAGAGGAAATTTGCTGTCCACATACAGAGTTTTGGTGGTAGGCCATAGGCCGGAAGTTTATTAAGCAGCGCTGCGTGCCAGACCTGGTCGAATGCTTTGGATATGTCTAGAGCAACAATCTGGGAGTCACCGTGTTGTTCCATAGACTTGTTCCAAGAATGGGTGACAAAGGAAATGAGGTCGGCAGTCGATCTGCGCTGACGGAATCCATACTGCCTGTCGTGGATTAGACTGTGTTTTTTTTAAGAAATTTTAGTAATTCGGTGTTTATATACTTTTCCATCACTTTAGAGACGACTGAAAGGAGAGAAATGGGCCTGTAGTTGCTGGGAAGCGCTTTGGATCCTTTCTTGGGGATGGGTTGTACTCGAGCAGTTTTCCAGTTACTAGGGAATTTGCCTTTATTATAAGATATCTGAAACAGACGAGTCAGGACAGGAGCAAGCTCTGGTGCCCATTTTTTGAGAACAATTGCTGGGATCTCGTCAAGGCCAGAGGCTTTCCTGGTATTAAGAGAAGAGAGCATCTTTCGTACCTTTTTAGTTTTGAAAATGATATCCGTTGTAACAGTATAAATTGAATAGCTAAACGACTAAGCTAGTTTGGACGTATTTGTGGTTCCTCCTCTGCTTTGAACAGAGAATTATTGGCGACGATCTTGGTTATTTCTTCTGGCTATCCCTCGTATACGGGATAAAATTGAGATCTTTCGTTAAATAATTTTTATTTGTACTACCCCTGGTATATCGTGTCGGCTGCCACGCTTGCGTGCAGTTAAGAATGTCGGTGGTTCGGGAATGGTCCGCATGTTGAGAAGGATAGATGGCTGGGGACGTATGGGATGCAAGTGAGAGCGAACGAGTGGCGTTACCTGCTTTCAGGTAGGGAAGGCGAATGTTCCGAAAGTTTCGAGAGAGAGATTTTTCGTTGGCAGTTGTTGGAGTTAACACGTGGTTCGTTCTGAGAAGCAAGCTGGATATTAATTATCCCCCTTTGTGGATTTAATTGCACTCAGAACACATCTGCAGTCTTTTTGGTGATATCGTAATTTACGTATTTGATGTTGAAGACTGTAGAGATACCCGTTTGAGGGGATTTAAGGACCACATTGACCTTGTCACGTTGTTGGAGTTTCGTTTCCCTCTTTGGAGGTAAGAAATCATCATATCTCGTAACTATAACACCTTTAGCATTCCGTTACTTATTGTTTTTAGGGTTCTAGTAGCGGGTGGAAAGTTCTTGTGTTGGGCGATTTTAGTACTGGATAGAGAGTTTTTGTATTGGGCAGTACCTTTGGCAAATTCACGTATCATAATTTTGAGTGGAATAAGTCTCGCATGGAATAGCGAATTTTCATGTACCGAACGAAGTATGGCTATGGAATTAAATGGAGTTTTATGTGCTAGTCAAGAGCAATGATAATTCCCGTCAGCTGTGGAATCTGGAATTTATGAATTAGGATCTCAGTGAGGAGGTCTTCGCTTTCCGTTGTCGCATTGCCGTTCCGTTGTTGCATTATTCCCGTGGTTGCAGTCCCGTACCCCTAAAGGCCTTAGTTTGGTATGGAAATTGTTGGTAATTTGATGGCCTAGAAGTCCAGGAATTTCAAGTAAGAATTTTCCGTTTTGTGATAAAGAATAGAGTGATAAGAGAGACAATTTCGATAAGCTAAATTTTAAATATTAATCTCTGTTAAATTTGCTAAAATCAAACTGAGTTTATTTTATTTAAACTTCAATAAATGTGGTACAGATTTTTACGAAACCTTTGTTAATATAATTGCTTCACTTTTGATAGTACCATCAGTTATCATATATTGTTAGCATTAGTCAAGCTTATTGATTATTCTTTGGGACTTGATCTTTAATCAGGCCACTTACCTTAATTAACGTGTAATTAATTAATATTTGGGGAAATAAGTTGTGAGCTTTGCGTGCACGAAAAGTGGAATTTTTCCATAGAACAATTATATTTGGAGTACATTCATACATACTCATTAAAGATCTTGATTATTTTGTAGTAAGCCATTTTAGTTATATTATAGAGACTTTTTATTTTAGATCAGAATTTTAGAACAGCTTTTAATAAATTCTTGTATGCCAAAGAAGCTTAATAAAAGCCCTTATTTTATCATATTATAGGTGTGTTTTGGTTTTGTGTCTGTGTCTTGTTTTCAGGGCTGTTGATAGATTAGATCCTTACCGTTACCTTTACTTGTGGGTCTATGAGACCATACCGTTCTGAAATTTAGTTGTGTTACCATAATTATAACTCCCTTGTAGCTTCCTGTGCTCGATTGTGGTTGGCTATAGTTGCCAGTGTGATCCAAGAATTCTTGGTTGTGTTGGATCTGGGCAAGGAAGCATATTAGTGAACATCTTATTAGAATATCCGGGAGTGGAGGTTAAACAATCAAGTGGCGCCCCTAGTTAACATCTTATTTTGACCCACCCCCATCTCCACTGTATAAAAACTGGCGGCCCTCTAACTTCCCGGTAACTTAGCTTATGCCAATGACAAATTAGATTTGTGAATAGATTAGGAATTATTTGAGCATTTGTCATCTGGTATAAAAGGAAGTGCGGCGGCGTCACACCGTCATTTTATGCGCGACATTGGGGACTGTTGGTGGTTGAACATTTGGAGGTGGGCTGAGAGTAGAATTGCCGGCGAACAATGAAGCAAAAAGTTCAGCCTTGCCCAGGGCGGTAGAAACAATTTCATCCCCTGAGACAAGAGGTGGGAACGTGCTTTTGCAGAAATTATTCCCAATAGATTTAGCAAGAGTCCACAAGGGTTTGCCGCCGTTGGAGCTTAAGAGGACTTTGTTTTTGATGTGGTCATTAAACGAGTTTTTTGCCTCAGAAAGAATGCGGACATAGCGGATTCTTGCGTCGTTAAATGCTTGACGATTTTTTTGACTGGGATTGTGTAGAAGCGTTTTGTGAGCTTTGACCTTTTCAAGTCTGGCCTTGTCACAGGATTTAGAGAACCAGGGCTTTTAAGTGGCTGAAGAGGTTTTCTGTGTACGTGGGATAAATAATTCCATGCCAGCTTGGATAATTTCGGTGACGTTTTGTGAGATATCAGAAGGGTCAGGATGAGAGAAGCAGCCAGACGCCCATGGAAATGAGGAAAAGTAATCCCGCATTTCGTCCCAGTTTGCGGTGTTGTAGTGCCAAACGATACGTGGGTGTGATGACTGTGTGACCTCGGGTTGCATTGCGCTGGAAGCAGTGACCATGCCGTGGCCTGAGCGACCAAGGGGGGCGGTGACTGATATATTATAGCATTCAGGTTGTGTAGTAAGAAGGAGATGCAAGGGATTTGAGCTGTGTATTGGGATACGAGGAAAGTAAGTAGGTTGCTGAACCATATTGGCTAAAGAATTGCTGACTGCAAAGGCCTCCTCTATATTCCAAATAGATATACCCTTAGTAGACAAATCAAATTATATTTATTATCAATTGTATGCATTACCAGTCCCTAAAAATCCGTATACCTTCAGAATAATTGTCCCTAGAACCAAGTACCTAATCCTTAGCAGCAAACACTACGCTTACAGAAACGAAAAGTGTAGGAATCTAAAACACCAAACATACTTTTGTGAAAATGACAACCCGACAGCACTTAACGAAAACAACCCATGCGAAATTAAACTGATCAACTTCCAGAAACCGATAAACAATTGCAAGCAAGAACTTGTCAAAATAACAAAAACAACAGTCTCTAAATATGGCAATACACAATACATAATAGTGGCACCCGAGGAAACAAAAATCAAACTTAGCTGCGAAGAAAATGAAGAAACCAAAATAATCAGCGGAACAAAACTGGCGACTCTGAAACCCAAATGCCAACTTATCATCAATAACGAAAGATTCAGTTCAGTACAAATGGCATCGGAAACACAACAATCGTTCAATCTCCCAAACATCGAATTGGTAACAAATAAAGCACCCATATTCCCAGACAAATTACCAGAACTAAAATTAGAAAATGTCCAACTGCACGACTTGAACAATATCAAATCCCAGTTACAATCCATCAATGGCAAAATTCCAGGAACCATCGATTTGCCCATATACCACCCTAGTGTATGGACAATTATATTATACATTGTGATAATAATAACAATAATCACAATAACTTCAAGGTACTTCTGGCAGATATCAAAAACGAAAACTGTTGACTCAAAACCAATTACTGGATTCCCGATGACTATTCGGAACGAACCATAGGCTTCGTTCTCTAAAGGATGGAGGAGATAACAATAGCCAACTCATACAATGTCTATAAGAAGTACAGATCCCGATTCAACACCCAAGGTCGCTGACGAATGGGTTAATTAATAGCAGCGCAATTAGAAGAATAGACTATTCATACATGGGTAAACAACTAGACCTTCAAATCAGCAACCAGCCACCTGCCAGGATCGCCTTCAAGACTGCAACTTAGGTGGAAACCGCCTCTCGGTCCACGCCCCACCAGAGACTATATATGGAAGTTACCAGACCACGGACGGACATTCCTACATTGTTATTGCTTGAGTCTCTTTTAAGTTGTCATAATTTATATTTATCTTTTTTTTATTATTCATAAGTATTTTATGTAACTATAATCAATAAATTCTTTTAAAAAGTCAAGTGTGTTAACAAGAAAGTTAACTCGCGTGACTGGGACTCTGTGAAATATTTATCAACATACTATTTAACAGCTGTGGGGTATGAACTCAACACTAGTTCGTGAATGGCCTCCGGTGTATTTGCTGCAGCATCTAGTTCTCTATAAGCTTTCGTAGCCCATAATTCAGGTTCAGGTCCCTCTGCTTCCAACTCAAACGTTTCATCATCGCTAAGGAATGGAACTTCCTCCTTTGATGATGGTGCTGCTGTTGCTGGTTTCACATCAACCTCAGATTTAATCGGCTGCTGCTGCTGAGCTGTTTGAGCAGAGACCAATGCTGTGGCTGATGTGCTTTTCGATATATCACTCAACGGTTTTAACAAAGACTTATATAAACGCTGTAACGTTTCATCCGTCTCTGTTTTGTTCAGTTTCAAAGCTAAATATTTGTTTCGAATATTCTTTGATAAATCGGCTATTTTACGTTTGATATTTGGTGGTTGTGTTGATAGTTTTTTATGGCGAGGACGACTTTTAGATTTTTTTTCGCCATGCTCACAGTATGTTGAACACATGAAGACTAACACACACACACACGTCAGCTTAAATATATATGAAGTGATCGAAGCCTTTGCGATACCGTCCTTTTGTTAAATCACAATCTTTAACGATTACCATCACATCATGCTTGCTCTGCCAAAATTCACCACACAGTGTCTTGAACTTTTCAAAAGTCATATCAGTGGTCACATGATCGTCGTACACATGTGTAAGATTTGTTTCGTCTTGTTTGAATAACACCACAACGTTTGCATTGTCACGTACCAGTTGTTTTTGTACTTTGCTATATGTCTGACAAAAAGATAGAATGAATCAATGTTTTTATGCCTGCCCATGCAAAAATACGATTTTATTTTATCTTGCTTGTCACATGCCACATCGTCAAAGATAAAGATTGAGTTGCCTAAGGCATCTGCTGGATCTAAGATTTCATCGTTTTCACTATACGGACAGTAACCAATGTGGCAGTGGTTCCGACCGCAGTGTTTCCGTCAACACTACTCTATGTTTCTCTTGACAGCTAAACGTTGCGTTACGCTATTCGACACCAAGCTGTCAAGAACTACGATATAAGAGACACCAGGGATCTCTCTCTCTCTCTGCTCGCTACCAACTGACACAGTGATCACACGTCTCTCCACGCTCGGTCAGTTATCTGTTATGTACTCATGTATTGTTGTGATTGTTTTATAGTTAAATGTATCATATAGTTTATTCAGTTTGTGAAGTAATAAAGTTATATTAAATGTCAACGTATGGATTTAATATCAACAAGTACAATTAACATCCATATTGGTGACCCCGTGCCGCAAGCCGAAGATGCCCAGCCTGATGTTCCAGCCGACGTCGCCTAACTTCCACGCACGTGCTCATGCCTACAGAAAACGAATATCTAAACAGGTCAGTCTTTTCTAATTTAAAAATTATCTGATTTCTTTCACAATGGCCGAAGATTCTTCAAGCAGCAATATCATGGCAAGGGTTGCAATAAAATTACCTCCTATATGGAGACTAAACGTGAAAATATGGCAAATGCAGGTGGACGCCCAGTTCGATATATCGCAGATCAGTTCTGAAAAGACAAAATTCAGTCATGTACTCGCTATACTCGATCCTGATGTCGCAGAGTCAATTTCAGATTTTTTAACCCAACCGTTATCATCAATCCCTATTCAGATCTAATGAAACGTCTTTTATTAGAAATTGAAGAGTCCGATAGTCCGAAAATAAATAAACTTTTAACAGAATTAGAATTAGGCGACAGAAAACCATCGCAACTTTTACGCGAAATGAAGTTTTTAGCCGGTAGTCAGATTGGAGAGAATTTCCTTAAAATTTTATTTCTACAACGTTAACCAGTCAACGTTCGTTCAATTTTGGCTTCGAGCAACGATTCTCTAGAAAATTTGTCGGTTATAGCAGACAAAATCGTAGAATATTCCGGAGATAAATACAACGTGGCTGAAATTCAGTCACGCGAGCCCGACAAGCTAGCCAAGTTAGAAGCGCAATTAGAGAAGCTAACAGCATCAGTCAACGAATTGCGAACGCGTTCCCGAGAAAGACCCAAGCTTTCTCGAAATTCCATAAACACACATTCCTCAACCTCCACGTGTTGGTATCATGAACGATTTGGCAACAAGGCCAAACGTTGCATCCAACCTTGCAATTTTAAAGCAAAACATGTGTCGGAAAAACTAATAAGGCACTCCCTTCACGCGGCAGGAGACGAGAGCCACCTAACACGCCGCCTTTTTATTTTTGATAGACGCTCCAATATGAAATTTCTAATCGACTCTGGAGCGGATATTTCAGTTATTCCACCCACTCACGACCAACGGAAATTTGAATCGAAACGTACCTTGTATGCTGCAAACGGGACCCCTATTCATACCTATGGCGAACAATTATTAGATTTGAATCTAGGTTTACGCCGTAGGTTCTGCTGGCCCTTCACACTTGCCGATATCAAGCAACCAATTATAGGCGCTGATTTTCTAGCAGAGTTTGCTTTACTTGTGGATATGAAACCTATGTTTCGATTAAACGTCTATACGTTTAATCGATACAAAGACAAACCTCACTAAGGCCGGTGCTAACCCACCACCAGGATTTAATTCTAAAATTCATCTCGTAGACCCGACACACCAGTACTTCAAATTGCTGCAACAATTTCCTGACCTTTTTAAGGAAACTTCTTCTAGCAACCTTCCAGAGGTTGAGTTCTTTCATACTATAAGTACGGAAGGACCACCTGTCACCGCAAAAGCTAGAAGATTGCCCCCGGAAAAGCTAGCTCAAGCAAAGCTAGAATTCCAGCACATGACGGAGACCATGTGGGGATTACCGAGCACTAAACGCTAAAACAATCCCAGACAAATATCCCATTCCAAATTTGCAGGATTTTAATGCCCAGTTAGAAGGCAAACGTATTTTTTTCAAAATTAGATATCATTCGCGCATTCCATCACATCCCAGTAGCACCTCAAGATATTCACAAAACAGCAGTCATAACTCCATTAGGGTTATTCGAATTTGTTAAAACCCCATTTGGCCTTCGTAATTCAGCACAAACATTTCAAAGATATTTACATTCAATTTTAAGACATCTTGACTTTGCCTACTCCTATCTTGACGATATTCTCGTTGCATCAGCCTCTGAAAAAGAACATCAAGAGCATCTAGCAAAACTTTTTCAGACACTTCAAGACAACGGCATCCGTATCAATTCATCTAAATGTGAATTCGGAGTGGCCGAAATTTCATTTTTAGGTTTTCGTGTAAATAAATCTGGATTATTTCCACTTCCTGAACGCATCAAAGCTATTACCGACCTACGTCTTCCCGATACCATTGAAAAACTCAGAAGAATTCTAGGTCTCATAAATTTCTACCGTCGTTCTCTTCCACGTGCTGCAGAAATTCAGCAACCACTATTCGACCTCTGCCAGAATCCCAAAAAACGCGACAAACGTAAAATCGAGTGGACTCCTCAGACTCGAGAAGCATTCGAACGTTTGAAAGAGGCACTAAAAAACGCTACACTAATAGTTCATCCGTCTTCTTCGCTACCACTGATTCTCCATGTCGATGCTTCTGATTATGCCGTAGGTGCTTCCCTCCAACAACTACGTGATCAAACACTAGAACCCCTAGGTTTCTACTCTAAAAAGCTTACTTCAGCCCAAAAATCTTACAGCACCTACGATCGCGAACTTCTAGCCGCTTATCAGGCAGTTAAATACTTTAGATATACCCTAGAAGGTCGCCATTTCACCATTTATACGGACCACAAACCTTTGACATACGCTTTCGAACAACGCGTCGATAAAGCATCTCCAAGGCAACTACGACATTTAGACTTCCTAGGTCAATTTACCACAGACATTCGCTACATACCAGGTCCTACAAACATTCCCGCAGACTATTGTTCTTGCATTGAAACAATTTCACTTTCTTCCACTGTGTCACTCCAAGAAATTGCGCATGCCTCTTGACAACGGATTGAATCTTATTTGCGATTCTTCTTCAAAGAAACTTCGCCCATTCATTCCGCTCAAATTTCGCCGAAAGATTTTCGATTCTATCCACAATTTATCTCACCCAGGCATATCAGCTTTAGTCGATCTGGTCCAGGATAGATTTTGTTGGCCCAAATTGAAACGCGATGTATCTCTTTAGTCTAAAACTTGCATTCCCTGCCAGAAAGTCAAGATATGGAGACACACTTCCAGTGCCATTGGACAATACACCCCAGCCATGAGAAGATTCTCGCATATAAATGTTGACATTGTGGGACCATTACCACTATCACAAGGTCAACGCTATCTGTTAACAATAATAGACAGATTTTCTCGATGGCCCGAAGCAATTCCATTGTCAGATATTACAGCAGAAACAGTAGCGAACACTATTTTATCATGCTGGATCTCTCGTTTCGGTGTTCCGCAATACATCACCACAGACAGAGGTAAACAATTCGATTGCCACCTTTTCACACACCTCACTAAAACACTAGGTGCAGACCACATCAAGACCACAGCTTACCACCCAGCAGCAAATGGTGTAATCGAGAGATGGCATAGAGTTTTGAAACAGGCCTTGAAAGCTCATATGGACGAAAACTGGGTCGCTAAATTGCCAATTGTGTTACTAGGACTCAGATCGTACATAATTCCAGAATATCGCTCAACACCCGCTGAAATAGTATACGGAGAATCAATCAAACTTCCCACCGACTTTTTCAACAGCACACAAGCTCATGATGTTCCACCACTTATATCTCAGCTGAAAGAAGACATAAGGAAACTTCGACCAGTACCTTTTAAACATCATACTGCAAAAAAGGTATTTGTTCATCCTAAGCTTATGGCAGCTCCTTTTGTTTTTGTTCGCATTGATATTCCGCGAAAAACTCTCGAACCAGTTTATGACGGCCCCTTTGAAGTGTTATCCCGAACTGACAAAGTCTTCACAATCAAGAAATCACACGGAGAAGAGACAATTTCTGTTGACCGTCTTAAACCCTCATTCATTCTTTGTGATAACGAACAGACAACTTTCCAGCCTCAAAGACATCCTAGTGAAACTGAAAGTGACAGTGAAAGTCCAACACCTAGTGAAACTGAAAGTGACAGTGAAGTTCCCGTTCCCGTTCAAACTACACGCCATGGACGTAGAGTTCGATTTCCACGAAGATACTTGAACTAATAGCGTTGCCACTGAGAGGGGAGTATGTGGCGGTGGTTCCGACCGCAGTGTTTCCGTCAACACTACTCTATGTTTCTCTTGACAGCTAAACGTTGCGTTACGTTATTCGACAGCAAGTTGTCAAGAACTACGATATAAGAGACACCAGGGATCTCTCTCTCTCTCTCTCTCTCTCTGCTCGCTACCAACTGACACAGTGATCACACGTCTCTCCACGCTCGGTCAGTTATCTGTTATGTACTCATGAATTGTTGTGATTGTTTTATAGTTAAATGTATCATATAGTTTATTCAGTTAGTGAAGTAATAAAGTTATATTAAATGTTTACGTATGGATTTAATATCAACAAGTGCAATTACCATCCATAACCTACACCTTTTGTACCAGCTAACACCTCCTTTAACATCTTGTATTTCGGTTGATACGGCGACTTTGAATACACATACACGTTTGCAAACTTTAAACCGTTTGCTTCAAATAATAAACTCAGCATGACATTTGTTTTGCCGCATCCACTTGGACCGCATATCAAACAGCGCACTGTGTCGGGTAACAGAAGACCGTGCTTGTGTTGTGTAGCTATTTCCACACGAACAAGATCGTCCAGGTATGTAACTGGTAAGGCTGCTGTTGTGTGTTTTACGATACGCACCGTTAACTAGACCAACACCAACACCAACCTGTTTGCTGTAAGTATAAATACTGGTGATTAATACACCAACGCTTTAGTATTAATGTTGGTATTTAAGGGTGAAGGTCTCATCAACACACTCATCAACAAATTGCCTGTTGAGTTACACATACCAGGTTATCAGTTTTGTGGGCCGGGTACTAAACTTAAAGAACGTCTTGCTAGAGGTGACCAAGGTTTTAATCCTTTAGATTGTGCCTGTTGCGACCACGAACTCGACTACTCTCAATCAAAACAGTTGAGTGACAGGCATAGAGTCGACGAGGTGTTGGAACACCGAGCCAGGGAACGAGTCAAGTCGATGGATGCAAGTTTTGGTGAAAAGATGGCCGCTTGTAGTATAGCGAAAAACAATGAAAGTTAAACGAAAACTTGGTATGGATGTGAACAAATGGAGAAAAGCTGGTAATGCTGGTGCTGGTAGGAGAAAAGTTGGTGGCAAGGTGCTGTTTAAAAACATAGTGGGTTTAATGTGAGGCGCTATCGATGTGGGTGAGCAAGTGCCATCTCTGAAAAATCTGCTACATGTAGCGAGAAAAGTCATCAAAAATGCTGGTGGTCGCAAGAAAGTTAAGGTACCTCGTATTATTCCTATACCTAAAAGTGGAGGCTTCCTTCCACTATTACCTCTGATATTTGGTGGACTATCTGCTCTTGGGGCTCTGGGTGGCGGTGCTGCAGGTATTGCTAAGACAGTTAACGATGCTAAAGCAGCCAAACAGAAACTGGAAGAGGCAAAACGTCACAATCAAACAATGGAGGCCATTGCTGTGGGTAAGAGAGGCAGTGGTGTGGGCGACGGCCTGTTCATGAAGAAACAACGTAGCGGCTACGGCTTGTATTTACACAAGCCAAAAAATATGTGACCACTTTACCAGCAAGACCCCTAACAAATGTATATCTTGTCAAGTTTGCTGGTAAAATAAAAAATCCCATATTTTAGAGGTGTATACATGCGAGATGAGCTACCTCGCAATAGACCACGTAAAAATGAACCGTTCATTATGAATTTGCAAACAAACAAGGAGCCAGGCAGTCATTGGGTTGCTGTGACGAAACGTGGCGGCATCGTCGAGTACTTTGACTCGTATGGAAACTTGAAGCCTCCTGTGGAGCTGCAACGTTACCTTAAAAACTACTCTATATTGTATAATCATGATGTGTATCAAACATATAATACTTTTAATCGTGGTCAGTTGTGTTTAAAATTTGTGCAATAAAAGACTCAAACAATAGCCTGTGTGTATCAGTCATGTCGCTAACGTTCGAGTTGAAAGGCTCTACATCCTCCCTGTCATTGGAAATATTTCCACCGATAGTGTTGTAACCACGGTTTGATCATTCGTTGGCACTCTCAAATGTTCACACATACAACACCATACCAAACATAGAGGTCGGCTGTAATAAGTTGCATTTTTATTTTACACTCACTTACTTAAGCCAAACCGAAGAAAAACGGTGTGCTCCAAGAAATAATAATTCCCAATGGAGCTTATGAAATTAGCGATCTGGAACGATGTATCCAAAACGAAATGGCTCTATCTATCTCAAGTTGAATAAGTTGCCTAGGAATGCTGCTGTCGCAGATGGAAGTAAACTGTTTACTTTGAAAGCCAACAACACTTTGAAGTGTGATATACAGTGCCAGTACGACATTGATTTGACAAAGGACGCCTCAATAGCTCCTCTCTTGGGTTTTTCCTTACACAGATCTCTCATTAAAGATGAGGTGCACGAATCCGATTTACCCGTGGAGATTGTTAAAGTGAAAACGATCCGTTTGGAGTGTAACATAGTGAGCGGATTTTACCACGATGGAAAACCGACACACACGCTATACGAATTTGCTCCGATGGTTAATCCGGGCTATGCAACCGACATAAATCCTCACAGTAAACTGTTTCTGCACGTCAACACACGCATCATTTCCCATATAAATGTAAACATCATTGATCAGAATGCAGTTCCTGCGGACTTTCAAGGTGAAGAGATCATCGTGATATTGCAATTGAGCAAGACACCGGCGGTATGTTTGTTATAAATAACAGTGACGACAGCGAGCAACAGCAGTCAGTATCATCGTTACCTGCATCACAGACAGTTCTATCCTTGGAGAACGTACAGTTTCTAAAATCATTGGGTTATAATGTTGAGCAAACTACATATCTTCGCAGACCCCGTGCATGACGAGCAATCAGAGGAGAAGAAGTACACACATACGCTCCGCAAACCAGATCATTTGATTACAACGACACATGTCAGTTTGCCATTAACCAGCAAGATGTGTTTTACGATTGGTCTTTGGCAGCTCTCCTGATTAGCGGTTCCACTGAGACGACGGGTACAATAGGCGATGTGGCAGTAACAGCGAATGCGGCAGCTAATTTGTTCTTCTCTGTGGCCGTTGAGATGTGCAATCAGATTATCGAACATGTTAGAAATCCTGGCATCGTTACAGCAGTCTGCACCTTATTACAAGCAAACAGCAATGAAGCACGAGCTCTCATCCCTGTAGGCTCGCATCCGGGCGAAAAGAACACCATGGTCAAAAACGACAAATTTTGCTAATGCCTACCGCTCAGTTACCTGTGGATTATTTTCAAAGATTACCAAAGGGTGCTGTTTAGCTGCTTGCTGGTACGTATCGCTCTCGGTCAAAACGATAAAAATTGCTATATTCTGAGCGGCGCACAAGGTGCCGACAAAGCTATAAAGTTTAACATTGAACATATGGCATTGCAAGTCAAACACATCCATCTCAGTGATATGATACAACAGCGGTTGTTCACATCGATCGCCCAAGATAAAAAGATTCTTATACCGTTTAGAAAATGGGAGATGTACGAATTACCGAATGTGAGTCATTCAACCAAGGACTTGTGGTCTGTGAAGACCTCCTCAAACACCGAACGACCTCGCTTTGTTATTGTCGTCTTTCAAACAGAACGCCACCACAATCCGAAAAAAGATATCAATCAGTTTGATCATGTGAACGTTCGAGTTGTAAGACTGCACCTGAATTCAAAACAAATATCCACCGAAGGTATGAATCTGAACTTTGAACAAGCACATTATCTGGAAGCATATAGAAACATGACTGAATTTCAACGAGCATGTCTCGGCAGAGAACCGTAGCCTATGTTGGATTACAAAGCTTTCGCAAACTATCCCATGTCTGTGTTTGATTGTTTAAAGTATACGGATTCCATCAAACCGTCCACTGTCGATATCAAATTGGAGATGGAAAGTAACCAGAACTTCCCATATCACACCATATGTTTCTGCATAATTATACATGATTGCATCATCGAATACTCTCCACTCTCTAACGTTGTACGCTATATCATCTGAGTACAAGGCCCCTACCTCTCTCTCTCTCTTTATCTCTCTCTCTCTCTCTGCGGGGCTATATAAGCCAAGATGGAAGTATAGTGATTGGGCAGTGTCAAGATGAAGTTCGTTCTTGTCGACACTCAAGGTTTCTGTCTGCCGAGTTCACACCCAAATAATTGGCAATACATTATACATAATGGGTATCAAACGGTGCATCATGTGTTTAAACCGCCACAACCGATCCGTTTTCTGTCTGCTGATGTAATCAAACAAGTCAAGTTTCTGCAGGCTTAACACCATTTTATCGACTATAATTATGGTACTGTTTATTTGGAAGAGTTACGAAATATCCTGGTGAAACATACTGTCGAACAACAAGTGGACCGAATCTATGTGAAAGGCGAGAATAAACAGAGATTTCTGTCACATATGCTCCTAACTTGTGGCTACCGTGTGGACGTGATCAATTTGGAAACAAACGTGGATTGTCCGAAGCTACTGCCAGAAATTCCTCTGTGTATGCATCACTCACCAGGATACACTAGAAGCTGTATATGTAGCATAAATAATTGCATGTTGCTATTTCGTTATATTGTAAGCTTAATGCCTTAATAAAGTTGTAAATTATATATGGTTTTTCTGCCAGTACCCTAACAATCCTTAAAACTAGTAAATAAAAGACATGTGTTCATCTTATATATTTGTATTAGCAAACACGTTTGCAATACATGTGCAGAGAAATGCTATATTTAAAACAAAAGTACATCAACATGAATGTGGTAAGGCATGTGAGAAAGCCAGTGGCTATAAACACAAAAATATACTTTGAAGTGAACAGCTAGGCATCAGTCAACACAAGTGTTCTCAAATCGGATGTCTCACCACGGCTGCCATTATCAAACAGAAACATAACTTTTTAACGCACCACCACCACATCAGACGTCATGCTTTCAGATGACATGTTGTACGTTGCAAGCGGTACGAGGTCATTGTTGTGTAGATATGTTGTTGTAAGAGCTGACCATATCATGCAGTCATCGGTGTCGAAACAAATTCGTACCTTTGCTACATTGGGTGGTTTATGAATATACAACACATTCTGACACAGTGCTGTTAAGATGATGAAACCTGCTTTAAAAGGAACCATCGCAAATGTTATGGATGTCTGTCAATACTTGCTCTTGAGCGTAGTGCAAACACTCCAACATGTAATATTTAAATGCTGGTGTCGAGTAAAGTTTTTATAGTTTGGATGGTCTGCGGTACATTGATGTCCTACTTACCCAGATCGTTTAATATTTACCCTATGTTTTCCATAAAACACGTGTAAGTCCATGCATGTGTGATTCTTTCAGATAGTTCAGTCTTGCTTTAACCAACACCTCAAGTCCAAGCAGTTGTTCCACACACTCTTCGTTCAAAAATAGATGCACAGATGTGAAACTATTATCGATGCACATGACTTTTTCACTTAGTACGTTTGAATAGGTTATGCGACAGTTATTAAGATGATGCACTATAAATCTATTAGTTGGTTCGTCTTCACCTTTAAGTTGTTGTCTAGGAAATCGTAAAAATCCCACTCTTCCAAAGCCAAATATTGGTTTTCTTCATCCAGCGACAACGGATTGACAAATTTCACAACATTTGTAAAGTCGTTTCTTGTACTGATGTCGGTAATCAATTTCAAGGATCGTCTAACAGTAAAAGTGGTTTACATCAACAGCCTGTCGTCAGCACGATACTTGTTAAATAATACTCTTCTCTTTTGGTTTTCTGTGAAATCGGGACCGTCGTTTTCATCATAGTCGTCGCTGTCGCTGTCGCTGTCACTCTCCGACATATTCATGTTAATACACTCACACGGAGTCATGGTTACACAAACTCGTTTGCGTTTCAACTGACACTTGATGGGCGTGTTAAGTAGGTTTTGTTGTTCTCCCACCATAGCCTTCGGTTGTATGGTTCTGCTTGGTTTACTGTTAAATAAAATCTATTGCCATCGCTAAATACCGTATCATATTTCGTGCTATACTCCATAATCTTCCAGATGTTTCTGCCAGACTTTAACAAACTTTTCTACAGCGACACAATCTTTGTGCTCATATCTATCCCGATCGGCATTGGTTGGCAAACTAGCGAAATATTCTCCACAAATTGTATAAAACATGTTCCCCGCATCTGTTCTGTGAAGTTTTCGTGAGAAAATTAATGGATTTAGTACGTTCAGCATACTCAGCATCAACAGATATGTAACGGTGTTTTAATATATCGTTCAGATGGTCTGCAATCTTGTGGATGTCATCGCAGCTTTCAAACTAGAATTCTTTATTAAATCCTTCTCTCATCGTCTCGAGTGTTTCGTGTTTAAGTTCTGCCTCGGTTGGTGGTTGAATTTCTATGTTCCTTGTTGAGAGTGTGTCCTAATCAGAATAACTTTTGTATTGATTTTTTGCTTTGTCGGGTAAATATTTGAAAAATGGTTGACTTGCATCGGCACCAGGCTTGCATTGAATGAAGGCCAATGCAAAAAACTGTGTAGAACAACCGTTAACTAAATATACATCACACAACTCAACTATATGTCTACTTTCATATTCTTCGGCTTCGGACTTACGACCGCCTCGATAAGCTTGTTTTTGTATCTTTAACACTAACAGTCTGACTTTTGCGTCGTCTTTCTCGTTATATATTCTCGTTTTATCTGCATACCACATATTTTTGTGTAAACTAAATCTCTGCGGTGTGGGTGGATTGTTCATCGTAATAACGTATGTACTGATTTTTTGCTTCTTCGGGTAGTTATTTGAAAAAATGTTTGATTAACGGAGCTCCCGGATGGTATCGAATGAGTGCTAAAGCAAAAAATTGTGTGAAGCAGAACCTACTTAAATAAATGTCACACAATTCGACTATATATCCACTTTCATAATTTTCCCCTTCCGAATCACGTTCGTCTATATACGCTTCTTCTTGTATCTGCAACACTGACTGTTTTAATGTAAATTCACAGACTTCTTCGATCAATCTATTTTTCTTTCCATATCACAAAAAACTGTTAAACGTAATGGTTCAACAAGTCACTAATAATACAACCGAACTTGCCCACTCATTTATACCTACGAGCTAACATGCGTGCGTGTGTGTGTGTGTGTGAGGGTGTGTGTGTGTGTCTACAAATACGTTGTTTCTTATGGAAAACAGTGTCAAAAGCTGTATATTTGGCTAAAATACATGGAATCTTATGTAAAATAGGAACGATTCTCGATGTTAGAGGGGGCCTTTTCTACAAACTCAAACAGAAGCGAGGTCACGCAATGGAACGTGATACATTTCACTTGTCACGGTCTAACAACTTTGAAAGTAGGTCACCGGTAAGAAATAACAACTGTAGACAAGCTTAAACAGGAACGAGGTTACTCGCAACCGATACGGTTCATTTGTCACGATCTAACAACTTTGAAAGTAGGTCACCGGTAAGAATTTGTGTGTGTGTGTGTGTACAAATACGTTGTTTCTTATTGAAAACAATGTCAAAAGCTGTATATTTGGCTAAAATACATGGAATCTTATCTAAAATAGGAACGATTCTCGATGTTAGAGGGAACGGTTTGACTGATTTTCTCCAAATGTGCAATTATCTAATAAAATATACACTTTATGTTCAATGAAACTCATCATTTTATACCTTTCAACTGTATCTTGATGAAAACAGTAAAATTTGGATAGCTTTTAGCTGTTGTTGAGAAAACATGCATGATCTCCATAAATTTGTTGATCGTAAATGTTCATGGAAGTCATTTTCAGTTATTGTTTGAATTATAAATAAATGTTAGCTTGCAAGTGACACATATGAGTCTAAGGCCTCACAACACTTATTGATCATAGAAATGGGACCTAGCACATATTACAGAGGTCAATTATTAAATTGCTGTAATATATAAAAACATGGTCACCTCAAAGAAATTTTCATTTATCAGGTATTGGCATTTTTTCTGCCATTAGCTAATGAGAATTAATATTGATTTCCATGACTTTATATTTTCAACATTACTCATACAGCACAAGATATTCTCACAATGTGAGAACATTCTTTTTTCGGAATATTTGTTTGGGAATATTCTAATAACACTTATGGAATTTCAAACTGCATTCTTCATTCAATCACATCCTAAGAAAATTCTTCATCAATATACTGATAATGTGCTTGAGATGCCCTTATAATATTATATAACTTTAAAACTTAATGAAAAAAGACGACGACTACGGTATAACGGTGAGAATTATAATAGTAACTATTTTGCATGTTTGATTCTGTTACCTGTTCTATTTTGAACACATCTAAAAATTGTATATTTAGGCACCTCCCTTCTTTAAACATAGAGCGCATGTCCATGCCGGTGGAAGGAGGGAAGATGGTCGATAAACGTAAATGTAAATTATTGTCAACATGTCAATGGTGTGAGTTCATGTTGTATAAGGCTATATTGTAACATAGTTAATTAAAAATAATAATGTGACGTGAACACGGAGAACTGGTTGTAGTTACAAACATAGGTATAGAGTACAGAAGCAGCTAAAAGATGGTGTCAGGTTATCAAGAACTAAGACGCACCCAGTAAAGTAGCAAGTTTTAAAGCATCTCTTGTATTTGACGCCGACGAGGGGGCACCATTTTTACTTGAGACTGGATCATATTACGAATTAGGTACACGTAAGAGCCTCGGTGATTCAGAGGTAAGAACGTGTGCCTCTGAACCGAAGGGTACTGGGTTCGATGCCAGAGTACTCCTTTCACTTTTTCAGTACATACACTACTTTAACCGAGGTTCTGGCATTGTATTTGAGCTAGTTGAATGCATGCACGTTCCGCCCTTCGGAGGGGGCGTAAAGCCGTCGGTCCCGTGTCCATGCGATCTTGGGCACGTTAAAGATCCCTAGCCTCCTTACAGAAAGGCAGGGGTTCGGCAAAAATTTCCAGGATGGTGAAGTGAAACTGCTCCCTGGCCGGAGGTGATTGTCGCGAAAATAGGCTGACGTTAAAGAAACAAGACACACACAGGTACACGTACATACAACTATATAAATATAATATAAACTATATAATTAAACAATTATGTTGTTTAATAGTAAGTCATGGAATATAAACTACCATCAACGTTTTTCATGTGGATGGACTGGAACTTGGGCCTAAATAAAAACAAAAGTTTAATATATTTCTAAAAGCTTCCGGAAAATCCAACTCAAATGATGATATGAAAATAGCCCCACTTTTACATATGATAGGTGAAGTGGGGTTGGATATCTTTAATACTTTTCCAGTAGATAAGACAAATAATCTAAAGGATGTTCTAGGTTGATTTGATGAAGCCAAAGACAAATATTTCTATGGAAACGTTAAAATTTTATAACTTCTATAAAAAGCCAGACCATTTACTCTTTTGTATCGGAATTTAAAAAGGAACCTGCTAGTTATGGATGTATCCGTATAATTATAAAGATCTATATGCAGGATGACTGATCAAAGATACATTAATTCTGGGTCTTTACGACAAGCAACTACAACAATTGATTATTAGGGAAACTGATATTACACTATCAAAAGTCCAAGAATACTGCAAATCGATATAATTGTCTAAGTAACATCTCAGACTTTTTACCTCTGTGGAAGGAGTTAATGCTGTGAGAAGTATCACTATAAAGTGAAGAAAATGTGGACCTTAATATATGATAGGAAGGTGCCCTGTGTGCAATAAAAAATGCAATGTATCAAATAGGCAATCACTTTGCCAAAGTATGCTTTAACAACCAGAAAATCCAAGCTGTTGGTGACAAAATCAGGCATCGGGACATCGAAATAGCTTTAGAAGTCAAAATCAAATTACTGAGAGCAAAGCAAGGAGCGATCATACAAGGGAAGGGTCAAAATATCTGATCTGTAATTCAGTTGTAGTTTTCTGTAAGTGCAAACACGTGTGATTTTGTGGCATATTCTGTCCAATTTAGTTGTATTTTATAAAGGTGCAGGTACTATTTATGTGATCCAATCCCTTTAATGCACAATGAAAGCCTATAGGATCAATAGTTGAGCCAAATTTCAAGTTACTTCAGTGGGGTAACCTCGAATATTCATTTCGGAAACTTTGTAGTTGGCTATTAAATTTTTTGGTAACTCCAACAACTGTAATCTTTATTTATTTTATTTTTATGTTATTGAAATTTTAAGTATTTGTTAATATTTTATCCACAAAAATGGAAAAAAGTGAATTTCGTGTGCTCATCAAACATTATTTTTTGCAGAAAAAACCATCACTCAAACCAAGGCTAGGCTTGATAAATACTATGGGGACCTTTACGTATACGAATCTAACATTATTGCTAGCGAATTTTCATGAAATTATTATTTAACCTGTTATTAATCTAGAATTTTGTAGTAAGGTCTGTATCAAAGTAGCTTTGAGGGAACATGATCGGGTGGTATATATAAACTGAGTCCTAGATATGTGTTTGCAAACCCGATACCTCTCTATTAGAGAATTTCAAAATTCTCCAATATCTAAGTAATTTCGTATCGGCTGCGTATATCATCTAAAGACTCCCTTGTCCCTTAGGGAATTTATTACATATAAAGAATAGCTGTTAAAATCCAGGGTACAACCGTATATACCATAATATCTCTACCATTACAATCTAAAGCAGTCATTAACAGCTTTACATCTCTAGTCTCACTAAAGGTTGTTTAAATATTTAAATTTATCACACACCTAAACACTTCAAATCTTATTTTCGATCCATCACACCATCTTATTCGCTAAATTTTAACCACCATCTTAACTGTGTGCTGTGCCAAAGAGATTTGTCAGCTACAACTAATGCTTACTACCTTTCATATATCGACTTTACTACCGCGTATGCTAGCTTTATTAACTGTGACCTGTACTAACTTCAAAACTTGCATGTTGGAGCAGTCTTGCGAACTTATTGTCACTTTTTTAAATTTTACCTGACAGTCTATAATTGATTTTCAACTACAGCTAATGCTTACTACCTTTCGTATATCGACATACATGCTATTTATTAAATGTAACCTGTACTAACTTGAAAACTTTCGTTTGAGAACAGTCTATAATAATGTATTTTCAGGAATGGCATATTGGCCGTGTAAGGTATATGCTGAAGATAAGCTGCCATATGACGTAAACTTGGATGTAGAGAAGACTGGGTTTAGAGGTAAACTTTGGTGTGAAGGAGACAGGATTTAGATGCTGGACGTAAACAATGAAAACAAGAGGCACTATTTTTCAAATATTTATTAACAATATGTCACACATTTTATTAAATTATCAAATGTAATAAGTTACAAATAATCTTCATAGTCTTCATCTAGGACATCTTTGAAAGTTGTTAGTTTCTGCAAAAGTTTTCGCCGTTGTTCAAAAACAGTTTCACTCGGCCATTGTATACCAAATATAGCAGGGTCAAAAGGTGCCACCTGTTTAATTTGTTGGTGAATTCGTTAAATTCAAAAGATCGTTTCTTACGAAAAAAGTACAACATACCATTGGTGTAGCGAAAACCGCTTTCGATTTTTGATAGAATGTCCGGGTAGAGGTCTGATGTAAATCCACCTTCCCATACAGCACAATATATTCTCAGAATGTTCTCACAATGTGAGAACATTCTTCTTTCAGAATATTTGTTTCGTAATGTTCTAATAACATTTATGGAATTTCAAACTGCATCTTAAATATTCTGAGTACATACTCGATCACATCTTAAGAACATTCTTCACCAATATACTGAGAATATTTGAATAGATCATTATTCGGAATATTCGCTGAGAATGTGCTCGAGACATCCTTATAATATTATATAACTATAAAATTTAATGAAGAAGATAGATGATGATTACGGTATAAATATAGTGGTTAGAATTATAAAAAGGACTATTTTGCATGTTTGATTCTGTTACCTGTTCTGTGGTAAACCAATCCGATAATTGTATATTTATTATTTAGGCATAGAGCGCATGTACATACCGTAGGGAAGAAGATGGCCGATGCCGATAGGCCGATAGACGTAAATGTAAATTAATGTCAACTTGAATATTGAATGGTGTTAGGTTATATTGTAACAATTAATTAACGATAATAATGTGACGTGAACACCGAGAACAATGTGTATTTACAAACAACACAGAGTACAGAAGCAACTAAAACATGGTGTCAGGTTATCAATAACTAAGAGCCACCCAGTCCCAGTAAACAAACAAGCTTTAAAGCATTTCTTACAGTTGACACCGACGAAGGGTTAGCCAATTTTGCCTGAGACGATATAATATATAATTAAAAAATTGTGATTTTCAATAGTAATAGTAAATTATGCCATATAGACCACCACTTAACACTTTTCCAGTAGAGAAGACAAATAAGCTGGAAGATGTTCTCGGTTGTTTTAATGAAACCAAAGACAAATATTACTATGGGAACGTTAAAATGTTATAACTTCTATAAAAAACCAGACCATTTACTCTTTTGTAACGGAGCTTAAGAAGCAACCCGCTAGTTATGGATGTATCTGTATAATTATAAAAATCCATACACAGATTGAGGGATCAAAGATACATTAATTATGGATCTCTACAACAAGCAAGTACAAAAAAGGATTATTAGGGAAACTGATATTACGCTATCATAAGTGCAAGAATACTCTGCAAATCTATAGAATTGTGTACGCAACATCTGAGGCCTTTTACTGAGGTAAAATTGAATGCTGTAAGAAGTATGAGAAGAGCAGAAAATCTGGACCTGAACATATGGTAGGTAGATGAGCTGTGTACAATAAAACTTGCAAATTATCAGATACATAATCACATTGCCAAAGTATGCTTCACAACCAGCATATCCAAGCTGTTGGTGACAAACTTCGGGCATCGGGATATGGAAATAGCTTTAGAAGTCAAAATCAAGTCCGTGGAAGCAGAGCAGAGAGCAACCATACAAGGGAAGGGTCAAAAGGTCTGATGGATGACTTTTAGTTGTAGTTTTCTGTAAGTGCAAGTGAATGTGAATTTGTGCCATATTCTGTCCAATTTAGTTGTGTTCTATAAAGGTATAAGTACTATTATGTAATGCAATTCCCTTAATACCACAGTGGGGTAACCTCGAATATTCATCTCGGAAACTTTGTGTTTGGCTAATAAATTTTCTGGCAACTCGAAGAACTGTATATTTATTTTATTTTTATGTTATTGAAATTTTAATTGTTTTATTAATGTTTTATTCACAAACATTTCTTAGCATTTGTTATATTAATTAATCTGAATAAATGTGCAATACTCGAATTGTTGACTTATTAAGTGTCTGAATGTGAGTTTACAGATGTGTGTAGCCACTAGAATAATGGTAACCTACACAAGGGTGAGTGATAGAAGTTCAAATTCCAACATATATGGCGATTTGGGCTTGCTTATATGAAAATATATACAAGGCCAGTTAAATGGAGGAAAATTTGTAAATTTTGAAGATAAATCAATTATTTCATAGCGTTACATTTCCTTTATTTCCGTCATTTAAAAAATGCACGCAGGGTGTTTCGCATAAGAACCGACACAGAGCAGGGGAATGTAGGTAAACCTAAAATATGGTGATTTAATGCAACTTACCCCTATACTAAGTTGCACCACTGAGAAGTTATAGGCCTTCAAAGTGGGGTTTTCAATTTCAAAAAATATCAATATCTGCGTAATAGTTTCATTTAAGGAAATCAAATTTGATACACGTTCTGAGTATACCAAGAGCATTAATCGATGGTAAGTAGAGTTTAATTGAGGCATTTGAAAGGGGTGATGCATCCTTAAAATGTCACAATTTTTTAACATATTGGTGGATTTAATAAATTAGCATCTCATTTTATGATAAATTTAACTTTAAAACTTTTGTTACTCCTGTTATTTTCAAAAAGCTTTGTTGGTTTCAAGAAGAACTAAAGAAACATATTTTATCAGGGTTACTAAAAATCATAGAAAATTCAATATTTACCAATAAAATTGTGTATACGTCAAATTCGATAATCAGGGAAAAAGTGTAAATAAGTATAATTTATTAGAAAACAAACAATAGAAATAAAAAAAATTGCTACCGATAAGTTATAGAAATTCTTCTAAATGATAATTTTACAGGCGTCTATTGAATTTTTGATGATTTTAAATAACATTGATAAAATGTCTTCAGTTCTTCAGGTTTTGCTTGAAAACGACAAATATTTTTTCAATAATAAGCGGAAAAAGTTTTAAAATTTACTTCCCCAAAAAATCAAATAATAATTTTTTAAATCCGCCAATAGATTAAAAAGTTATGTTATATTTTATGGGTTCATCACCCTATTGAACCCATTGAAATGCTTCAATTGAAATCTACTCACCATCGATTACTGCTCTTGGTACACCCAAAACGTGTACCAAATTTGGCTTTTCTAAGTTGTATTAGATAGATACTAAATTTAAACCCCATTTTGAAGGCCTATAACTTCTCAGGGGTGCAACTTAGTGTGGGGGTATGTTGCATTAAATCACCATATTTTAGGTTACCCTACATGCCCCTGCTCTGTATAGGTTCTTATGCGAAATACCCTGTATATATTTAAAAAAAAAGCAATGTTCCCATGAGTATATGTATGAACATTTTGAGAAGATTCATTGAATGTTCGTGGGACAGTTTCAGAACATACTGGGAGCTCCTAAGAATATTCTAAATAACATTCCGAGAACCTTATTAGTATGGCAGAATCTGTCCAATTGTCATGCTCATAGAATGTTCTAGGAATATATATTGTACCTTGTGAGAATGTTTTGGGGATATTTGAATATTCTTTCGAAACATTCCTTGTATGTTCTCAGAATGTGTCTGTGCTGTCTGGGTTATAAAATTGAAAACCTAAATCCATTATCGGTTACTATCTGACACATGTTGTCATCATGAAATATAATGGTTTGACCTGCATAGATGTTGACTGCAGTATTCAGTTTTTAATACTTTTAAGCCCCATATTCGCAAATGTAGTATGATAACGAAGGTGAAAACTTGGATAAGCCATCAAAAATACGCTACCATTAATAAATACAACAATATCATGATTTGGTTTCTGATAAATAGCATCCGCTTTTACCAGGTTGTACCCAACGCAGGTATCCAATCAGTGATTAACTTTGGAGCTCCATACGGTGCTTTCACATTGTTTAAAGGTATAATGTAGACCCATTTCATATAAAACACATACAACCTATGATCTATAATTAGGAACGTATTTATTCTATTTATATATTGACACAAGTCGGGGGCTTCTGAATTCGTTGACTTGGTAACGGTTGCTTTTTGCGTAACTGAATTTCTAATTGTCGGTCTGGTAACTGTAGATGTTTGTGTTGTGGCGGTTGTAGGTTTACTAGTACTTAGTGGGGGTCCATATAAATCCTGTATAGCGCCAATATATCTGGTTCCAAGTTCTAACTGATCAGTAACGAAAGGAAACATTATAGAATTTACATAGGTGGTGTGCTGTAATCCTAAGGCATGACCAATTTCATGCATCATAGTTTGCAATAAACTGGTTTTATCATCTGTAGGTATGTTGGTCTAACGACCACTATATTAGAACTTATATGTATCTCACGAGGTCTATCATCTCCTGTAGGTGTGTATGCATGGCCTTAAACTGTATGATTTAGAGGGTTCTAACATGGTGTGTTGCATAAAAGAAAACTGTGTGTGTAAGGTTCAAACACTATAACAGCATCAGCATGCCGAGCATTTAAGGTTTAGTGAAATGTAGATTAGTGTGCTTTTCCCATTTGGAAAACGCCTTTCTTATAATTTTTATTATTTGAACATCTTTAGTATGTGCATACCATTGTAAAGACCCTTTAGTCTACTTGTTTTCAACTGTATGCAGTTGTTGGAGCATGTCTTCCACACCACATCTTTTATGTTTCATCAACTTTAAAGCATCTTGAGTTAGATGCTCACTATCTGTCAGGTTATAAGTGAACTGAAACTGTTGCAGTGCAGCTGTAACTTCCTCTTCTGAATGTTTTTCTATAATTTGGCTATCAGACCCAGTTAAAGACAAATATCCATATTTAATTAGGTAACTTAAAGCAAATTTCCTGTCTTCAGCACTTATTTGAGCTATTTCAGTTTGTGCCTCATAACAAGACACAAAAGACACAACAAACAGTAGCTTAAACACGATGTTTGCTCGCTGTCAGAGACTAGACTAACGCAGGTGCACCACCTGTCAACATAAGAGGGCTCGCCATTTTCATTTTTGGTGGTGTGACGTACGCAAAAATGGCGGTTTGTGCATGCTAGCCGGAGTGACGTCATAATGACGTCCGGTGGCGGCACTGCATTCTATTCGTCACCACGAGTAACATGATACCAAACACGTGGGGGCTAACTTAAAAACCAACAAAGTTGGGTTTGCGCATGCGCAAACCGCCATCTTTGCCTAAGTCACACCACCAAAAATTCATTTTACTGCAGTTATTACTTGAAAATTAAGCAGGATCGTTTATAGGTTTACTCATATTTTATCCTACGTTTTTCTGTTATGTTTACTCGTGCTATCGTAGCTAAGGTTTTCATTTCTACCATGATTTCAACAAATATTAGTAATCAATCAACATTTCACAAAACTAATGAAACATCATCAGTACTTTTAATGTAAACAGTATGCAAATTAAGAAAAACATGTTATATTTCTAATGCGTACTCTCTCTCGTTTTAGCACCTCACCTTTATAGAACTCAAGACACAACACAAAGACCTGACGATTTGTTTACCGTCATCACCGCTCATCACAGGTTCCAATCTTCACGTAGTGTGTTTAAGGGAAGCGGAGGTTTAATTATAGAGATAAAATCTTCGAACTAAGCACATATGTATGACATAGATAACGGTATATTGATAACTATTATATATTAACGCACAAAACTTAATAATAATAATAACGATATAACAAATTGAATGAAAGAACTTACGTAGGTACGGACGTATTGACTATTAATGTTAACAGTGTTTTGTTGTGTATCAATGAACAATATTTATAGTAATTCTATCTAGTTTCTGACCTTCCTAACTGCCGAGTTTTCGATACCTTGTACGTTTGCTAATTTGCGTTTGTTTATTTGTTGACATAACAAACACAATAGCATCAATGCCAATGTTATTCATACAACATTGGCCTCTAATTATTACAATATTTATTCTTTAGTTTAGATTGATTTCTTAATACTAATTTACTTGTGATTTTATTGATCTTACTAGCTATGTTTTTTATACGTCTTCTACTGCCCTTTTGTAATTGCCATGGTTCTCTGAACATTCTGCCGCGTCAACAAAGGGCGGTTTCCGCATCCGTGCCGTCTTGTAACCTGCTTAACTCAGCCATTTCTATAGGTTGGACTTCGAGGTAGGTTTTCTCGACATCCGGGTTTCTGTTCTTCGACTGGGCTGCTTTTTTCTTAACTTTCTTCTGAACCATACGTAGGATGTAGATGGCTGCTAAAATTGCTATAGCTACTGTTGCTGCGGTAGCCAGGCTTGTTATAATGGAATGATGTGTGACCGTGCGCCATCGAATTTCGTAGAGATGGTACTCCTCTTGTTCTTCCCCCTGAGCGATGTCCGTTAGATCATCAGATGGGCGGACAACTGCTTCCTGGGGAATTATTACTGGACTTATCGGGGATTCGGATAATTGGTTGGGACTGATTTCACGAACCCGCCTAGGATTGGTACTCCCTCGATTTGTTGGCGAGTTAGCACCATCATTTTGGTCTTGATGATGCAGTCTTGGGAAATGGACAGGATGCCATACTGTTTCATAGTAACTTCTTCTCTTTCGCCGTTGCAGATGATTGCGACTCTCGCTTCTCGTGGGTTGATGAACATCCATTAGTTTATAGTGTACAGCTGTTTCCAGATTGTCGACCTGACTTTCCGGTGATGGATTGGGCATGCTACTTTGTTTTCCCTTTGGTATATCTCATCTATGATGCAGTTGTGGTTGCTCTCCATGCTTTTTATCATGGCCGGAGAACATACATATAAATTCTCGGAGATAAGTAGGTTGTTGGTGAGTTCCTTGTCTGTCATTTGGAAATATCGTTGCGTGTTGTAATCTATTCCTAGGATTTGGTTGGGTACCTCCATAGCCCAATAGGTTTCGTTCACAACCTTATATGGGATCGGGGTTACCTTTATCAGTATGAACTGTGTTACTTCTGTCATCGAAAAGTAACTGTATAGGTGGATATATTTCTCACTGTGACTAATTTCTGACTTGAGTATAGGGTATAGAATTATTTCCAGATGTTGTGGTAGTTTTCTCGTTGCTGTACTTATGATTCGGTCTATGTGTGCTGGTGAAATAAAATCGTAAATGTTGGCTTTGTTCACATGTATGTTTAGCAAGCTTCTATAATGCTGAGTCAGTTCATCGAGATACCGCTCCGCTATTTGGTAAACACTTAGTATGTGAATATTTAGGGAATTCTTGTCTACTGCTTTGTACCACGGCGTCATGTTGTTAATGGCTTCCAGACCTTGGTTCAGCTTGGACTCGAACTGCCTCAACGTATGGTAGATTCTCTTCTCGGTGTCGTTGAATCTGGATAATGATTGTAGCATTAGTCTTGTTTGATGATGGGATGCTGCAATTAGCTCCTGTTGGTTCTTGTCTAATTGATCTATGTCCTTGTATACATCGTCATTGACTCCAAATACGGAAGTTAGGAGTTGCCCTAGGATTCCTCTTCTAACTCTCTTTCGAAGGGCCGTATCTAACCCTGCTTTTATCCATGATAGTTCGACTTGCTTGACCTTGATTTGTGTCATTAACAAGGCACAATCAATCGAGTCTGAAGAAATGCTTTTGCTTTGTTTGCAAAACTCTTCCAACTCCACAACGACTGACTTGGCTGCCTCTGTGTCGTTGGCGAGCTCTGCCTTTTCGAATCTCGTTTCAATCCTAAATATTCGTCTTTCTATTTTCGCATGTGCTATATGCTCAATGTAGAACCCTGGCTGTGGATACTCAATGTTATACAACTTCGTGGCTGTCGTTCTTCCTATCGCCATCATGAATAATATTACTATTATGGCTGTCTTCCATTTTTGCATCGAAGACTTCCTTTTATTTTTCTGCTGCTTCGATTGTTCTTCATGATGCTTTTTTCTCATTTCTTCTTCCTCATTGGGCAATAGGATCAGCTTGTGTATTGGCCTTTCCATTGTTATTCCCCTTGCTTTTCTTATTTCGGCTACCCTTGGTACTCCTTGTTTGTCTGGGTACGTTTTTACTATTCTAGCCAGTGGCCATTTTTCTGAGCTGTTGTTGTCGTCTTTTATTAGAACCATGTCGCCTGTGTGCACGACATTTTTCTTGAACTTCCACTTGTGTCTTCGTTGTAACTGATGCAGATATTCTTTATGCCAAGTGTCCCAAAAATCTTTTCGCATTTTCTGTATTGTCCTCCACTTTCCTTGTAGATTACCGTCAATGTTCTCTGAGATGAGTGTTGGTGCTGCTACCAGTTCTCTCCCTATGAGGAAATGACCGGGAGTCAATACTTGCAATTCGTTGATATCATCGGATAATGGACAAAGTGGTCTTGAATTTAAACATGCTTCTATCTGGTGAGTTACTGTGGTTAATTCTTCATAAGTTAATCTTGTTTCTCCAATCACTCTCTTGAGGTGATATTTCACTGATTTCACTCCTGCTTCCCAGAGCCCCCGGAAATGAGGTGCTGAAGGTGGTATAAAGTGCCACTGCAACCCCATGTGTGTGGTATTCTCCTGGATTTGAGGTTCTTTGCTGATTTTTATGGCTTCTTTTTGCAGTGTTGAGTTTGCTCCTACGAATGTTGTTCCGTTATCACTATACATGTGGGAACACATACCTCTTCTGGATATGAATCTTTTTAAGGCTGCCATAAATGACTCAGAGCACATGTCGCTTACGACTTCTATGTGAATTGCTTTTGTTGACAGACATACAAATATTGCCAGATAGCCTTTGTATGCCTTTTGACCTCTGCCTTTTGTAGTTCGTACTTGCATCGGACCTGCGTAATCCACTCCAGTGTGTGTAAATGCTTGAGTGGCCGTGACCCTTGCCGCTGGTAATTGACCCATTAACTGATCCGCTGTCTTTGCTTTGTAACGGATGCATCTTATACAATTGTTGATTGATTTCTTGACACATCCCTTCGCGTTCGTGATCCAATATTTTCTTCGAATATATGCTCATGTTTCTTGGTTGCCACCGTGGAGGGTGTTGTTAGGTGCTTCTCTAATGATTAGCTCCGCCATATGCGACTTCGAGCTTATAATTATGGGGTGTTTTTCCCCATAGGTCAGTAAGGAATTTTCCAGTCTTCCCCCTACTCTTAGTATTCCATTTTGGTCGATAAATGGATTCAGACTTGCTATTGAGCTTTTCTTGTCCCAGATTTTTTTCTTTGTAATTCCTTGATTTCTTCAGTGAACTCTGCCTTTTGCTCCATTCTTATCATGCTGTCTTCGGCTTCACTCATTTCTTTTGTCTTGAGATATCCGTCTATCTTGTTGTTTTTTTCTTGTGTTGTGGGTAAATCTTTTGCAATATGCTATTACCCTAATCATTTTCCTAAATGATGAGAATTTTTTGATCAGATTCGTTGCTTCTGCTTGTATACTAAGGCACACCATTACTTTTGGCTTTTTTCTCTCTTCTAGTACTTCGTTTGGCTTTTTTTCTTCAATTGGGTAATCGGGACCTTGTAACCATGTTGGCCCTTGCCCCCATAACGGTAGATTTACAAAATTCCCTGGGTTTATGCCTCTGGATATGACATCTGCCGGGTTTTCTTCTGACCTCACATGGTGCCATTTGTCTTCGGTAATTAATTGCTGAATTTTTGATACCCTATTTGCAACAAAAGTTTTCCATCGTTTCGAATCTCCTTTTAGCCAACCTATTACAAGCATCGAATCTGTCCATGCGTACACATCGATTAGTCCCAACTGGAGTGTTGTTATTGCCCTTTTCAGTAATTTCGCTAATAGGTGTGCTGCACAGAGTTCTAATCTTGGAAGCGTCGCTTTTGTCTTTATTGGAGCTACCTTTGATTTGGCTGTTAGTAACGATATGTAGCTTTTACCTTCTTCATTGGTTGCTTTCACATAAATTACTGCCCCATATGCTTCTGATGCATCCGCGAACCCATGGACTTCCATTTTTGATTTCTTCGATGTTTGTATCCATCTTGATATCGTTATTTCTTTTACCTCATTAAATTCCTGGATGAATTGGATCCATTTCTTTTGAATGTTAGTGGGTACTATTTCGTCCCACCCTGCTTGACTCATCCATATTTCTTGAATTATCAGTTTGGCTTTGATTATCATTGGCGATAGCTACCCTAATGGATCAAATAACTTGGCTGTAGCTGATAATATTGCCCTTTTTGTCACCTTCCCTGTTTCTCCTAACTCCAGTTTTAATTTGAACATGTCTTCCCTTGGTGTCCAGTATATCCTGAGTGATTTGTCTGTTCCATTGTCTGGTAGCTGCAATACCTTCTCATTCTGCAACTCTGTTGGAAGTTTTGCAATCACCTGATATTTGTTACTGGCCCATTTTCTTAGCTTGAACCCACCCAATGCTAACATCTTGTTGAGTTCTGTCTGCAATAATGTTGCTTCTTGTTCTGACTCGGCTCCCGATAGGAGATCATCCATGTAGAAATCCTCCTTGGCTACCTTTGCCGCAATCGGAAATTTTTCTTGTTCGTCATCTGCAAGTTGCTGGATGGTTCTAACCGCTAGGTATGGTGCTGCTGCTGTGCCATATGTCACTGTCGTTAGTCTATATTCCTCCCAGGGTTGGTTTTTTGCTTGTCTCCATAATATCCTTTGATATTCTTGGTCGTCTCTTGCTATTTTTATTTGGCGATACATTTTTTCTATGTCCGCCTTTATGGCAACCGGATACGTTCTCCATTTTAATATGATGTCGAACAGTTCTGGTTGTAATCTTGGACCGACGTGCATTCTTTCATTTAGACTGATGCCGGTGCTACTCTTACATGAGGCGTCGAATACTACCCTTAATTTTGTAGTAGTGCTATCCTCGCGGAATACTGCTTGATGAGGAATTTAGTATTTTCCTCGTTTTTTTTTCGATTCTTGGTACCTTTTGCATGTGTCCGAAGTCGGTATATTCTTCCATAAATTGGATATATTCTTCTCCTAAGCTTTTTTGTTTCTCAAATCGTTTCTCTAACTGCAGTATTCTTGCCATTTCTCTGTTTCTAGATTCTCCCACTTCTTGCACTTCTGGTTTAAATGGAATTTTGACTGTATATCTCCAATCTTTTCCTCTTGCTACCGTTTTTTTGTAAAATTCTTCACATTCTTGTTCTTCTTTTGTTTTGTTTTTTACTTCCGGTACTTCTTCCAATTCCCAAAACTTTGAGATTTCACCTTTCTCTGTTTGTGTAATCATGCTTGTTACCTTGACTTCTTTCTTATTTTTTGCATTCGTAAATGTGCCTGAGATTATATATCCCAGTTCTGTATTCTGGCCCATAAGTCCGTCGTCTGTTTTTCTCAATCCTCCTAGCAATATTTGTCTACATTCTTTGGTTCCTAACAAAATATCTATTGGTCCCGTTCTGTTAAATGTAGGGTCAGCTAGGATATAATTCTTTCAGGTTTCTATGTCTACCTCGAAGGCTCTACTTGGCATTGCTGATGTGATTTTATGTATTACAATTGCTTCTGTATTCATCCTGAAATGGCTTGAAAAACGAGGAGCACACTGTATATCTACTCTGTAGTTCGATTTCTTCTCTCCTCCTCCAAGCCCAGATATTCGTGTTTCAACTCTCTTAAATGGTAGGCCCAATATTTTTGCAGCTTGATCGGTTATAAATGCCCCTTGAGAGCCTGAGTCTACCAGTGCTCTCAAGTGTTGGTACTGCCCTGTCGCTGTCTTGACCTTTATCACTGCTGTTGATAATACTGATAGATTGTTTTGAACACTTACATTTGATTTGACCTCTATGGCTTCTTTTGTAGGGCGGTGATCTCTCCTGTCATTGCTGCTTCTATGTAGTAGCGTGTGGTGTTTGAGTTGACAAATCTTGCATTTAATGGGTGAAAAACATTTATCTTTTGAGCTGTGTTTTAAACAGACTGAACATAGCTCATTTTTTCTTATAAATTGTTGTTTATCATTTTGCTGTAATGATTTAAATTTTCCACAATCTATTATTACATGATAACTTGATTTGCAATATTTACATGATTTTCTAGGATTTTCATACTGAGGGCTTTGTTTGAAATTCTTTCCTGATTCTTCATTGTACTGTGTATCTCTTTCTGGCCTTTTGGATGCCTCTATATTCTGGAATCTTGTGTACAGGAACGATAACAATTCTTCTAACTTTTGAACTTCCATTGGATTTCTTACTGTTGCTTCATATAACTCGCTTGTTCTTGAGTCTCATTTTTTCGTAATTATATATAATATTATTGGGTCCCATGAACTTGTGTCGATGCCCATTGTTTTTAGTGCTTCTAGGCATTCCTTGATGGTATTGTAAAGGTTTTTTAATTTTTCACTATGATTTTTTCGACTAATTTGGAAACTATAAGTAAGTGAAACTAGTGCAAAAACAGGTATTGTCAATTGAATTCCATTTCTATAATTAATAATTCAAACCATATAGATCGTTAAATACATGTAGTGTAAATCGAAGGTAGATAAGAAGTTGATAAAGACGCCGGGGTATCGGAGCCCCGGTTTCATTGTATTAAACTTTCAATTCAAGTGCTGGTGTTTTACAGCGACCATGAATGACAGTGGCAGCATCGCCGTGGCTTCCGATCACGAAAGCGGCTCTTTCAACGAGCCCAGTCAAATTGTTAAACCTACTGATTTAGCTGGTGTAGTAGCATCTACCTCATCGGCGACAGAAACCAATGTTTCTACTGAACAAGATTCTGTCACCGCTACCGTTCCACTCTTCTCGCATGTTTTGAAAACAAAAATTAAAACTGTTTTTTCTAAAAAGAATCAAGGCTTACTGTTCCCATCGCTTGAAGGACTCTCTATAAAAGAATATATAATATCTTTTTTACCTGTCTTCCAAGGAAGCAGTTGACGACTTTATGTCACAGCATGCCGGTATCTCAATAGAAGATGTCCATATACCCGCAAGACGACTTATAACACCAGCTTGTAGGATTGTGCTCTCCAATGTCTCACCGTGCATACCGCACGAAGTAGTAGAAGAAAGTTTGAGAAAAAATAATTTACGAGTCGTTTCCTTTGTGGGAGTAGGACTAGGAATGTCAAAGTTCTCTCATATTTGCAGCTTTAGACGTCAGGTATACATAGTACCTGAAGAAAATAAAGAATTTCCCACATCGCTCATTATTAATTTTGATGGGGATGCGTTCCGAATTTTTCTTTCTGACGATGAACTCAAATGTTTTATATGCAAGAATTCAGGCCATATTTCGAAAAAATGCCCGACTACCCAACTGGAAAATATGGAGCAAGTCCAAGACACAACAGATACTGTCACATCAAAGGAAACCTCTCTCATTACCACAGAGCCATCGTTTGCAAAGCCCAGAGATCTCATAGATTTAACATCGAGAAATACAGTGGGACTAAAACGGCTTGCTTCTGAAGAGGCTCAATCAGATCCAGAAAATGCTGCCAATGTTACCGACCCAAACGAAACCTCAGGTCAAACAGGTACATCTTCCCAAAGTCGAAGAAAGAAGAAACAGAAGAAGTCATCACTAGAGCCGGATTCATCCTTTGAGCCACTTAGACATGTTTTTGAAGAAAAGCCATACATTTTAGGTTTTGAGAATTTTAAGGCATTTCTAAGAGCAGTTAAGGGGCGAGATAATCCCACTGTGATAGCAGGTGAATTCTGCACTGACATTCCCAGTCTAATTCAGATGTTATCTGAAATTCACCACTTCATAGAAGTTAGGTCTCTCAAGGAAAGGGTCAAACGCCTAATTAATGCACTAACTAAGAAATCAAACACTATTGGAGATTTACAATCTGACTTCCCTTCAGACACCTCTGATTCCCAAGTGTAAACTTCTCTCTCTTATCTTCTATAATCATATAAAATTCATGGATTTGAGGATATTAACTTTAAATGTCAAGAGTGTTAGAAGCGAATTAAAGTGGCAAAATTTACAAACGTTTCTAAGATTGACACAGCCTCATATCTTTTGCCTACAAGAAACCAATATTGACACCCTCCCCCCATCCTGGTTGGTTTCAGAATATATTTATTACATAAATCCTCCTGACCATGACTACACAGGTACAATAATAGGTCTTAAAAAATTCTTATTTTCAAAAGTCATCCAGCATGAATTATTATCTGAGGGGTATGCACAAAAACTGGTCTTAAACAACGAAAATGGTTTCCTACATGTATTTTGTATCTATTTGCCTAATAGTGGTCCTGAAGCAGTAAACATTCTTTCTTTAGTCAACTTAAATTTACAGACAGCTACTTCTAATACCAATGATTACGTCATTATGGCTGGTGACTACAACTGCACTCTCCTGCCCGACAGGGACAGATTCAAAGAAAGGCATCCTGAAGTGTCTTCTACTCTACGTGAACTAACAAATAGATATTCTTTACACGATGTGTGGTTGGCAACCAATCCAGGCAAAGAGGGATACACTTTTTATTGTCATACGTCTGCGTCTAGAATTGATCGTATATACTGCTCAGAAAATCTGATGAGCCGCACATCAAGCTCAAAAGTACTGTCATCCTTCTCTGATCATTTAAGTCTATCCGTACAGATACGATCCACAGAGTACAAGCGTTCCACACCTCACTGGAGGTTTGACAATTCGCTTCTAAATAATAGACGATACACTGACTGCATACGAACATATATTTCAGTCACCTTTGAAAACAAAATTATAATTGATTATAAAAGAGCGTGGGAAGTTTTTAAAGTAGGAGTGGCAGAACTAACAGAACAATTTGTGACACAAATAAAACATGAAGAAAACTGGAAGCTTAGTGTTCTTCAAAGATCCCTGAGCCAGATATTAAACAGGAGTGACGCCAACACCTTGGAAATATCAAGAATTATGTTGGAAATTAGGGACACTTACCACGGCATAAGTGAAAAAAGGTTAGCCAGCTCCAAGATTCTCAACATAATGCAACAAGACAGACCAACAGCTATAGCCATAATGCCACTTGTCAGTAAAAACAAAACACTGACCAAAGTATTGCATCAAAATTCACATGTCACTGATCCAGTAAAGATGTGCGCATTTCAACAAAATCTATGGGGTAACTACTACAAGAATCAACACACGGAGCCCATTGTTCAACAACTTACCCAAACTCAGTAGTTTTCAACAGTCATATCTAGATGAACCAATAACAATGGCGGAAATAACTTCCTCCCTTAAATCACTCAGAAAAAATAAAGCTCCCGGCATTGATGGCATAACACCTGAATGTTACCTAGAATTCTGGACAGAATTAAAAGAGGTATTTTTAAAGGTTGTCAGTCAGTCACTTGAAGATGGAAAACTTATGAGGACAATGAGAACAGCTGTCCTCAATAACTGGCGTCCACTATCACTTATGACAACCGATTACAAAATAATCTCTAAAACTATTGCAAACCGACTTTCGACTCTGATCCATCTCTTAGTTCACTCTGATCAAAGCTATTGTGTACCACAAAGGTCAATTTATGACAGCTTACACTTGTACAGAGAACTTATTAGCTACGTTAATAAAACCAACTCGAAAGCTTTTATTCTTTCACTAGATCAACAAGGTGCATTTGACTTTGTTGAGCATAGTTATCTTTTCCAGTTACTTGGAATATATGGCTTTGGACCAAAAATTACCGCATACATTAAATTGCTGTACAGAAATGCCCAATGTTTCATTAAAGTAGCTGGACATCTCTCTTCTCCAATTGATTTTATTCGAGGAATCAGGCAAGGTTGTCCTTTGTCAAGCATATTATTTACCTTGAGCATTGAGCCGTTATTGAATCTGATACGGCATAATATCTGTGGATATAAACTTCCCCGAGACAATGTCTTCCTACAAGTTACAGCCTATGCAGATGATGTCAACATTGTTGGGTCGGAATTAGGCGATCTAGATAAACTTTTAAACTGTTATGAGACATATAGAATAAACTCAGGAGCAAAACTTAATATATAATATACACAAGTGTAAAGGCTACTGGTTAGGTGAATAGAAAAACTCTTCAGTTACACCCCTAAACATTTGCTGGTCCTGGGATAACATAACAATCCTTGGCATCAGTTTTAAAAATGATGTGGATACTTTGGACTATGATTATATGGAAAAGCTAATGTCGTCCCTTACAAGAAATTCCCAGAAATTGAAAAATCTGTTTCCCTCTTTATCTTGGCGAGGTAGAGTGCTGGCTATAAATCAGTTTATAGCCCCTAAGCTCTGGTACACATTACAAGTGCTCCCGGTGTCAAAGTCTTTTATTAAACGGGCTCAAAACTTTTTGACAGACTTTTTCTGGTGTGGTAGAAAGCACTGGCTCACTGAACGGCATCTATGCTTACCTGTAAGTCACGGAGGTATGGGTCTGGTTCACATAGAGTCGAAGATAAGGATGTTTAGAATATGTTTTGGAGTCAAATTCCTTACTCATCGTCAACACAGTAAGTGGCAGATTATGACAGAATACCTTCTTTCCACTTTTCGCTCTGCAAATTTGACATGGCAATTATTTTTTATTAAATTAACACCGCATATTTCCTCCCTAACCAATTTCATCAAAGAGGTGCTTGACGCCTTTTCTTGCCTTGGTATCTCCCCGGAACACTTTCCCACGACCATATTGGGTCTAAGAGAAATACCCCTAGTAGATTCCAGATTGTTTCCAATGCACAATTTCACATTCTCCAATATGTCGTTTGATTCGAAAATTTACCAAATGGGTGACCTATTAGAGGAAACTGGTTTTCAAGATTTTGAAAAGCTCTCAATTCCAGAATATAATATCCATCTCAAGAGCAACTTAAGACTTAATTTATCAGAAATAAAGAAACACACACTACAGACATATGACCTCATTATTACAGCACACGGTCCAGAAACATGGCCTCTTAAACTAATGTATCATAACCAGAGCAACGAAAAAACCGAAATTGAACTGAAACACAAGAGACCACTAATCAAAAATATTACTTTAAGACACTACGGAACTGAAGACATTCTACTTGGTGAATGGTCTGACGATAGAACCCAGTGGTTGTCGTTTGGTGCTCCACCAGAACATGGACATGAAGCAGCTATTTCTTTCCGATTTGTTAAAAACAGACTCGCTGATGCCGTATTTCTGAACAGAATTGGACAACTCCAACACAATACATGTAGATGGTGCAGCACTCCAGGCACAGCATGGCATATTTTGATTGCGTGCAAAGAAGCAAAATTGGTGTGGGACTACATAGTCTCGATTGCTGTGAGGGTACTGAATCAACATTTGCGTGTGGTCGATATATATGCTGGTTTCGAAAATTATCGGAACAAAAAAGTGTCGGTGATAAACTGCCTTTGTATATTGGCAAAATATTCAATTTACAACTCGTTCATTGCAACCTCGAAGAACAATATACCTCACAGGCCATACCTCACTGTGTTTAAAACGCACCTGAAAACTAGAATCCTTAAAGAGTTTGCTTTCCATAGCGGTAGAGGTGTTTCGTTCATTTCGAAAGCAGATGGGGTCTTGAAGGAATCTTATATAAAACCGGAGATGAATCCTTAATTTTTCTAATTTAAATATCTGCCAAAACTTAAATGGACATTGGAAAGGGATTGTATTTTCACTGCTTTACCTGTAATATACCTGTGTATATATGTATACATGTGGGGATATAATGTGTATTTTTTTTCAGTGATATGTATATGTGTGGACATTTTTTAATTTTAAGCAGTTGATTGTACATTACTAACTTTATATACTATGTACTCTTTATATAAGATCTGGTTTTTGTATATTATATAATCCTTGGTTATTGTATAATTCTACCAATTGTTATAATAAATAATAATAATAATAATAATAATAATAATAATAATAATAATAATAATAATAATAATAATAATAATAATAATAATAATAATAATAATAATAATAATAATAATAATAACACACACACACACACACACACACCTATACAGGTTTTCAAACCTTTGTGCCATCCATGACGGGATCGTAATTTGTGGCATCTTCCATTCTACGCACGCAGTAACTAGCTAGGGTGTGTGGTCACAGTTAGCTTACCCTCCATACAGTTGGAGTAACAACAATATTTCAACTATGGCATCGCTGTCACAAATATTGGTTTTCCAACTATGTGTATCGTGGATGCCATAAATATGAGCATTCTGGTGATGTGTGAAACTAAGATGCCATAACTTAGATTGCGACGTTGACAAATTACAAGCTCCATCGCAAAAGCTAATGAAAATTGTTTCTAACTAGGTAAAATGTATTTTGTTACATTTAAATCGTTCTTGCACTTTCGTGTCCATTTTTTGTTTGGTAATATACTTAGTCTATCTTAAATTCTTATTTTAATTAGGCGGCGATCAGTTTAGCTTCTAAGACATAGAATGGTAAATTTTAACGTTTTTGAAAAGCATTCTTTATAACTTTATAACTGAAAATAGTAAAACATCTGGATAATAAAATTGAAAGTGTTAAAATATATGACAGTATATAAATATGATCAGCCAAAAACTAATTCAGACTGTAATCATTGAGATGGCAGTATCTCCGTTACTATGCGTTTTCTGTAAATAATTTAACTGAAATTCCCCAAATTTTCTGTTGCACTGTTACGTCATGGAAAGCACAAGAGTCGCAATACCCTGATATAATGACATACATTTATTTGTTTGGTCTTCTAATTCGCTTAGCAAAAATAGTTTTCCAAGTAACTGTCTTTCCTAACCTCGTTTAGCATTGTCTTTACTGCTTCTCAGTTAATACAATGCCATGGAGGGTCAGTTTTTTATTTTTATCTACTAATTGTTTTCTATTATGTTTACACTGGTTCTGTTGTCTCAGTTTACCGATGATTCATCTATTATATACTATAAACAAATCATTACACCTTTAAAGTATTTTTTAACTATAAGTAAAATTTAGTTTTTTTTTCAGCAAAATGTTCCGTCTCTTACATTTTAGTAATACTATTTACTTTGTATGTCTTACAAAACATAATAGTAGAAACAAGGAAACAAAGTACTGCGGTTATGTGGTCAGGTTCTATGAAGCAACGGTATTAACTACGTCTAAAGAAAGAAGTATGGACATAAATCTAAGCAATACAACTCCAAGAAACTATCCTGGACATTTTCCAGGCCCCTCCCCTTCCTGGGTAGGGATATTTAACGTGCTAAACATCGCATGGTACACGGGACTGACCACTTAACGCCACTTCCAAAGGGCGAAACGTGCAGACATTCAACTAGCTCAAACACAATGTCACAACCTCGACCGATCTTAATTTACAGTATGTAGGTTCTGAAAAATAATTTGACGCTCTTCTTCTGGGAATCGAAGCCAGGAACTTTGGGTCCAGATGCACACGTCCTTACCACTGGACCATCGATACTGCTAAGCCAAATCTTAGACTACCCATACGATGGTTTAAAGGTCTTCAGCGTGCGGCTTCTGCGTCACGGTTATAAGCGAAAACATTAACCTTAATAAGTATCAAAAAAAAAGCAACATAAAAAATCGATTATGTGCGTATGTGCATATATATATATATATATATATATATATATATATATATATATATATATATATATATATATATATATATATATATATATATATATATATATATATATTAGGTTTTTGCTTACTACAAGAGATCCTGTCCTTGGCCTTGCTAGTTTTTCTATTTTAGAACCTATTATTTGTCTGGAACCGGTAAAAATCTCGTCTTAAAATAGACTGTAAAACATTGGAGTCTATTTATTTATATTTACTCTTTACTTGTATGGCTTCAAAAGGTTACAAAAAAACGAATGCCTGGAAGTAATAAAAATACCCCGCTATATTTCAGAATAAGAACTGGGTTCGCATCAAAACTTTCCTTTACAATACTTAGCTAAAGAATAGTTATGTGAGAAGAATAATTAGATTTTAATCTTTTGTTCTCATTGAAAACGGTTAGATTTATTTTAAAGTTTATACTTAAATAAACACTTTTTATTTACTTATTTTGCTTTTATGTTTATTAGTGAATTTTCGTAGAAAAAATTCACTAATAGGGAGCTCCCGACTTTTGAATTTTGAAAAATTTTTTGCAAATGAGCGCGAACTAGGACCCCTAGAACCCGGGATCAGTTTCAAATTTTATATGTTTATATATATATATATATATATATATATATATCACACCGATAACTCAAAAAATAATGGGCCGATTTTGATAAAATTTGGCATGTTCCTTTCTTTTGTAAATGGCTTGGATAAGTTCGTTAGTCAGGAAAATCGGACGAGGTTTTCCGGGAAAATTTTGAGTTTTCATTCGAAAAAAATTCTTATCTCAAAAAGTAATACGCCGATTTTAATAAAATTTGGCATGTACCTTCCTTTTGTAAATGGCTTTGACAAGTCTGTTAGTTAGGAAAATCAGACGAGGTTTTCCGGGAAAATTTTTAGTTTTCATTCGAAAAAAATTTTTATCTAAAAAAATAATGGACCGATTTTGATAAAATTTGGCATGAACTTTTCTTTTGTAAAAGGCTTTGATAAGTTCGTTAATCATAAAAATCGGACGGGGTTTTCCGGAAAATTTTTGAGTTTTCATTTGAAAAAAATTTTTATCTTAAAAAATAAAAAATCTATGATAACCAAATTTGGTAGGTAGGTTTACGATATAAAAAGTAAACTATACACCAAAATTTAGATTTCTATGTTACAAGAAAAAAAAGTTATAATAAAATATTTTGTGCCAGATCATTTCTATGAAAATTCACTACTATAACGCACTTGCTGCGTCCAGGCTTTTTCATATACTATTTGTCTACTGTAGTGTTATTATTATGTTTTGTATAAATGAACTTATTATTAAAACAAATTATTTCATCATAGAATACCAGATAAGTAATGAAATTGACAGTTTTCTAATAAACAAAATCTGAAATGTTATACAACTCGAGTGTTAAAAAATCAACTTTCATCAAATCAACCCTCATTCATCTCCTACGTCCTGGAGCGATTTTACTCAAAAACAATCCCAACCATTCGTTGGTCACATTCTAACTGTACACCAAATTTGAAGACGATTTGTCAACTCATTAGACAGTTATCTTGCCTATTAAGAGGGGAGTTCAATAAAATGCTTAAAATACACTATATTTGTAGCTTGTTGAACTGTCCCAATTAAAGCCTTAGACTGAAAATATAGTATATAATAGCTAGATTGAGGTTTGAGGAAGGCAATAAAAATTTTTGTAAGCAAATATCCCGTTTAGAACGAAAATACAACGTTTTTGCCAAACCATGATTTGACAATTTTTTGTCACAGAATTAGCTCAAAATCACTCTTTGCCTAGATTAGGTATCCAAGAATAAGTTTCTTAAATTTCAGGTCTTTTGGATTCTAAATAAAAACGTAATGCAAAGTGAAATGTAAAATATGACATACCTTAATTATTTAGTCAATATGTTTTGTCAAACTAGCGCGTTTCGGCACCATCCGTAGACCAGCTATTTTCTAAAAGATGGCGCACTAAAATTGTGATTCCACGAACGCATTTCATTTTCATTCATTAATATGTCAAATCATCTTTAAGGTTACATGCCATTAGAAACATTTGAATGTTATCTAAGACCGAAACAGTCTACACTCGAATATGTTTCAGCGATCGGCGAAATAAATTAATCAATTCTGCAATTTGCTATTTAGCTAGCCACTTACATTTAATTTCCGATACCAATTTCCTGACGGTAAGGTGCCGTATGTGTAAATACAATGTAAAGAATTCGTTTATTACGAAGCGTCGGTAGCTCATTAGAATAGTACTTTGTCTGTTAAAATTAACAAACTTAAAAACACAGTAGGAACAACATAAAAACCATAGATAGCATTTTTCTTAAGAATACATATATGTTCTTTATTATATTCAAAATATGTAAACATAAACCATGGATAAATCTTAAGATAGGAGCCATGTTTATACTAAGGAAATTGTAAAATAATATTGTTAGATCTCTAGTTTTCTCTGTTTATAGACTAAAACTTTCTACCTAACATATTGTAATATTTTTAACCTATGAATTATGAATAAATATTTTGAAATTGATTGAATTGACTTTGTCTGTCAAGCGGACGATGCTGGTTCGAGTCCGGCCCGGTCCGTTTCTCCTTTCAGTGATTTTTTTATTAGGAAAAATTAACTAAATTCAAATGGAGAGGTATCTATGGTGAGATTTAACAAACATTTTTTCAAATGACAGCGAAATAGGACCCATAGGACAAATATCCTGGGTCCGTTTCAATTTTTATATGTTTATATAAATATAATATAAATTTAAAGTTTTCTTTAAAAAAAAATGTTTATCTCCTAAAATTACTAAGCTATTTTGATGAAATTTATGTGAATATGTTGTCTTGGTAAAGGCCTTACCACGTGCCAAAATTTAATCTTCTAGGTTTATAGAAAATTGAGTTATTCAAATTTGAAGCATTTAATAAAAATTGATTACCATAACGCACTTGCTGCGTCCAGACTTTTTTTACTTCCGCCAGTTAAGCGGTTTGATCTTTGCTTTTTTTAGATTTAAAAAATGGTTAATTTTGCTGGTGCGTATGGATGCAGTAGGTAAGGAATATAATTCACAAAAATTAATTTCTTTCTTTTGTGCAAGTAAAAGATATTTAACGGTAATTATGCAGATGATCGGCATACGTGATTTTTGAAAAATCTTTCACTAAACATGCTTAAAAGACTCAATGTGTGCATAAGCAACAAGAGATATGTTGTGGAATCAACCCCTCCAAAAGTTACGGGACCCGGAGTGAATAGGGATGCTCGGCGGAGAAGGAAATATAAAGGAAAAATCAGTAAAAACAACTTAGTTCGACCTCTATAAGCAGCCTTTTCACTTTTTGTATCAACACTTTCTCCTAAACATGTTTTTCCCCTGCACCACGTATATTTGCTCCTAATCCCCCGCAGCTTTTTGGGGGTTGAAGGGACACCATTTTTCATGTTTATGCACTAAACACTCTACGAAGCAGACCTGAGGGACCTAACCTGACCTAACCTGACCTGACCTGATCCTGACCTGACCCGGATCCTTACCTAACCCATACCTAACCCTGGACTGACAAAAAAAACGTAGAATAAAACCGAAAAACATGCATTTAAAAAAAAATCTTATGATTTAAAATATTTTTGATACCGCTTGCTATTCCTCGAGACAGTATCAATGGGTTCTATCCTGAATCTATATAAGCTACACAAACAAATTTTGTTAAAAAATAAAAAACTACAGTGAAAAAGCAAAAGCGACTACTTAAAAACTCAAAGACGCAGCAAGTGCGTTATGGTAGTGAATTTTCATAGAAATGATCTGGCACCAAATATTTTATTATAACTTTTTTTCTTGCAACATAGAAATCTAAATTTTTGTGTATAGTTTACTTTTTATATCGTAAACCTACCTACCAAATTTGGTTATCATAGCTTTTTAATTTTTTGAGATAAAAATTTTTTTCGAATGAAAACTCAAAATTTTTCCGGAAAACCTCGTTTGATTTTCCTGACTAACGAATTTATCCAAGCCACTTACAAAAGTAAGGTACATGCCAAATTTTATCAAAATCGGGCCATTATTTTTTGAGTTATCGGTATATATATCTATATATATATATATATATATATATATATATATATATATATATATATATATATATATATATATATATATATATATATATATATATATATATATATATATATGTATATATATATATATATAAACATATAAAAATTGAAACTGACACCGAGTTCGCGCTCATTTGCAAAAATTTTTTCAAAATTCAAAAGTCGGGATCTCCTCATTAGTGAATTTTTTCTACGAAAATTCACTAAAATAAATCCCCATAATTGTAAAGATGTGTTATACTGCTAAGAACTACATATTTTTTGAGACATTTGGAATCAATACAAATTTTTCTAAAAAGATGTATAATTAAGTACTTTTTTATCCATGTTTTTCCCTTCGTCGATGACTTAAATTTGCAATGCTGAGTAATAAGATAATAACCACATGTTCAACAATATATATATATATATATATATATATATATATATATATATATATATATATATATATATATATATATATATATATATATATATATATATAATGAGATCTTTCGTAGCTGAATTTTATATTAGGAAATAAATTGTGTTATTCACTGGCGAGTATCAGATATTTAAAAATTATTTGTGAAAGCCTTCGCAATTAGTTTATTGCTTTCCCAATCACTGAAAAGAATAGGTACATGTAACGATACAATAATTAATATAGGAATGTACAAAACAACTTACAAGAAATTGAGAAAGTATTTTGTACCTTTCTATAATAATTATTGAATTTTTACTTGTATTCTTTCCTTTCAGTGACTGACGAAGCAGTAATGTATAATAATTATCACTGCGGAAGCTTTCAAAAGAAAAAAGAGTTTTTTAAACAGCTGATACGACTTTTTACGTTTTGAGGAAAACCCCAATTTTTTTTTAATGCCTCTAACTTTTTTTCTTTAAACTTACAGACTCAAATTTTGGTAAATGGTTCACCCTTTATATATATATATATATATATATATATATATATATATATATATATATATATATATATATATATATATATATATATATATATATTCCCGTTTTGAATGTGTGAAATAGTGTAGGTTATGTGGCGGACCCGCTTAAAACTTATTGAAATTATTGATATCTCGACGTTTCGACAAATGGGCTATATTGCTTATGAAGATCGGAATGAGTTAAATGCAGAAATCAAGTCATTTAATCACCTAACTATAATAAGCCAAGAAAAATTTCTTTGATTTTAGATGACCGCCAATTTAAAAATAAATGCGTTTAAAAAATAAATGAAACAAGAGTATATATACAGAATTGTCTATAAATATTTGCAAAAAACTAATAACGAATGTATTTTCGTGTCAAAAATTAAAAACAAACAGCTAAAAATAATGTTAGAGTAGTTATGCCAATCAGGTTGGTTTTATAATCATCTGACTCAAAGTATCGACTGCATACGCGCCAAAACGTTAACACGTTTTGGAACAAATATTATTGAAAAACGTTTAAAATTCTAGATGCAATAAAAAGAAATAAAATAAAAAAGGTGCCTGTTACAATATAGTATATTAATTATGTCTTCGTCAAATATAAAAGGAAACGCATATTCTATCAAAAACTAGAGTACAACGTCGTTTAAAACTGATGTCTACATACTACATAAGGGTATTGCTTACATTTAATCCATCTGATTATGAACTAAAATAGGGAAATGTAATGTTTATAACGTTGTTTTAGTTTTTTTCTAATTTATTAATTTGACGCCTTAATAATAACAGAATACCTACTTATTAGTTACAGGATACTAAACATTATGGAATCGCTCACAGTTATAAACAGTAAATCTTTGCTTTCTCTCTTCGAACTTTATTATTAGAAGGTTGAAACTCGCGCCACATGTTTCGTCGTATTTGATTGGTTCCGCTTACTGTCAGATTTGAAGGAAGGGATGTCAAATTTCTTGTTCGCGGTGTAGAATTAAAATGACTTTATGCAGTGATAATATTATAATATGGATCTTTGTAAATTAACAAAGGAATGTAGGTTACTAAGTTACGGATCATGTTGCTAAGTAATTTATGCGTCACATAGCAACCTAGGATACACACAATGTAAATTGCTCTTTCATTCATAAATCTTTGTTACTAGGCGATTGGAGGTAATGCCTATTGAATAAACACGTTATTTCTCATGGTTCTGAGCAATGCTAATAACTAACAGTAGCCCCCCACACGGAGATTTCTACAACTACCACTTTGAATCCTGCTCTTAACAGGCAGACATACAGGCCGACAGACAAAAAAATCTTCGTTTCCAAATCATGTTTTCTGTCTTTTGACACTTTTTACGTCATTGCAGCAAAAACAAAAACAAATTTCTGTGACCGTTAACATACTTTCGCTCGCATTAACGATGTGAAAATAAAAATAAACTATTGTGCTTAAAAAAGTCGCCAAGACGATTTTTGTCTTTTTTTTTTTTCTTAGAAAATTGTTAATTGCCTAACTAGTACATTAACCTTCACGTAGCTAACAAAATTGTTTTGTATAGAAATATTGTTTTTTTGATTAATATTTCTAGTTATCTAAAAGGGCTAATAGTGAATAATCGGTACACATATCATATTTTAATTTTACAATGTAGTAAATACAGCAGTCACAAAAGTTATGACAGTAAAAATGCTATTAAAACAAATGCCATAAAAGTCTCAACATGCAATTAACTTTTGATTGAACCCAATAATTCTTAGTTTTTCGACGTAAACAAAGGGTGCTTGGCAGTTATTTCCAAAACATTTTAGCTTTCCAAAGCGGCAGTATATATATATATATATATATATATATATATATATATATATATATATATATATATATATATATATATATATATATATATATATATATATATATATATATATATATATGCTCACATTATTACTATGTAATGCAACGTTTATCATTATGGTCTAAATGCGATGTTCCTTGTTCATTGCTACTATGATTATTTGTTTTGTGTAGCTCTTTTAATTTCACTATAGCTTCTACACTTTACAAATTGGCCTAGGGTTTCCAACTTTCCGCTCCATACATCAGAACAATGAAACTTTAGACTTTATAAACATTTTCTTTAGGTTTAAGTTAAATAACTATTGAATAGTTGCTTTGTTACCGCTATTTTCTGAGTACTCACATTTACCATCATTGGTTAAAACACCCTCGAGGTACGTAAACATTTCTGTTTGTTTGTCGTTTAGTTTTAAATGCATTGTTTCACTTTTCTCCATTCTTATCTGTACTGATTTGATTTTTATTATTTCAGTTTTGGTTTAATCTTTTTAAGCGCACGATCTAGAACATTGAACATTATTTGCATTTTTTGCGTTTTTTCTATCAGCGCTGTGTCATATTGCATGGAACTGTAGTACATTTATTTTGATTTCCGCTGAAATAATAATTTCCAATTCACATTATTGAAGGGTTTTTACAAGTCTACAAGGGCAATGAACACATATAGCTATCAGTTCCTCTATTATTTAGGCATCGTTTATCCAGCTCGTCGGTTTGGTCTAAATCCGAACTAATCTTTATTAGGGCAGCTCTTAATTTTACTTCTTATTCCACTTTTCACAATGTCTAGCAGAATGTTTGTCACGTGACTGTACACGTATGTCCTATAGTAATCCATTGCATTTACTATTTTAATTAAAAAGGAACTGCAACTCCTTCAAGATGTGTTTTGTTAGTTCAATTTTTTGTAATAAAATTAAATAAAGTCATATATAACTTGTTTTGTGTTAGACACATACATCTTAAATGTCAACTATAATTTAAAAAAAACTCTGGACGCAGCAAGTGCGTTATGGTAGTGAATTTTTATTAAATGCTTCAAATTTGAATAACAAATTTTTCTATAAACTTAGAAAATTTAATTTTGGTATGTAGTAAGGTCTTTCTTAGGACAAGATATCCACCAAATTTCATTAAAATAACTTTGTAAATTTTGAAGAAAAAAAATTTTTTGAAAGAAAATATAAAATTTTAATAACTCAATTTTTAATAAATTGAGAAAGTTAAATTTTGTTACTTAGTAAGGTCTATCCCAAGGCAATACATGTAAATTTCATTAAAACAGCTTTGTTATTTTCGGAGAAAAAATTTTTTTTTTGAAATAAAACTCAAAATTTTCCCGGAAAACCCCGTCTGATTTTCCTGGCTAACGAACTCATCCAAGCTCTTATTAAAAGAAAGGCACTTGCCGAGTTTCATTGAAATCGGTTAATTATTTTTCGAGTTATCAGACGGATATATATATATATATATATATATATATATATATATATATATATATATATATATATATATATATATATATATAACATATAAAAATTGAAACTGACCTCGGCTATGGGTTCTAGGGGTCCTAGTTCGCGCTCATTTGAAAAATTTTTTGCAAATTCTCACCGTCGATACCTCTCCATTAGTGATTTGTTTAAAAATAAAAATTCACTAAAATCAAATAACAGAGATAGCTTGCTCTACTCGCAATTGTCTTTAGAAAATCAAATTAAAGATCTCAATTTACCAAGAAAAACTTCAACTACCATAATTAGAATGAGATTTAACCACGGTAGATATAAATCTCATCTGCATCGAACTGGCATGGAGGATCTTACTGCAACTGCGATGGAACCTCTATCTGCGACTTGGACCGCCTAGTATTTTCACGTTACCGATTCAACACGCTACGAATTGACTTATGCATTTATTAATAATAACAATGTTTACAGTGAGCGACATCTGCTGGTCAAACGTAAAAATATAAAACCATTGAGCACCAAGAATTGAAATGTTAGTCAATAAAAGTGAGAATGAGAACTACAAAGTCATTGAATAATACGAGATTTTGAAGCTGCGATCAATAGAAATATAAATAACCAACAGCAACCACATACTTACGATTTAAACATGTTTCAAATTTGAATAGCTCAATTTTCTGTAACCCTAGAAAGCTGAATTTTGGCACATAGTTAGGTATTTCCCAAAGCAATATGTAGACCAAATTTTATCGAAATTTTCGGAAAAAAAAATTTTTTTTGAAAGAAAACTCAAAATTTTCCCGGAAAACCCCGTCCGATTTTCCTGGCCAACGAACTCATCCAAGCCATTAATAAAAGAAAGGCACTTGCCGAGTTTCATCTAAATCGGTTAATTATTTTTTGAGTTATCAGACGGATACATATATATATATATATATATATATATATATATATATATATATATATATATATATATATATATATATATATATATATATATATATATATATATATATATATATAAGCATATAAAAATTCAAACTGACCCCGGATATGGGTTCTAGGGGTCCTAATTCGCGCTCATTTGAAAGAATTTTTGCAAAGTCTCACCATCGATACCTCTCTATTAGTGAATTTTTTTAATAAAAATTCACTAAAAACGTTTCTTTCTACAGTAGTTATCAGTTCACAATATCTGAAACCAAAAAGGGTTAGAATATTGGCTTCAAAAGTGTAAAATGCGTAATTAGTAACTATTTGCTAAGTCTCTAAAATACTTTCTATTATTTCTTTTTCAAATAATTGAAATTATTTTAAAAATTAATGTATCTTCATTTTAGATTATTCAAATGCCATATACATAGAACACGTTTGGAACTAAGAACGTTGACTGTACCTATCAAACACATTTGCTTAATTCATTCATTTCAAATTGGTAACCATTAAAAAGGTGTTTTCTTTTTCTAATAACATTCTTCTAAATGTGAAAAGGTACCAATTTAGCAATCAAAATCGCTGAATAGAACTCTGATCTTGGTACTGAATACTAAACATGTGGTAAATTCTCACAAACTCAATCTTTATAGTTTTTTGGAATAAAATGAGAGAATTAAAATATTTAATGACATAATGTGCGAAAAGCAGGAAATATTTTGAAATTTCAAAATTTTTTGGACAGGGTATTACATTGGCAAGTATCGAATTTCATTGTAAAATACTTTACTTTTATTAAGATTAGGATCCAAATAACACTATAATATCATGTTCGTTATTGTTTTGAAAGAAATTTCGATGCTGTTAAAATGCTTATATCGTATTAAAACAATAAAACTCTTTTTATTAGATACTTTTTTCGCTTAGGGCTCGCCCGCGTCTTTGCCGCTCCGATAGTACCGCAGCCTTTGGCTTATTGTGCATTTATTAAATACTTACTTGCCCATAAAATTTATGCAGTAACTAAAACATTTGGAGTGTCAATTTAACCGAGCAACTCTGAAGAGCTGCTTCTTTTCATGTTTATGCACTTTGGGATAATATAGTAAAATCTTTTTGTAGGGCATTAACTATTAATTATCTGGTAAATATGTTTAGTAAACCACTCAGTTGTTCTAGTAAACGAGTTTTAAAATATCAAGCCTCCGTATACGTTTACTAAACAAATTTATATGTACCTAAGAACCTTTATCGTCTATTTGGTTATGCTGGTTGTATTTTGACCCTGCTAAGTTCAGTGCTGACCCGACTTATTATTTTGTATTCAATTTATTATTTTTATAAATAACGAAAACAGTATTTAGACTATTTTACTTGACAGTGAAATTGGTTATCATTTAAATAATAAAAATTAATTAAAACATGTATAAACTTTATTTATTGTTGTTGCCTTTACTTGGTGAAACGGTTCCATACTAAAATGAAGTTATTCAGAATATGGCACAAATAACTAGTTTTATCCTAAAAATAATTGGGAATAGACTAATGTACCTACGTAAAACTAATGGCTTGGTTATTGCAACAGCGTGGGAGGATAAAACAAAATATATTTTAAACAATAATTTAAAACAGCCTGTAAAATAATAATAACAGTTCCTTGATACGTACACTTGAAGAACTCAAATCGCCCCAACACATCTTTTTAAAGACCTGACTATCGTTTCACTAACAAAGTTAGGGTCATTAGAGGATGAAAAATGTTAACTACTTTACGACTAACATCCCCTTTTATACTGAATCTTATAGGCAAAGCACGATACCAAAAGGGAGACTAAATCGCAGGCAAGTTCTTCAGTGTATTGGATTTTAAGTGCTGGACGAGGTTTTAAACTTTCTTTATCACTTTACCTGACAGGGTTCAGAATGTTTATCTTCATCAAAGACAGAGCGCAAACAGAGGACTGCAAACCAGTGGCGGGGCTCGGTTTAAGGAACTTGTGTTTTTTATTGGCCTAGAAATATAAATACTTTCGTACGCATCCAGCTCCGCTGGCCGTCTAACATTTTTGATAAGTTTCACATTTTCTATATCAATGTGGTGGTTATTATTCCAAATATGTCACGCCACGCATGACTTGTCCACACTACCGTATCTCAGCTGTGCCAGATGTCCCCGAAATCTAGTCGCAATGGTTCTCTTAGTCTGCCCAACGTATCTAAGATTACAATCTTTACAACACACATTAATCAATCCGGATATCCGTTATATATCGAATTGCTTTGTGAAAAATTAATTAATAGACATAGAACAAAGAAAATGTTGGCGGAATGCACGACATTCAGAAAATATAAAATAGAGAATAAAATTGTTTGCCTACCTTTTGAACTGCGTATCAAAAGGGGTCTCGAGAGCATTTTAAGCTAACTTTCCCGGCAAAAAATAATTTAAGAAATTTGTTAGGTAATACGAAAGATAAATATAATAAAATATAGCCACTGAAATGTCGGGTATTTATGAGGTAGGTTGTAAAGATTGTAACCTTAGATACGTGGGGCAGACTAAGAGAACCATTGAGGCTATATTTCGTGAACATCTGGCACAGCTGAGATACGATAGTGTGGACAAGTCATGCGTGGTACAAGATATTTGTGATAATAACCACCACATCGATGAAGAAAATTTGAAAATGTTAGACGGCCAGCGGATCTAGATGCGTAAGAGAGTATTTATATTTCTAAAGCAATAATGATGCAGATAAACATTCCGAAACCTGTCAGGTAAAATGATAAAGGAAGTTCATAAACCTCGTCTGGCAATTAAAATACAATACTCTGAAGAATTTGCCTGCGATTTAGTCTTCCGCTCGGTATCGTTCTTTACCTAAGATCCAGTATAAAAGGTGATGTTAGTAGTAAAGTAGTTAGAATTTTTCATCCTCTGACGACGCTAACTTTGTTAGTGAAACGATCGCCAGGTCTTTAAAAAGATGTGTTATGATGATTTGGGTTCTCTAAGTGTACTTATCAGTGCTCAGCACAGGTTCCAATCTTCACTTAGTGAACAGTTTCTTGGCCGTTAAATACACGAATATCAAGGATATATTAAGTTGGCGCCAAATTAATAACAAATCTGTTAACAATGGGTACTAGTAAATTAGTAATGAAATAGTTTACTTCCTCTAAGCATCAAGTTCAGTAACTGACTTAATTTTATATTACACATTTCTAATCTTTTTTGTGTACTCGTATATGTTTCAATAGAAGTTTTGGTATTATATCGCTGTCGGCTGTAAACAATTTTGATACTCATATATTTAAAAGTTTTAAATTTATATTGGATGCTTTTTACCGTTTTTAGTGAATTTTCTTAAAAAAAAATTCACTAATGAAGAGATCCCGACATTAAATTTATATTGGATGCTTTTTACCGTTTTTAGTGAATTTAAAAAAAAATCACTATTGAGGAGATGCCGACTTTTGAATTTTGAAAAAATTCTTCAAATGACCGCGAACTAGGCCTCCTAGAACCCATATTCGGGGTTAGATACCTTCCTTTTGCAAGTGGCTTGGATAAGTTCGTTAGTCAGGAAAATCGGCTCAGGTTTTCCCTGAAAATTTTGTGTTTTCTTTCGAAAAAAATACTATATCTCCGGAAATAACAAAGCAAATGCAACCAAATTTAACACGCTGGTTTCATAAATGGTATCATATGTACCAAAATTCAGATCTCTATCTCAAATGACAGTAAAGTTAGAACTAAATTAATTACTACATACAGACTTGGAGACTACTTCTCTGGCTTCACTCTTGGTTTTCGTTTTTGTAGGTAAAGGACGTAGCCAGCGCGTAAGCTAACTGTAGCAACTTGCCCTTACGAATTATGGATGCTCTAGGATGTTCTTCAACGTTTCTGTGACTATAGTTTCACTGCTTGACAGCATTCTCAGACAGATAAAAATTGAGAATGCTTTCAAGCAGCGAAACTATAGTCACAGAAACGTTGAAGAACATCCTAGAACATCCAGAATTCGGGCCACTTGCTCCAGTTAGCTTACGCGCTGGCTAAGACCTTCACATACAAAAACGAAAACCAAGAGTGAAGCCAGAGAAGTAGTCTCCAAGTCTGTATGTAGTATGGACAAGTTTCACCAAGGGCAACAACAATAAATGAACTAAATTAATTTGTAATTAACTACATCTGATCAAAGAATGTTAAAACTTCAAAATTGATTGATCAGAATGTGAGTGAAAAATACTACAAGAAATGACTAACAAGCTCCTAGATATGTGTCTAAAGTGTTATTTTCCTTGATTTCGTTTAAATATGAGCAAAAATCCATTGTAAATCAAAATGGGATATACCTGCTAGTAAATGCATGTAGTGCGTAGCTCAGTGGGCTAGGCCCCTGTACATCGTGTAATTGACTCCCACATGACGAGTTCTAATCCCAGTTAGTGTATTTACTTCTTTTTTTTTACTTTTTTCGTCTTTGATTCAATTTTAACGCCAGCTGATCAGATTGTGTAATTCCAATGTTTGTTTAGCGACTTTTTGTTGAAAATGAAAGATAAGCATTTTGAGACTTTTAATTCAAGTTCAATAGCAGCTGTTGTTGCCCTTAGTTGGTAAAACCGTTCCACAGTTAACATCGACGTAGAGATTTGTGACATCATCTTTTCTACAACCGGATTCAATTTTTACAGCATCCACACGCAAAAGAATTTTCTCTGTGAAGCCACAGCCAACTTTCTTGTACAAAATGTTCTTTTAAAGGCGATTTTTTATAAATGAATTTATAGAATTATCTTTGAGAAAACATTTATTGTGAATTTTTGTATGAAAAATTATTCAATTGATGAAACATTTTTTAAACGAAGTTCGTCGGAAATGAGGTTTTAATGGATTTTCGTGCAAACAAATTATTTTATTTTCAATTTTAATTACAGAATTGGCATAAAATTTGAATTTTATGTATTCTTTTGGCAAAATTGTGTGTAAAAGATATTTAGCCAGTTTTCGCAGAAATTTTTTGTGCTTCGTAGAAATCATTTTAAGATGCTTTTGTGAAATTTTGGTAACTAATGATAAATGTTTAATAAGTTATTATAAAAAATATGTTTACGGATTTTCTTTGAAAATTGTTAGCAAATTTTCACTAAATTATTGTTGTGGCGACGAAAAAGTTTTTGTGGAAAATTATATTTTGGTAGGTGGCTAAATAACTTGAAAAGATTCTTTGGCCAGGAAAATCGGACCAGTTTTTTTTAAATTTATGTAATTTGTTTTTATAAGCGAATTTTCTCGTACAAAATGTTCTTTTAATAGCGAATTTTCTTATAAATGAATTTAATGATTTTTCTTTGAAGAAACATTTGTTGAAAATATTTGTATGAAAAATTATTCACTTGATGGAACATTTTGTAACCGAAATTCGTCGAAAAGAAGGTTTTTATGATTCTCGATTTTATTTTCTGTGTTAATTACAGATTATGTATATAATTGAAATTTTATGTATTCTTTCAGCAAAATTTTGTGCAAAAAATATTTAGCCAAATTTGATGCCTGCTTTAATTAAAAAATACATATTTGCCATTAAAAACATTTTTATGAAAATTCACTACCATAACGCACTTGCTGCGTCCAGACTCTTTCTAGACGCTCTAACTTTTTAAATTATTACATATTTTAGAATTTTATGTCAATAAGTTAGCTCTTATTTTGCGTAGTAGGTCAAGTTTTAATTCCATTATGATAATGTCAAATTACAGTAGGTACTACCACACACCCTCTAATCACATTTATCACTTTATCATAACCCACATATAATAAAATCGTAAATTTCTACAGCGAATAAAGTTCTTTAGATAAAAATTTGCACTAAATGTGCGATTCCGAAACAAATCTTTAAGAAACAAAGCCTTAAGCAAAAGCAAGTCACTAATATAGAGTAGTAAAGTAAACATTGAAAAGATAGTAGATATATAAGTTTATTGATTTTAACGAAACCCACCGTACCAACAGACCTACGTTTTTTGTGACTAAAGGACATGTTGCAATGTTGCAATATTGCAATATTTCTGAGGCGTATTGGTATGTAAAATACTCGGATGAAAAGCCTACTGGCCATCTCACGAAATGTATACGTGTATTAAACGGTGACGCCACCTGTTAGAGGTACAGTGAACTGGTTTGTGTAACTGTATATGTGTACCTTGCCAAACGGCCTCCGACCAAAAATTTGAAATTTACCGTTTAATGATGAATACATCATGGTTTAGTCGTTATACACATGGATACGTATTGGCCTCCGATTTTTCGTAGTCGCCTTCGGTTTTGGAGGCGAGTTCTTTGAACGCGTATATATTGTGGAGGCGTATAAGACATAATGCATATATATATATATATATATATATATATATATATATATATATATATATATATATATATATATATATATATATATATATACATAATCGATTTTTTATGTTGTTTTTTTTTGTCAATAACGTTCTGAATTTTCTTTTCTACACGACTCTTTGAAAAAAAAATCCCCAATACAATATATCTACTTTGACAATGTCAAATATATATAATAGTTCAGTTTGCTTCAAATTTAGCTACTGGACCCACTCTCACTGTACACTGATTTATGCAGCAACTGCTAAAAGATAGAAGGCTAAAATGAACGCATCAGCGTTAAGGTTCGATTATAGCTTTATTTTGTGCCAAAACACAGCAGGCCCAAGATCTGCTGCATATACCTACTACATATACAACGCCAGCACACTTAATATAATGCAGGTTATATATATATATATATATATATATATATATATATATATATATATATATATATATATATATATGGTGTTAAGTATGGTGCACAAACTTCAAGGAATTAATCTATGATTGATTTTAAGACAAAACCTTTATATAAGTTTCAGTCCGCAACGGCTCTGCAACTCCGCAACTCCGCAACTCCGCAACTCCAATCGTAACCTCAATTCTGGCATCGTTTCTTACCCAAATAAATCTTCCAACTGGCACAGTTAGAAACTTGTACAACCGGTAAAACTAAAGGTAGCTGCAAGCTGGTTGTCAAGCGACGATAAACAGATCATAATATTCGGGAATTAATTTGTTTTGCGAAAATAAAATTGTGGCCTCGGAGTGTAAGAATCCACAATTCAAACATGACGCCACTTCAAAGTTCCAAGCACACACAAGATTTCACAAATATGGGAATACAAACACACATTATGTTATTAACAATTGCTATGTTCACAAGCATTTGTTTTATTATTGCGAAGGGCAACAAAAAATTATTCAGGTTTTTTAATACGGCCTTGGTATTAATTTCGGTATTTGAAAAACCTGACCTAACCCGATGTTAAAATTCATTTGTTTCACTCTTGCAAAGGGGGTGACGAAAACTAATTTGCATGAGTTCTTATACATAAGGGCCTTGGTAATAGTTTTCTGTTTTTATGATTTTGGCACATTGATTACAGACGGCAAAAAATAATACATATTGCGGAAACGACTTAATTGCTATCCCGATTTTCATATGCATATTTTCACTTTTGCAAATGGTGACAACAAATAATTTTCAGATTTTATAATACACTAGGGTCTTGGTAAAAATGTTTTGTTTTTATGATTTTGGAATATTGGCTGCAAATGTCAAAGAATAATACATATTTCGAAAACGTGGTGATAGCTAACCCGATGTTCAAATTCATTTTCTTTTTCACTTTTGCAAAGGGTGACAAAAAATAATTTGCATGGTGTATCATACATTAGGGCCTTAGTCATATTTTTTTGTTTCTATGATTTTGGGACATTAACTGCAAATGCGAAAAAATAATACATATTGAGAAAACAGCTTAATTGCCATCTCGATGTTTAAATGCATTTTTTTCACTTTTGCAAAGAGTGACAAAAAAAAATTATGTAGTATTGTATAATAGCTGATAATAGTTTTTTGATTTTATGATTTCGGCACATCAATTGCAAATGCCAAAAAATAATTCGTTTGGAGAACATCTTAATGGCTATCCCGATCTTTATATGAACTTTTTTGCCATATAAACCCACAGTGAACTAAACAACATTTTTGTAATCAGCGCAAACTTCACTTTTTTGAAACTTTGAACTTAAAAAAGCACATACACGACAGCAAGTACCTTGTTTTAAATGAGAAAACTGACATAAGATGGTTTCATGAAGTTTTATCGTATTATAGATAACAGTCAACTATCTTAGTTGGGCCAGACCAAAGTCATTTAATAAAATCAAGATCTATTGAGTTGGAATGCAGTGGGCCAGTTTTAACAAATATACTAATTTGATGGATAGTTATGGTAAAGTAAATGTCATTTCACCAAATGGTGCAAATTGTATTTATCACTTATGTAACAAAGAATAATATGAATATCTGAGTCAACTGGTAAAGGACTAGTTTAGTACAGATTGGTTTGGAATTAGGATTCTAGAGAAATTAGTGAAAACAAAAGAAGGTATGAGGTGTGAAAACAATGTTAGAGTCTACAAGAAAACCAGATGACGGTTTCGAGACTGGATTACTTTGAAATAAACATAGCATCCAATAATCTGTATGGGGTTAGGAATCTGTATGGGGCGAAAAGAAACTATTTTATACGTTTTAGTCCGTTTTAAAAACGTCGTATATTAAAAATATATATTAAAACAAACATTTTCTGCTTTTTAATCTTGTGTTTCTGCCTCTCTTACACACTTAATTATTCAATCTGAAACCTGTTGAAAACTGTTAAATGACTTTAAAGTTTTAAGTCTCTAGCTCATCGGAAAGCTGGTTTAAAATCGAATGCAAAATTTGTACCGAACAGACAGACAGACAAGAAAACGAGTTAATAAAAAAGTCTGGACGCAGAAAGTTCGTTATGGTAGTGAATTTTCAATAAAATGTTTTTAATAGCAAATATGTGCGTTTTTTTAAAGAAAGCAGGCATCAAATTTGGTTACCAGTATAACCAATATAGTAGAAACAATGTGCCATGTTTCATCAAAAAAACTTTATTGTTTGAAAACGTACAAAAATTTCCGAAAGTAAACTTAAAGTGTAACCGAAAAAATCCGTTTTTGGTCAACCTTATAGGTTAATAGCAAATTGAGCTTTTCAAATGTGAAGCATTTAATCAGAATTCGCTACCATAACGCACTTGCTGCGTCCAGAATCTCCCTACTTACAAACATGCATTATATTTGGATGGAAAATGCAAAAACATAAGGCGTTTTCGACTAAAAAAAATTATTTGTATCACCAACGACTTGGCCACTCTGTGATTGTAGAAATATGTTTTTAATATGTAGCTCAAGACACCCTATAATTAATGTACACAATTTTTTTCATATCTTGTGGAATAACGGATATATTGATTTTTTACGAAAATTCGACAAAAGTTATATACGATTAAACGATAAACTCTATAGCTAAGACTACTGCCAAGCATCAGAGAAAGGGTTTATTTGAAATGAATTTTCTGGAAACATTTTAGTAAAATGAAGGATAATGACGGTTGAAACTAAGATTTCAGGGTTTGTAAAACATTCTTCTTGAGACATTATCTTTTCGTAGCCCGTATTAGATTCAAGTTCTTTGCCTAAATGTTGCGAATTTTGACGGTTTAAATTGTCACTTTGACGTTTTGAGGAAAACCCCAATTTATTTGTCTTTAAATGCCCATAACTTTTTTGCCTTTTGACCTACAACGCTAAATTTTGGTAGGTAATTTACCTATAGCGATATAAAACGATGTACCATTGGTTGCTCTTATTTTGTTATTTCCGGAGATATTATTTTTTTTTTAAAGAAAACACAAAATTTTCCAGGAAAACCTCGGCCGATTTTCCTGGCTAACGAACTTGTCCAAGCCACTTACAGAAGGAAGGTATTCACCAAACTTTGTCAAAATCGGCCAATTATTTTTTGAGTTTTCATTGTGATATATATATATATATATATATATATATATATATATATATATATATATATATATATATATATATATATATATATATATAAACATATAAAAATCGAAACTGTTCCCGGATTGTGTTCTAGGGGGCCTAATTAGCGCTCATTTTTTTCAAAATTCAAAAGTCGGGATCTCCTTATTAGTGAATATTTTAAAAGAAAATTCACTAAAAAAGAAAATTTTTATCACCAACGACTTATCGGCCAGCTTGTGATTGTAGAAATATTTTTTTAAGATGTAGCTCAATACACCCTATAATTAATGTATACATTTTTTCATATCTTGTATGATAATGGATATATTGAGCTTATTTATTATTGATTTTTAACGAAAATTCGACAACAATTATAATAGCTAAGACTACGGCCAAGCATCAGAAAAAGGGTCTATTTGAAATGAATTTTCTGGGAAGATTTTAGTAAAATAAAGGACAATGACGGTGGAAACTAAGACCTCAGGGTTTGTAAAACATTCTTCTTGAGGCATTTTCTTTCCATACCCCGTTCAGATTCAAGTTCTTTGCCAAAATGTTGCCAATTATGACGTTTTAAATCGCGACTTTGAAGTTTTGAGGAAAATCCCAATTTATTAGTGAATTTTCTTTAAAAAAAATTCACTAATAAGAAGATCCCGACTTTTGATTTTTTTTTCAAATGAGTGCTAATTAGGCCTCCTAGAACACATATCCGGGTTCAGTTTCGGTTTTTATTTGTTTATATATATATATATATATATATATATATATATATATATATATATATATATATATATATATATATATATATATATTATCAACTCGTTTAAAAATTATTCACAGTTGAAGATGCAAAAAAACGCACTTCACTCATTCCGATAAAAAATGTGCTGATAGTCAATGTTTTGTTGGTTTGTAATCAGAACATTTCTTATCGGAATGAGAGAAATGCGGTTTATTATTTCAGTTTTTCGGTTGGTTTGATACTTGATAGTACTACTGAAAATTAATTTTACAATGGTGTATTCTGTAGAAGAAACACTTAAAATCATTACTCTTTTTTTCAAAAACGATGACTGTGCCAACCGTACCGCAAATTTGTTTAATGAACGACATCCGAACAGACATGTTAACAGAAAATACATTTTGGAGTTAGTTGCAATGTTTCGACAAATTGGTTCAGTAGCCAACAAAAAACGGGATCCTGAACGTGTATTTCCGGTTAGAAATGAGACTACTGAGTTTTAAGTTTTAGGACAAATTGCTGCAGACCCAACTTTGAGCACGAGAAAATTGGCCACTGTTTCAAACATCAAAAGAAGAACTATTCAGCGAATATTGAAGCATCATAAATTTCACCCGTATAAAATTCATCTTGTACAACAACTGAATGAAGATGATTTTGATCGGCGGCTGGAGTTTTGTGAAGTTATGACGAATAGCTGATAACGGGAACTTTTTGTTCAATATCTGTTTTTCAGACGAGTGTACGTTTTTATTAAACTATACAATCAATCGTCATAATTGTCGTTATTGGGCAGATAATAATCCAAGACATTTTCACGAAGTCCACACTCGAACTCCACAGAAATTGAATGTCTGGACTAGCATTTTTGGAGACCGTTTAATCGGACCAATTTTTCTTGATGGCAATTTGAGTGGCGAAACGTATTTGGAGTTACTAGAAGATATCGTTTACCCTCTACTAATTGACATTGTTGAAAATGATGATCGCTATCACGAAAATCAATTAGTGTTTCAACAAGATGGAGCTCCTCCGCATTTTTCACAACGTGTTAGGGAGTTTTTGAACAGAGAGTTTCCAGGACAATGGATTGGACGTAGAGGTGCTATTGAGTGGTCTCCTAGATCACCGGATTTAACTCGTTTAGACTCCTTTCTATGGGGTCATTTAAAGAGTAGAATTTACGCAACAAAACCGGAGTCTCTGAAAGAATTACGACGACGCATTGTTGAAGAATGCCGTCTAATAACTCCACAAATGCTCCAGAATGTCAGAGCTCGTTTTGAACAAAATTTGTACTTTTGTATGGAAGCTGGTGGTCCACAATTTGAACACTTACTTACACAACTGAATAAACATTTTTGAACGTTTGGTTTTGTTTTTTAGTTTTTTTAACGAAAAATTGACTAATTAATGCATTTCTTATCACAATGAATGAAATACGTTCTTGCAATTCCAACTGTTAATAATTTTTAAACGAGTTAATAAAACTTCCAAAAAATTTGTGTGCTGAATTCAGAAAAGAAAGATCTTTCAAATTATGTAACACTCGACCCATGTTCCCTATTTAAAATATAAGGGTTGTTATGACCACTCTTAAGGGGTTGATGTGACAAAGCTGAATTTTATGTCAAAACATGTCCCCCTCAATATTAAAATTGACGTGTTTCAGCGTTTCTTAAAAAAAAAATTATCTGGACGCAAATCGGTCTGTTTCGTTTTTAGTGCGCCACCCTGTATATATATATATATATATATATATATATATATATATATATATATATATATATATATATATATATATATATATATATATATATATATATATATATATATGTATCACACTGATAACTCAAAAAATAATGGGCCGATTTTGGCAAAAGTTGGTGAATACCTTGCTTTCGCATATGGCTTGGGTAAGTTCGTCAGCCAGGAAAATCGGCCTAGGTTTTCCCGGAAAATTTTCTGTTTTCTTTCGAAAAAAAATTTTATCTCCGGAAATAACAAAGTAAGAGCAACCAAATTTGGTACACGCTATAGGTAAATTACCTACCAAAATTTAGCTATGTAGGTCAACATACAAAAAAGTTATAGTCGGGATCTCCTCAGTGAATTTTTTAAAAGAAAATTTACTAAAACGTGTTAATAACATACCATACATTCTTTTAATAATTTTTAAGTGATAGATTATGGTTATAAAAGGTAAGTCAGAGGATAACATAAACAATATGCCGTAATAAGAGATACAACTGTGTTAATTTACATGCCAAGGAAGATTTAATAATTGGTGTAAACATATCCAAATTCTGCAAACTTAAAATGATCGGTTAATCAGTTTAAAGGATGAAAATAATGTTCCCGGTGAAGAATTTATTCACAAATTTCCTAAACAACATGTACCTACACCAATAAGCCTATATTTATTCTCTAAATTCGGTAGACATTAAGGAAAAAACTTTTAAAGAATAGAAAGTTCCAGGAAATATGACGAGGCCATAACTGGCAAGACATAAACAAGGGTATGATCAAAAACTATGCATAAACAAAGCATAGTGACCCTGTACTGATGCCAACAATATATTTTATTTACGGCACTCACCCGTTTATTAGACAAGTCAACAACACTACGTGTTTTTTAATGCTAGTGCCTGTATGCAAAAAATTAATGCCAAGGCTTTAAACCATTTACTTTCTGTGGGAGACTGCCTTACAACAGATTTACGAAAGGTACTTAAATTTTAGACTAGGAAAAATTGGAATAATTTCAGACATTAAATCTGCAGTTTTTAGTGTAAATCACTATTGAGGAGATCCCAACTTTTGAATTTTGAGCGCTAATTAGGCCCCCTAGAACACACATCCGGGGTCAGTTTCTATATATATATATATATATATATATATATATATATATATATATATATATATATATACATATATATATATATATATATATATATATATATATATATATATATATATATATATATATATATATATATACATATATATATATATATATATATAACACCGATAACTCAAAAAATAATGGGCTGATTTTGATTTAATTTGGGTGAATAGTCTTAGCTACGGAGTTTATCGTTTAATGGTGTATAATTTTTGTCGAGTTTTCGCAAAAATCAATAAATCTTAATGTATCCGTTACTATACAAGATACAAAAAAAAATTGTATACATTAATTATAGGGTATCTTGAGCCAAATCTTAAAAAAATATTTCGGCAATCACAGGTGGCCCATAATTCGTTGATAAGTCATTTGTGATACACATTTTCTTTTATCGAACACGCCTTATGTTATTGCATTTTCCATCGAAATATAATGCATGTTTGTAAAAAAAGAAATTTGGGATGCAGCAAGTGCGTTATGGTAGCGAATTTTCATTAAATGCTTCAAATTTCCATAGCTCAATTTTTGTACATTTTCAAACAATAAAGTTATTTTGATGAAACATGGCACATTGTTTCTACTATATAGGTTATAGTAGTAACCAAATTTGATGCCTGCTTTCTTAAAAAAAACACAGATATTTGATATTAAAAAACATTTTTATGAAAATTCACTGCCATAACGAACTTGCTGCGCGCAAAGTTGTTTAAATTTTGGCGACCTAAGATTACCACTGACCCAATTAATATGAGTGGTGATATGTCACTGACAATTGACATTACCCAAACTAATTAACTGCAATATTGTGTGCAGTCCGTTTGCATAAATATTTAATGTTTATTGTCAGCTATACGAGGTAATAATATTGAAATGATATTGTGGACGGACTCTAGTATAGCGATTTCTTGGATTATAGGTAATTTACTGAAACAATAACCTTATGTGATATGTCGTGTAAAGGAAATAGGCCAGCTATACTGTCATATATTTTAACACTTTCAATTTTATTAGCCAGCTGTTTTACAATTTTTCAGTTATAAAGTTATAAAGAATGCTTTTCAAAAACGTTAAAATTCACTATTCTATGTCTTAGAAGCTAAACTTATCGCCGCCTAATTAAGATAAAAATTTAAGATACAGTAAGTATATTACCAAATAAAAAACCAATTCCTTATACATAAAAATGGACACGAAAATGCAAGAACGATTTAAATCTAACAAAATACATTTTTCCTAGTTAGCAGCCTCTGTGACCAAGGGGTAAGAACGTGTGCCTCTGAACCCAAAGCTACCGGGTTCAATTCTCAGTAGAAATGTCAAATTATTTTTCAGTACATACTGTAAATTACCATCAACCGAGGTTGTGGCATCGTGTTTGAGCAAGTTGAACATCTGCACGTTCAGCCCTTAAGTGCGGGCGTTAAAATGTCAGTCCCATGTACCATGCAATGTTGGGCACGTTAAAGATGCATATCTTCCTCACAAAAATTAAGTAATTCGGCAAAATTTACAGGATAGTGAGGTGAAACTGCGCCCTGGCGTTGATGATTGGCCATAGCCGCGGAGAAAGACCGACGTAAAAAAACATTTTCCTAAATCCAGAATATTTTTGCAATAATAAGTCTTAGGTTTGTTAATACAATTAGCGTCAAAGTAGTTGATTTTACACAAATTAGAAAAGACATGAAAACTAAAAATAGAATGATGCATTTACATAGATGTGGTGCTTCTTCACAGACTAGTAAAGCAAAGGTGTTGAAAATTGATAGTTTTTAATTTTACACATTTTTAAATCAGCAAAAATATTTTGTGTTTTCTAAAACATTAGCTTTATGGTGAGCGAGTTAACACCATCTTAATTATTCGAAAATAACATCTGGTACATTATGTAATTTTTTAATTCTACATAAAATTTCAGTGTAAGCTTATTAGCATAAAACACTCAATATATTACGTTTCTGAAATATCTCATTTATAACTCAAAATAACATCCCATTTCTTTTTCCAAACTTATTATTTATAAACAACTAGCACTTGAAGCTTGTTTAGCAGCAATTACTTAAATTTAAATTGATGAAGGATATAGGTTTATTATTACGTAAGTTAGTGCGCATTTTCATAACGTCGGCCTATTGCGGAATATTTATTTTCTATCATAAAGGTATGATTTAAATAAGTTGAGAGCAAGACCTCCTATACCAATTTTTTCCAGTTTTATCAATAATAAATAATGTGAGACTATATAGAATGCTTTTTTTAAATTAAGGAATAGTCCCATACATTTTGTGTTATTATTAAGAGAGTCATATAACTTTTCAGTTACATTTATTTTTGTATAATAATTATGACAAATAAAATATATATTTTTTATTATGTTATCTGTAAATAAATTTTGCAAAAAGCCAAACTGTTTTCTGTTTGTAGGGATCAGTTTAAAAAAGAATTTTTTTTATTCTAACATCCGATCAGATGATGATTATTTAGCGATTTTCTGAAAAAAATATTAAATATAAATAACCTTTGATACAAAAAAACTCTGGACGCAGCAGTGCGTTATGGTAGTGAATTTTCATAAAAATGTTTTTTATAACAAATATATCTTTTTTTTAAAGAAAAGCAGGCATCAAATTTGGTTACCAGTATAACCTCTATAGTGGGAACAATGTACCACATTTTATCAAAATAACTTTGTTGTTGGAAAAAGGGCAAATATTTTTCGAAAACTAACTTAAAATATCCCCGAAAAACTGGCCCGATTTTCCTGGCCAACGAACTTCTTCAAGGTATTTAGCCACCTACCAAGATATAATTATTTACAGAAAGCTTTTCGACAAAACTTACAAAAAAAATTGTAAACAGCTTCTTTGCCAAAATCCAAAAACATTTTTTTTACAATAACTTATTAAACATTACTAATTACCAAAATTTTACAAAAATTGCACAAACAATGATATCTACATAAACAAATAAAGTTCGCTACCATAACGCATATCCTGCCTCCATAATTTTTTTCTTACAAACATGCATTATATTTCGATGGAAAATGCAAAAATGCAATAACATAAGGCGTGTTTGATTTAAAAAAAAGAAAATTTGTATCACTAACGACTTATGGGCCAGCCTGTGATTGTAGAAATATTTTTTAAGATGTAGCTCAAGACACCCTATAACTAATATATACAAAAATTTTTCATATCTTGTATAATAACGGATATATTGAACTTTATTGATTTTTTACGAAAATTCGACAAAAATAATATACCATTAAACGATAAACTCTATAGCTAAGGCTACTGCCAAGCATCAGAGAAAGGGTCTATTTGAAATGAATTTTCTGGAAATATTTTAGTCAAATGAAGGACAATGACGGTTGAAACTAAGACTTCAGGGTTTGTAAAACATCCTTCTTGAGACATTTTATTTCCATAGTCCGTATTAGATTCAAGTTATTTGCCTAAATGTTGCCGATTTTGACATTTTAAATCGCAACTTTGACGTTTTGAGGAAAACCCCAATTTATTTGTTTTAATTACCTATAACTTTTTTGTCTTTTAAGCGACAGGGCTAAATTTTGGTGGGTAACTTACCCATAAGAACATAAACCCGTGTACCAAATTTGGTACTTTGTTGATTTCGAAGATATAATTTTTTTTTCGAAAGAAAATAAAAAAACATCCGGGAAAACCTTGGCAGATTTTCCTGGCTAACGAACTTATCCAAGCCATTTGCAAAAGGAATTTATTCACCAAATTTAATCAAAATCGGCCCTTTATTTTTTGAGTTATCGGTGTGATATATATATATATATATATATATATATATATATATATATATATATATATATATATATATATATATATATATATATATATATATATATATATATATATATATAAACATATAAAAATTGAAACTGACCCCGGATATGTGTTCTGGGGGGCCTAATTAGTGCTCATTTGAAGAAATTTTTTCAAAATTCAAAAGTCGAGATCTCTCATTAGTGAATTTTTTTAAGAAAATTCACTAAAAGTAAGAAATGATTAATTTTATAGGATTATCTGGGTTTACATTTTCATAATATATAAGTAGTTAGTACATTTTTTTCACAAATGGTAAATGATACTTCCTAATGACAGACATATTCTGACATGAAAGTATAATTATTTTTTTCTTATGGTTTTCTTTACTTCCACCACTCAAATTTCCGTGAATAGTTGAAAGAAACATTTTTTAGGTTACTGTCATAAAGCTTTTTGTGAATATCCAAATCTTGGCAGGAGTAATTTTTGTGTAAATGGCTTTGATATGTTCGTTGGCCAGGAAAATTCAACCAGTTTTTTCGGGAAAATTGTTGTACTGTTTCTAAAGCTATTTTGGTGCAATATGCTACATGGTTTTTACTATAAAGGTTATAATATCCACCAAATTTGATGTCTTTCATTAAAAACATACATATATATTTAACATTCAAAACAGTTATATGAAACCATAACACACTTGCTGCGTCCAGGCTTTTGCACTTATAATCTAGACACAAATGAACTTCAAATTTTATTAATCAAATTTATTCAAACCTAAATGTTTCCTTGAAGAACGGTTAAAATCAGATTTTTATTTATAGTCATGAACATTTTTTATGGGTGTGTAGCTATCTCTGATTAATTTATTCGACATTTAATGTAAGACTCCACAACAATACATCCATAGAACCTACACACATTTTTAGAGAGAAGCGAAATACAAAGAGCAAACGAATAAACGACCCTGGAATTTATCGATCTTCCATCGAGACAATGCCGACGAAACCATGTCTGGCAACGCAGCACTGATCACTGGCTGTTTGAAATTATTTTGTGCAGGGGGCGCTTCTGATCAGTGACTCTATAAGATACCATAAATATTAGTGTGTGTACTCCAACCATAACCTCAATTCTGGCATCGTTTCTTACCCAAATAAATCTTCCTACTGGCATCTGTTAGAAACTAGTACAGTCAATAAAACCAAAGGTAGCTGCAAGCTGGTTGTAAAGCGACGAGAAAGAGGGCATAATATTGGGGAATTAATTTGTTTTGCGAGAAAAATATTGTGGCTTCGGAGTGTAAGAGTCCATAACTCAAAAAATACGGCACTTCAAAGTTCCAAGCACACACACGATTCCATACAAACACACACACACACACGCACGCACGCGCACGCACGCACGCACGCACACATACGCACGCACCCCCCCCCCCCACACACACACTGATATATATATATATATATATATATATATATATATATATATATATATATATATATATATATATATATATATATATATATATATATATATATATATATATATATATATTGGAATGTTGCACTACACTGGAATCATTTTTAAATATATACACTTTATTTGTTTGCTGTACTTTTAAGTGATTCTTTATTATTTTACGTTGACTGCAGTTTCGAACCTTCCTGGTTCGTCATCAGCACGCTACCGACTACAATCGTTCCTGTGTGGTTTATGACTGAAATTGTGCGTGATGTCTGCGTGTTGAGCCTCTATTGGTCGGTTTACTGTTTTATGATTGGTTGTGGTTTCGGTCTGTGTCGATTATATGGGTTTCTTGTTTTGATTAGTGTGGTATGAGAATTTGTCTATTTGTATTGCTTTTATTAAGTTTTGTTTAAATCTTTGTACTTGGATTTGTTCTGGGATTAATTGTTTCTTATTGTTTGATTGTTGAATAATACTATCGCACCATCGATACCTCTCTATTAGTGAATTTTTAAAATAAAAATCCACTAAGACGTTAAGACACATAGGAACAACATGCATATAACAGATGTGCCGCAGAAGAAGTTTATTCGGCATATTATTGATTTACGAGATAATTTTTAATGGTATTATATAATAGTCCAAATATGTAATATGGAGATATAAAAACACATCAATTTTAACAAATACTTCTATTATATTATCGTACATTAATACATTAAATATAAATAGGCTTATATAACATCATCTGAATTTATCCACGGATTATGAGATGTGTCAAAGCCTAACCATTTTACATAGAGTTTCTTGCCTTCTTCCTCAAAATGCGTTCTGTAGTTCTTCCTCGTAGAACCCGCCACTGATAGGTTTGCCTTGCATGTCTTTAAGAAAGTATGTTGCTGGATTTGTCAAATGAACACTAGCAATCTTGAATAGACATGTTGAGCAGCGGATAGCCTTTTTCAAATTAAGCCTTTGCTTTACTTACGCGTACATCACCCACTTTTCATTAAGGCATTAAACTTGGAATTATAGAATTCCTTATCAAGATCAGACTGAATGTTAGTGGGAGCTATATTTTTAGATAAAATATCACTTATAGCTTTAGTCACCTCTTCAGCATTTCTAGATTTAAGTGGGCGCGTCACATATTTTGAAAAACAATTGATTACCACTAAAGTGTACTTGTAACCAGAGTTTGCGCGATGATAGTCTTTAAACTCAGCCAAATCAATTTGCCACAAGTCATGTAAGCCTTTGATTATTATACATCTACGTTTAAAATTGATTCTTGTTGGTGTGTACCACTCATTTACTACTTGCTTTTTAGCATCAGGTGGTTCAATTGTTTTACGTTTCATGATGATGGTGAATTTAAGAGTATCCACTTTTCATACAAATCTTTTAGGCTGCTGACTATTTTGCTCGGCTTCTTATTCAACTTGTTATTTTTTGATAAGTCAATATCTTTTACAACTTGAGCAGTTAGTTCTTGGTTAGATTTCATAATTTATTTTCAAATTCGTTTTCTAAATATTCCAACACCGGTTTGTGCATAGCTTCAAGTAGTATTGTAATTATTATTTGTGTTACGTCCGAACTTATCGATAGACATTTTACACTAAGCAATAGGCAGACATGTATAGTATATATGTAGGTTTACTAGGCGATAACACCAGCTTCCTTCAGTTCTTTTATGATTGAGTGAAATTCGTTGTTATGAGGATTATTACCAGCAGCTTGGGAGTTCATTCAAAGCCGAAGCCTACCAGCCAACTCATTTCTATCATCCCAATACACATATTCTATTTGTTTGCTGTTTTTTCTATCGCTTATATTCAGAAGTTTAGGTTCGGTCTTTTGTTTTTCGTTAAGATGAGTGTCGTAACCAAACCGTGATGAGTTGAGGATGTTCGCACTCGTAGATTTATAATTGGTTTTATTATACTCAGATACCTTTTCGAGGAACAACCTTTAGTTAGCCCATTGGGATCGTATTCAACTTTATGAACACTGGTTGATTATAGAATATTTCTATAGTGTTGAAGATCGTCATAAGTATATCTCTTAGGTCTTTTCATAAAAACCAATTCTAGCAAACCTTGTGTTTGTATTATCACCTTTTAGCCAGTTGAATTTCATCATTAGTGATATCTAAGTGTTTGTTACCACGAATCCATTTGCCTGTATCTGCTTCTTGGCGAGCACCATACGTTTGACCGGTGATAGCAAGTCTAGGTGTTTCAGTAAAATACTTGTCTACATAATAACGAACTTTTTCAGGGCATTGATCCAAAAAGTCTTTATATGCTAGGGTGGTTATGATGGCTTTTAGGCCTTCGTCAATCTCTTAAAATGATGGGATATCCTCATGTGAACTTGTTTCCACATCTGGTTCGGCTTCAAAAACTTCATCATCTTCAAGGAATTCGACTTTGGGTTTCTTTCCTGGTATATCATCAGCTTCTTCTTTGGTTTTTAGCTGTTGGCTGAAGTTTAAGTGTTGATGTATTTTTAGATATTTCACCTAATGGCTCAACACTTGGTTTATATAAACCTTGCAGGCCTTCATCATACTCAGCTCTGCCAAGCTTAAGCTTTTTTTCGAATGTTTTCACTGAGTTGTAACATGTTTTCGTAATTTTTCTCCCATGTTTACCCATAACCTCCATCTCGTTTCAGTTATCTGTTTTAAACTTCACCATTTTTGGAATAGTTGTTGACCGGTGTTTGCGGAATTCGCTTTGCAAAGCTGTTGTAAGATAATTTGATTGGATGAGCCACAATAGTCTTCTGTTTACAAATTTTCTTACACATAGTTGGAGTTCGTGATAAACATCTTTATGATCTAGGGTCTTGGCATGTTGGGTTTCAGAAACGACATGCGTTCTGATTCTCTCTCTCTCTCTCTCTCTCTCTCTCTATATATATATATATATATATATATATATATATATATATATATATATATATATATATATATATATATATATATATATATATATATATATATATATATATATATATATATATATAAATTGATGTGGTTGTCGCCTGTTGTCAAGTTTATCAGAGACCCAGTTAAAGTCATCGAGTATAATTCACAACTTTCGTATTTTATGAGCCAGGTTTAGCAGTTCGCGTACATTTATTGACTGAATTTGTGGTAGGTAAATCTTACAAAGAGGTAATTTAATGGCATATTTAATTGATGTAGCCACTGCTTCTATTTTTGTTGTTAGAGTGTTTCGCTTGCAACATTTGTCAGACTTTCTGTAGTTTCGCGACTTTTAAATGCAGCATCTCGTTTCTCCTTGTCTGTATGGCTGGAGTTGAAAACATGAAGTCAGATAAGTTGCTCTTATACATTTGAACTTGGTGGCTGTTTGTGCTGATGTGTTAATGAGATCTAAAGTTGTATTTGTGCTATTTGTTACTTGAAGGATGACAATTATTGCTTTTTGAGGAGCATCAGCTCCAATGAACTTCCTTTTTCCAAGTAAAACAGACCCTTTCATCGTAGGTCAAAACAATTCTGTTTGTTTCTAAAAAAAATTATTACAACTGATAGGGGAATATTATAAGGTCTTCGTCCAGTTAGACGTATATTTGCCGCCTGAAGCTTAGGAGGCGGCTATACTCGTTGTTTTGGATGCCCGCTTGGAGAAAAAAACCTGGTGTTATAGTTTGACAGCCCATATTTTTGATAGGGGTCTCTAAATAATTGTGAGGTATTGCCAGGAGAATATCAGAGAAACTAATTCGACGCGCTGTTGATATATGCTTACGCATGGTTGTTTTTATCCTAGTATTTATATTGTAGCGTGGTTTTTAATTAGATAGTCAGGTTTCACAGTAGATAGGAACATGTATGGTTTGTAAAGTTCAAATTGTAAGAGATTCTGATAAGTAAGCAAGAGGTGACAAGAATTCAAGTGACATGTATTTGACATTTCTATGTGTTTCGACAGTTAACATTTTAAATTGTGTTAAATACAATGACAAGCATAAGCTGTTCAGTATGGCACGAAAACGAGTTCACCGTATAACGTCATGTATATTCCGAACCTAGTCTCGACATAACCTAAAAGATTTTGAGGAAAAAAAATAAAGTTATTATAGTATAATACTGCCAACCACACTATCTGTCTATATCCGATTGCCAATTATTAAAGAGACCGATAGTTCTAGTATACTTTTGTATAGCATAGTGTAAATTAATGGAAGCAGATAAATAGTTAAATAAATAAATAAATAACTAAATTTACACACAAAAAGTGAAAAAAACGAAGACCAAAGTTCAACATCTAAGGATGTTTATACGCTTTTTAACTTTTTTCACCAGAATCTGTTGCCAACTTGGAGAAGCAAATAAAAATAACTACTTATAATAGTTACACTAAATATGCTTATCACCGTGTTAACGTCCTCTACTACTAATGCCACCTTAGTAAACGTAATTTTCAGTCACGAATAGATTAAACAAAACAGATTAAATGAAGCACACACCACACACACGAAACACATGTCATATTATGATCGTTCGTCCATCCCCTTTAACAAACGCCGCAACTTAAAAACACACGAAAAAAAGTTAAGAAAAAGGATAACAATTGAAAGTGAAAAGTAAAATACATATATTTTTATCTCAGTTTTTATATAATTTTCAGCTGTGACGTCATGTAGATGTGCAGTAGAATGACCTAATTTCCATGCATCAGAAAATATTTGATATCGACGTCAACAGGAGGTAAGTAATAATAAGAATGGCGTAGCCTATTCGACTGAAAATTCACGTCACTGCGACGTTTTAATTTGGCCAGGTGACGTCACCGACCAAAAATAACCAGTTATTTACGCAAGAATGACGTCAGGTTGTTTGCTCGTGACTAGTAAACTAAAACTTTAATTTTTTATACGAGTGAGAGTGGTTGAAATTTAAATATTGCTGGCATGTCAGTAACAAAAATGCAGCAAACCGAAGTCTTTGATGATTTTTTTATTTTACTGTTTTTATCTTTAACTCAGATAAGTATAATGAATAAGGATCCACCTTTTAAAATTAAATTGATGCACGTTATGCTCTTGATTTACAACTTTTATTTTAAATATGAAAATGTAGCGTAAATATTTAGAAAACATAAGTCTTATCTTACCAAATGAACACGGGGTTGCATTAAAGATGCCTTGTGGAGGACAACTCCCTGTGTCTAAATTGCAGAAGCACTGGTTTCCAGGATTTGTCTTCGGAGAATCAAAGACATCATATGGCAAGGAATATCTGTGTGATGGTACCCGCCCATTTAAAATCGACGACTCTTTTTCGAATTGTAGTGGTAATTTTCGACATATTTCTTTAAAAAAGAAATATACCATCTGTTTTTCTCTTACTAGTTTTGGTGAAAACATCATTCCATCAGTAGCATCGCTAAAACTAATATATCTCTATTATGAATGAATAAATAAATTAAACATCAGTATAATATATGAAATATCTGTATAAGCTGTAATACATTTTAAAGTGGAAGACCGTTACAATTATTTTAGTGGAGATGATGAGACTTTCGGAAAACTGCCTTAGAAAAACGAGAATTAGAGCCCCCCGCTAGAACTCATATTTACGGGGTCTATATATATATATATATATATATATATATATATATATATATATATATATATATATATATATATATATATATATATATATATATATATATATATATGAGACATGCTTGGTTCTCGGGTTAAACCGCGTCCAGAATTTATGGAAACTCGACGTTTCGGCTCCTGTTTTGGAGCCATTTTCAAGAGGTAAAGGGAATATGTAAGGACACTCTAAGGCCTCAATCTGCCTACTCCTTAGAGTGATGGACAAAGATGGGTAAAGGAAATATGTAAGGACACTCTAAGGCCTCAATCTGCCTACTCCTTAGAGTGGTGGACAAAGGTGGGTAAAGGAAATATGTCAGGACACTCTAAGGCCTCAATCTGCCTACTCCTCAGAGTGATGGACAAAGGTGGGTAAAGGAAATATGTCAGGACACTCTAAGGCCTCAATCTGCCTACACCTTAGAGTGGTGGACAAAGGTGGGTAGAGGAAATATGTCAGGACGCTCTAAGGCCTCAATCTGCCTACTCCTTAGAGTGATGGACAAAGGTGGGCAAAGGAAATATGTAAGGACACTCTAAGGCCTCAATCTGCCTACTCCTTAGAGTGGTGGACAAAGGTAGGTAAAGGAAATATGTAAGGACACTCTAAGGCCTCAATCTGCCTACTCCTTAGAGCGGTGGATAAAGGTAGGTTGGGTTGTTGTAGCTCGATTACGGGGCCTCAATCTGCCTACTCCCCAAATCTCGCCGGAGATCGTCTGTGAGGTCTCAGTGTGTTCAACCCTAGGCCTCAGAGAGATCTTAGGGTTGAACACACTGAGACCTCACAGACGATCTCCGGCGAGATTTGGGGAGTAGGCAGATTGAGGCCCCGTAATCGAGCTACAACAACCCAACCTACCTTTATCCACCGCTCTAAGGAGTAGGTAGATTGAGGCCTTAGAGTGTCCTTACATATTTCCTTTACCTACCTTTGTCCACCACTCTAAGGAGTAGGCAGATTGAGGCCTTAGAGTGTCCTTACATATTTCCTTTAGCCACCTTTGTCCATCACTCTAAGGAGTAGGCAGATTGAGGCCTTAGAGTGTCCTGACATATTTCCTTTACCCACCTTTGTCCACCACTCTAAGGAGTAGGCAGATTGAGGCCTTAGAGTGTCCTGACATATTTCCTTTACCCACCTTTGTCCATCACTCTGAGGAGTAGGCAGATTGAGGCCTTAGAGTGTCCTTTACCCACCTTTGTCCACCACTCTAAGGAGTAGGCAGATTGAGGCCTTAGAGTGTCCTTACATATTTCCTTTACCCATCTTTGTCCATCACTCTAAGGAGTAGGCAGATTGAGGCCTTAGAGTGTCCTTACATATTCCCTTTACCTCTTGAAAATGGCTCCAAAACAGGAGCCGAAACGTCGAGTTTCCATAAATTCTGGACGCGGTTTAACCCGAGAACTAAGCATGTCTCACATTAAACACCGCGGAAATCTTTCTGAATATATATATATATATATATATATATATATATATATATATATATATATATATATATATATATATATATATATATATATATATATATATATATATATATATATATGAAGCATTCACAGGCCATTTAGGCCCATAGCTTGGTAATACGTTTCCATTGCTTCCTATCCAGTGCAATCGTCTTCCAGTTTTGGACTCCTTTTTCTAGCAAGTCTTGTTGTGCTGCATCAAGCCATCTTTTTCTTGGTCTTCCCCTCTTCCTTCTACCCTCTGGATTTGACCAGACACACTTCTTCACCATTCTCTCCACACCCATTCGTTCTATATGTCCCAGCCACTGTAGTCTGCGTGCCTTAACCAGTTGAGACACTGGCGGTTCTCCATACATTTCATACACTTCCACATTTGGACGTCTTTCCCACATGCCATCCACTTTCTTGCCTCCGAAGATTCTGCGTAGTACCTTTCTCTCCCATATCGCTATTCTGTCCTCCAGTCTTCGGTTCATTGTCCATGCTTCACAACCATATGTCAAGGTTGGTCTTATCACAGTCCTATATACTCTGAGTTTCGCAGCACGCGAGATGTTCTTTGATCTAAGGAAGCTGTTAAGCCCTCCTGCACATCTGTTGGCTTTTGCTATCCTTAGGTTAATTTCTACCTCCTCATCACATCTATTGTCTACTAATACACCTAAGTACATGTAATTATTAACTTCTTCGAACTCTATGACTCTCTCCCCTCGCATTTTCACTGTAAAAGGTTCACTATTAGTCACTTTAGTCTTTTTAATTGCCATATACTTGCTCTTGTCCCTATTTATTTGAAGTCCCACACTGTCTGCTACTTCCACCAAACTTCTAGTGATATTTTCCAGCTCTTTTCTATTTCTGGCCAGTAACAATATATCATCCGCATAAGCAAGGCACTGATGACTCCTGTCAAACAAGCTCCCAGTTCTGTTTATACCACTCTCTCTTATCACTTTCTCCAGAACTATATTGAATAGTAACGTCGACAGCGGATCACCCTGCCTCACTCCTCTTCTCACATCAAACTCTTCTGTCAGATTTCCGTTTACCCTTACTGCGCACGTGGTGTTACATAGTGTCATTATTACCAGTTTCACAATATACTCGGGTACTCTGAACTCTCTAAGTATATCAACTACTTTACTTCTTTTCACTGAATCGTAGGCGGTCTTAAAGTCGACAAAGATCATGTGCACTTTGTCCATCACTCTAAGGAGTAGGCAGATTGAGGCCTTAGAGTGTCCTTACATATTCCCTTTACCTCTTGAAAATGGCTCCAAAACAGGAGCCGAAACGTCGAGTTTCCATAAATTCTGGACGCGGTTTAACCCGAGAACTAAGCATGTCTCACATTAAAGACCGCGGAAATCTTTCTGAATATATATATATATATATATATATATATATATATATATATATATATATATATATATATATATATATATATATATATATATATATATATATATATATATATATATATATATATATATATATATATATATATATATATATATATATATATATATATATATATATATATATATATATATATATATATTAGGTAATATCCTGGTATATTGGCATTCAATTTTTATCGTTGATCATTTATTTTAAACGCTTCGACAAAGAAATTGGCTAGTTACATTCATTTCGCAAGTGTAATGCTAGAAAAAATTGTATCTTTGTGTTTATGTGCCCTGCTTATAAAATTACTATATCCACTACAAAGTATTCAATAAAAATGCTCATCCCAGATAACTTTTAAGTATACTAATGACGTTGATAACATAGTAAAATAATGAGTCTTTATTCCTCTCATGCTTTGCCAGTGTCAATATGCTTTTTTTGTAGAGAGATGGTACTTCCCCAGGCAACACAATTGTGATATTCACATTGCTGAGATGTTATTTTTAAGTAACCAATGCGACATATCCTGATACATGCATGTCATGTCTCTGTGATGGTTTCCTGTTACCTATGATTTTGCCCTTACACTGGTACATGCTAGCGATGTTAGCTGTTACTTCTGAGATACATGGCTAACCTTTACATGCTAAGTATGTAACAGCGACATAGGAATAATTTACATTTCAGAAGTTAATTTAAATGATATGCTAGCGATATTATAAACTATATCGCTGTTACTTCAGAAAAATAACATGCTAAGCATGTAATTAACACATGATGACCGTTACTTTATAGATTAACAGTTCATATTCACGCCACACCGTTTGTCATCGCAGGAATCGCATTGACCCTTGGTTATTTTTTAAGTTTTATTGTGCGTTACATATCATGTGACGCAGGACAATGACATACAACAGTTTTGTGTTTTGTTGTGTATCTGGATTATTTCTTGCAATTTAGGTTTTAGGCAGAAGTTTTTTGTGTTTGTACATTAAGCATTATCCTACAATTACAATTACGAGGTAAGTACCTACCTATATAGAATATATCTATTACCCAGTAAGTACATTTCCTAGGTTAAGTGTATACTTACTTATTATATGATGAACATCTAATATGTTTGGCAAATCAAATCGATTGTTTACAAACAATACAGCATTTGTGTACATGGATTTAACATGGCAGTAGGCAGTGGCAGTAAAACCGCCACAGAAAATTATCTGCTTAAATCGCGAATCTAGACAACATATTTACTGCACGTATCTGTTATTGTGTCACTGGTTTTGTCAAAAGTTAGCGCCAATTTTTATCAATCCGCATTTCATGATCATAATTACTTTTGTGTTTGCACAAGGCAAGAAACAATTGTTATGCTGAGGTGTTTATGTTAACTATTTGAGTTAAGATAATTTTATTGTCGTCCATTTCTTGCTGTAAAATGTCAAAAGGTAACTTCACTGATTTCATATAGACAAAAAAGACGCGAAACCTAAAATACAAACAAATTAACAGTCATGTTTTATTGCCATACAGGGAAATAATTTTAAATTGTAATAAAAATAATATAGGGAAGTTGCAACTTTTCCATATGTCAAGCCGAATTCGACTTCCGCTATTAATCAATTCCACTACCTAAAAATATTGTTGATGATGCATTAGTAATATCATCATTTATGTCTTTAATATTGTTGCGTTTTCTCCGGGTTCTGGATAAGTGAGACTTTTAAATTTTAACAAAACAACTTTATTTACACTCTAAATATGGATACAATAAAATTTCTAGAATGTCTCTCTCACAAAACACTTAATTTACTGGCTTTACAATTGAAGGCGTCAGAATGATAAGTACCTATGAACCAAAAACCAAATTTTACAGGAGAAACAAAAAACTATTTTTCCTTGCGTAGCTAGATGTTATTGAGTAGAAATTATTGTGGGCTATTTCTATTTATGTATGTGTAAAATTACTAAACAAAATAAGATTTTTATTGTTATAGGTGTTTTTTTATATATATTATATGTTTTGGTCATGTGCTGTTTTCATACTAATTTTTTTGAGTCAGGGGATATAGAAGCTTTATTATCAAACATTAATATTACAAATATTATGTATAACAAACAAGCATTATTATTACACTATACTATGATAATACCCTCATAAATCTTATTGTTAGTCTGAATCTGGAGCGTTGGAATCCTCACTTAGGCTCTCGTCATCCGCGGCTGCTGTGTTAGGCGACAAATTATGGTACCAAGCAATCGAAGAAGAGGGAACGTAACTTTCAAGTTCTTGAATATTTTTCAATTTCAATGGGTTTAAGGGAAGTGCCTTGTCATAGAGGGCAACTGGATTCCATAAAACCTCAATGGACATATTACTTTTCAGCCACTGGAATGACTCTGTTACACTTTCTAAAGTGTGAGTCCTGCTAACCAATATATTAGTACCAATATACTTAAAACTCTTATATTTTGTGATCGTGAATAAACCATAGGTATTTCTTAACGTTTTCTTGAAAAACTGCTTAAGGTATGTACGGTAGTCTTTGATCATGTCTTGGGTAACCCGTATTATTTCAAAATTCTTTGAAACTCTTTGCGTTAACGTATACCACTCTTCCGGTAGATAAAGATAAGTAATGTGTCTTTTTTGCTTTTCTATCTGTGCAAAATTGCGATCACAGGGCAAAAAAGAGTGACCCCTTTCCGGAAAACGATGGTAAATAGAAGAAAAACGCTTGGTACTTGTTAAAAGAGACAAAAACTGTGCCAAAGCTGAATTTTTATTCTGCCCTATGCAGTTATCAGTAAAAAGGTAAAGTGTGTTTACTTTTGTGTCAACATAGTGGTCCAGGTAGTATTTTAGAAATGAAATGGTTTCATTTGCACCTTTTTTTCCCATAGTCTCGTCATACATAAACATTTTAGACTTCCCTGTTTTTCCAGAAAAAAAACATTGTTTAAAAACCCAAATCTGTCTCTTATAAAATATGTCACCTACTGGTAAGACAGGAACAGGCAGATTTTGCTGGTAATCGAAGCATATTAGTTCCACGGTTTCATCTGTTGCTGCGATTTCAGTCATAGCTTTTAAATCACTGTAAAATTTTTCAGCTTTTGCGTGGTGTAAGGCAAGATCATTTTGTAACTTTTTTTTAATTCAGGGTTATCTTCGGAATCAATTTTTATCTTAGCTGTCTCACATTTCCCGCAAGTATCGCTACGTGGCTTACCAAAGGTAAGATTGAAGCAGGAATTAAAAATATGTAAATAGAACTCATACTTTACATTGGGACTTATTTTTTCATCAGCCAGTAATGCCCTATATGCGTCTGGTTCATACTTTTCAAGATATAATAAGTGCATTTTTTTTACTGATAGATCTGGGGATAAGTATTTACGACGTGATTCATTTCTTGAATAATGAGATATTCGAATGGGAAAACTTGAGATGTGAGCTTTAATTTGCTCCACAACTACAGTTGGCTTTTTTCTGGCTCTAGAGCCAATAGACTTTCCTCTTTTATCTGTTGGCGGTACATCACACTGGGATTTACTCTCAGCTAGTCTTCGGAGTCTTCCATTCTTTATACCATGTAGTGCACATAGTGCAACTTTGCAAATATTATACTCTTTTCCGTTTACTTGAATCTGTAACAAATAATCACAACTGTAATGCGTACTGACATGATATACTAGTAAATTATTTAACTGTTGTAAATTAAAATAAACAGAATTCCGTTCTGTACCTTGTAATGAAATATTCTATTTCTTTTAGATTCATCAATCACCATATCCTCGTCCTGAATAACTTCACCTTTGGCTAAATGTCTTTTTCTTTTAAGATCTGGTCGGCGTCTGTAAATAAAAGATACCTTTATTAAAATAGCATAAATAATAAACACATATTTGTCACTTACCTTTGCACTTGATGCAAGGTTATAAGGCCATTTAAATAGGCGTCTTGTACATTTTTTTTCCTGCAATTCATTAAATTCTCGCAAAATTTTTTGCTTCGTGCTAGCACAAAATTTTTCAGTACATTTATGTTTACAGGAACACGAACCAGATGTTCTTTTAGGTACAAAATTTCCAGATTTAGATATGTAGGCTTTACCTGCATTTCTATTACGTTTTCGTATATTTTGTTTCCATAAATGTGTATGCTTTTGCCTTTTTCTACTAGATTTTTCGGTGTCCGTATCAGTATAGTTTGAATCAGCATCTGTATCATCTATTTCAGAAGAGTTGGACTCTTGGCTACTCATTTTATTTATTGTTCAAATTGGAAACAACAACACTCAAACAGAACTGAAACTAATTTAAGGTTAGGAGAGTATTTACTATGAAAACAGCACATATCCGGTTCATAGGTTCTTGTCACACTAAACGAATATTGAGATATAATGAGCTCGTAGTTTAACGCCATCTAGTAGACGATAGAATGAGCTATTATGTGCAGTTCTCATTCTAAACGAAGTAGTGGCTGCCACTGAGGATAAATCCGCTTATAACTCAATTTCACCCAAAATGGTTCATAGGCACTTTTCATTCTCACACCTTCAATTACTACTCTCAACAAAAGTCACTAATACTGGAACTACAGTCTAACTCTTCACACTGATTACTGCTTGTTCAAGTCACTTCAACATTATCTAACTAACTCCACTGGCTGGCTTGCTTTCGTGTTTATATACTCGCCGTACCTTCCACCACTTTCTGGAGCGTTCCGTTCCAGAATTTTCCAGGACCTTCTTTTGCTAGAAGGTTCCGTGAATACAGATCGGTCCCGTGTGTATACAGGGGGATGTAAATCCAAATGTGGTCATCACTCCTATGTTACACAAGAGGTGTTTTTCGTAATATAAGATCTCTCTGCGTATACAGGGTGTAAGGGTTCTCTGCGCATACAGGGTGTATATACAGGGTGTTCGGAATGTGCAGACCTCAGTTATCTGTTCCGACGGGTACAAGTTGGTAACTTCGTTATTTCTGGTCCTAGAGGGTTGAGACTTCGCCTGAGGGGGGTCACCCCAGGCACCCCCAGGGGGACGGGGAGGCGGTGTTGCCAGATTGTGCAAAAATTCCCAGATGTTGGGGACGTTCTGGAGATGTGGCAACACCACACTTACGTCTATTAAAGTGCTTTGTAACAATATTATCATCCATACCTCCAGTGGACTCAAAGGTTGACACAGTGTTTTAATAAAACAACAATAAAAATAATACCAATTTTTCTAACAGCTCGTTTTTGAAATTTCAGATGTAATTCTACAGAACAACCAACTAAAAGAAAAAGGGTGTGAAATTTCTGGTTCGGAGTGGTTCCATCAAGCAAGACAGCGGAAACAGAGAAATGACAAAAAGTATATTTCACTAAAGAAATGGAAATTTACAGCTTTACTTTTAATTTATATAGACAATATGGGATAATTGTTCTTTCTATGTTTACAAATTCCAGCAAAGTTATGCATATGTTTTGAATTCATTTTATTTTTAGATTTGTATTATGAAAATTTTGTTTTTTTTATTTAGTGTTTACTGAAAAAAATATAGTTTTGTGGTCGATAAAATACATGTTAACATTTTTTAGAAGTTTGCATTTACCTACACCTTTGGAATTCATTTATAGTTTTATATTTATATTATGAGACTTTTGCTTTTTCTCTAAATTTAGGGTTAGTTGGAAAATATATTGATTTGTGCTGCATTAAATATATGTTAAATTTTTTAGAAGCTTCTATTTATGTATCTATTTAGAATTCATTTTTGTTTTTATACTATATGAGAATTTTGTTTTTTTCTTCATTTACTGAAAATGTTATAGTTTTGTATGTTGATAAAATAAATATTTACATTTTCTAGAAGTTCATCTGTTGTTTTCATTGTCCCATTCATTTTTTTATAAATATTTTAGACTCTTAACTCAGATGCATATTGAGTTTACCATTACCAATAATTATTAGTAACTTAGTATATATATATATATATATATATATATATATATATATATATATATATATATATATATATATATATATATATATATATATATATATATATATATATATATATATAATTTACAGGACAGCCATGAAGTATGAATTATATACTGCGAATATATCATAGGACACCTCTAGTACATTATTTAGTTACATGCTAGAGATGAGTCTAGATACATTATTGAAATACTAGTAATTACATCTCATTAACAGCACAGGCGATGTCTCCAGCATGTTAAGCTCATATCCCTGCGATGTTTTGTGAATGTTGGCAGTTGCTGACATTTCCTAGCTCTGGTAACTTGCATAGACCTTACAAAGTACATCTCTGCGATGTTCAATGTGGCGCTGTTACATGCAAAATACATGATTGTTGTGTAGTTGTGTTGCCTGGGTCTTCTATCGACACTTTTAATTTGTCTAAATAAAAATCAGCTGTTGGCTATAAAAATAAACAATAGCACGTATCCCGTACAAAACTTACATTGTGTTTGTTATAAGAGGTGTCAAGTGTGTAACGGTTCATTCCAGCAACCGTTACAAATATGCATTTTCCATTTAATTCTCGCCGGTATGGCACACTTATAGGCAACCAGGCACACTCATATTGGTATCGCGAGTTACCTACCCACCACTGATTCAGCCACTCTCGGAACGTGCGTGTAGGGACCGGTTTCAGTGAGTCTGGTGATTCAGGTAGTTATCAGTGGCGTTCCCGATCTGAAGGTCTTCTTTCGTGCTGTTAGGCAGGTGTGATTCACGCTTGCAGAAGCAACCTCTGAATCGGCGCACCTATGGCGTACAGATAATTAAAAAGGCTCCGGAATTTTCTATTGTAGATTGGTTTTTTTGGGACAGATGAGAAGGAGCACCTCGGTGAATGGCTCGTCGTCGTGTCAACGCTGTTGTCCTGATCTTGAATTTTAACATATTCATCCACGTAGTCGAATATATGGGAAATGGTATCTGATGTTCATTTGATGATTTTGGTGTTTGTGACATTCCGTCGATCATAGTATCGGATTAGAATCGGCGCAAGTTATTTTTACTGGGTTAATTGGGAAAGCAAGACCTTTTTTTGACATTGACGCCGTCCTCCATCTTGTGCTATTTTCTCTCGGCTTAAATAATTTACTTTACTTTTCATGGTTATTCTAGAAGTAGTATTAGTAGTAGTAGTAGTAGTAGTAGTAGTAGTAGTAGTTTTTTTTTTTTTTTGGAGGGGAAACCGCTTGGCGAAAGATGCTGGCTCATGGCTTCTGATGCATCCAACAGTGTCGGGCGCAACTCCGACTAAAACCCCTCTGGTTCTGCCTTCAGGCTAGCCCGTTTCACCATTTCTGATATTCACAGGCTGCCGCAGGTTTATTTGTCATTCTTTCTTGCCTTATATGCTGATATTCCTTTGGTGTCTCTCATTTTCTTCCCGCTTCTTCTGCTTCATAATATTCACCATCATGTTGTGAAGTGTATCCCAGCTTTCCCTAGATTCGATCATTTCAGGGATTATATTTGCTATAGTCCGCTTAGATTTTAATTTCGCCTCTACTTCTTCTCTTGCATCGCTCCATTTCGGACACTCAAAGATCACATGTTCGACCGAGTCTACACTATTCACACAATACACACAGATATCGGATGTCTCCATTCCCATTCTTTTAGTGTATGCGCCAAAAGATCCATGGCCCGTAAGGATCTGCGTCAGCCAAAAATCCAACTTCCGATGCTCGCACTTCACCCATGCCGTCAGGTCTCCTATAAGAGACTTTGTCCACTGTCCTTTCTCAGTGTTGCTGTTCCACTCTTCTTGCCACTCTTTCATAATACGTTCCCTTATATTGATTTTATCATCTTGACCAGCTTGGTGGATTTGTACCCTCTCTTCTACTTGTAGTTTTATGGGGATAATTACTGTGATAACATTTAAAGCCTTTGTCGACACCGTTCTATACGCCGATGCAGTACGCAACAAGATCTTACGTTGTACTCGCTCCAGCATTTCCATATATCCTTTATATTTGAGGACACTATGCAATATTGGTGCGCCATAAAGCACGATATTGTGCACCACGGTGCCCAAAACTGCCCTCTTCGAGCTGCTAGGGCCCCCTACGTTTGGAAACAATCTTGTCAAGATGGAGACTCTGGTTTCGTTTTTTTTTACAGTTTCCACTACATGCTGTTTGAACGTTCTTCCCTGGTCTACATATATTCCTAAGTACTTTACGGTGTTTTTTGGTTTTATTTGTAAGTCTCTTATGTTAAAGCAGATGTTGTTGCGGTCTCTCTTACCTTTTAGAATCAGCGTCTCTGTTTTATTTGGTTCCAACTCCAATTTATGGTGAACTAGCCATCGGTCTATTCTCCTGAGGCACTCATTTGCTTGCGCTATTAGCGACTTTTCGTCCTCCGCGGCCACCACTAGTGCGAGGTCATCAGCAAAAGCTATGGTCCTAGCCGTTCCAATAAGTGGTACCCCCAGCACTCCATCGTAAAGGATATTCCACAATGTGGGCCCCAAGACCGAGCCCTGCGGGACGCCCATTGGTGCGGGAATCTCCTCTCCTTTGTTACAGACTACCCTACGATCTTTCAAGTAGTCCGACACCGTGTTCACCAAATATGCTGATATGTTTCTGCGCCTCAGTTCTCTTATGATCAGGCTGTGCCTGGCGGTGTTGAATGCATTTTTAACATCTAGAAGAAGTAGCACACACAACTTCTCTTTTGTATGATCCAGGAACTCGTAGATACTCTCCACAGCCTGGATAGTAGATCTCCCACTCCTGAAGCCATACTGGTTCTCGTGCAAGTTTCCCTTTGCTGCCATTTCTGCTCCGATTCTCTCTCTTATTAGCGCCTCATAGAGTTTACTAATAGCGTTCAGTAAGCATACTGGCCTGAATTTCAGTTCCTCCATGCAGTCTTTTCCCTTTGGTAACAGCACCACCCTGGCCACCTTCCAGTCGGTTGGAAACTTTTGTTCTTTCAGTAGGCCATTAAGAACTTTCAATATCCATTGCGGCTGCTGGTCAATTACCTCCTTTATGACTTCAGCAGGCAGCTTGTCCGGGCCGGCCGCCTTGCCTCGTTTCATTTTTCTTGCCGCTGCTCTCAGTTCCTCTATGGTGAATGGCTCGAGGGTTGTCTCTGTCTGATTTTCTTCCCAAGAGTCGTTTTCACTAGGAAATAGTCTGGATACTACCTTTCTTTTTATGTCAGGGTGCAACTCATACGGAGTGACCAGCTTGAGTTCCTTTGTCACTATTTTGTATGCACCTCCTCAAATGTCGTTTTCAAGCTTCTCGCATATTCGTTGCCAATGGTCTTTCTTAGATCTGCGGATGAGTTTTCTTAGCGTCTTCCTTTTTTCCTTGAGTTGAGCGTTTACTTCGATGAGCTTGTTGCTGTTTATATTCTTTTTCTTTAACAGTTTAGTCTGAGTACGTCTTATTTTATTACATTCGTCTCTTTTTTCCTGAATGTCCGAGTTCCACCAGTAAGGGACTCTTTTGGGGATCTTGTGTTCTCTCAGAAGGCTATCTTTGTAAGCTTCCCCAATTACCTTTGTGCACTCTTCCGGTGATGTGTGCATACTTTCATGACCAACTCTCAACTCCAGTGAGGCTCGAAATGTATCCCAATCCACATAGTGTTTTTGCGCACGTCTTTTGTTTCTACGTCCCCCACTTCGAAGCAAATATATTTGTGGTCGGTGTGGCTGTCCATTTTCAACACTTCCCAATTCTTGAAAGACTTTGCGATTCTGTTGGACGCAGCAGTGATGTCTATGTGTGATTCACTAGAACCTCGAACAAAAGTCGAATCTCCATTATTCAAGACCACCAGATCCAGTGCTGAGAAATGGTCCATCCAGTAGTGGCCTTTCTGATCAGTTTTTGGTGCTCCCCATACCACCGATTTGGCATTTATATCACCAGCCAGAACCACAGCATGGTGTCCGTTATCTGCTTCCTGCACTATTTTGTCCACCTCCGCCTTATATGTTTGCAGCGGAATATTTGGCGAAACATAGCACGCTATCCACTTAACACTATCTGTTTTCACACACACAAATCCTTTTCCCCGCACTACACCACTGACACTAAGATTTCTTTTTAAAAACCTAATCGCTACATCTGTTTTTTGATCCTTTATCCAGTTCTGGCTTGCTACTTGCTTTTTGTTGGGTTCACAAATTATTAACATGTCAATATCCATTTGCCTTGCCGTAGCTATTGCTAGATCCTGTGCTTCTTTACCCCTCCCGACGTTGATTTGTAAAACTTTAATACCCATCTTCTACCGTAACACTACTCGCTAGTCTAGGTCTTCCCTTTTTTTTGGCTCTATTCTTGTTCTCCGCTTCTTGGATTAGACGCTTGAAAAACGGGCATCTAAACTGGTCCGCTCTATGGCCATTTTTTTTGCATTGTAAGCAGAAGGCTAAGTCCTTGCATTCTTTTGCCTTGTGCCCTTTCTTCCCACAATTCATGCATTCTTCCGACCTATCTGGGTTACTGCATTCCAGCTTCGTATGACCGAATTCTAGACATTTATAACATCTTTTAAGGTATACCCTTTCTCTGATCTGGCACACAGCCCAGCCTACTTTGATGTTTCGTTGTTTCAACAACTGTGTGGCTACACATTTTTCGACTTCGACCGTAGCTACTTGGCTTTCTCGTCCCCCCGGTCTTAAAGATGTCACCTGTATGAGTTCTTCACTTACTTGTGTGGCTGCTATGATGGCTTCAACTAGTTCTTCCTTCGTTGTGTCTTCATCGATGTTAGTTACATGCAGGGTACTCATGGATTTTCTAAAACCCACCTTGATCCCATGCATTTTGTTGGTCATAGCTTTACACAGTGCTTCCGCATTTGCTTTGTCCCCATCTATGACCACCCGAAGTTTTCCTAGCGCTGTTTGTCTTAGGTGTCTTACGGTTACCCCCATCTCTTTTATGTCGACTTTACTTTTTACGCTTTTTACCAGGTCTGCGTAGCTGACCCCTTCTGCACTTACTATGAGCTCTTCCCTGGGAGCTCTTTTGATCTTACTACTTTGTTCCCTTTTCTTGTTCTTTGGGAGCATGAGAGTAATATCTATTTGTGTGTGTCTGAACTCGCACTCGACAACTTTCCGGATCAAATCCATATTTACTTCTGTTGGCGCCACTATTGCAATACTGTTGCTCTGATTTTCTTCCAGACAGCTCCGCAGATCCGCTGCCTGCTCAAACAGCTTTGCTACATTTTGCAACTCGTTCTGTTCCGTCTGGTGTGGCCAGAAGTAAAAAGTTTCCTTATTTTCTTTCTCCCCTCTCCTGGTAGAGATTTTTGTTCTTCTTATGAGAAAGTCGATTTTTCCTTTCTCTGCTGTTTCTTTTATAGTGGCCCCTAATTCCGGATATTTATCCAGCATTTGCTTTATCATTCCTCTTTCCTCATTCTGCTCTTTAGTAGTTATGAGTACAATATCCTTGCCGCAGGCGTTAGTTTTAACCGGGTTCCCTGGTTCCACTCTTGTTTTTTTGTAGACCTCCTCTGGCCATTTATGAAACATTACTTGTTGCCATTGTTCAACTGTTTCTTCTTCTTCTATAACCCTGCGTATCATTTCTGTTTTCCTACCCGCTTCTTCAGTTGTCATATCCTCCATGTTAATTGTGTCTTGTGTCTGTGTGCCAATGCTTCTTGTAGCCGATGGTGGTGCAGCTTTTTTTGTGTCCCTTGGGTATGTTTCCCATTCTACACACATATGGCTCAAGATTTCTATGTCACGTGCTGTATCGTTTATTAGCTTTTTAATTTCGCTCTTTGTGTTTGGGATAGTCTTAACAAGATTCTTGAGTTCAATTGTATTTCCTACCACATTGTTCATCATTTTTCGGAATTCCATGAATTGCTTTTTTGTTGGGCTTCCTTCTGCTTTCCTTTTCTTCGTTCCTGTAGAATCTTCCTGACTTTTAGCAGCACTCCGCATCTTACTTTCTTGGTGGAACAGATCCCCTATTGAGCCGCTTCGATATCGAGGTGGCGACCGCGTGATCGAATCCCTTATTTTGAAGGGGTCTAGGTCCCGCCACTCTATCTCCTTTTTAGCGCTCTTGGGTTTTATTTTCTTTCTCTGCCTGTCCTCTTCCTCTCCAGTAGTGGTATTTAGAGCACCGGCCTGGTCTCCTACCAGTTGCTCATAGCGGACGCAGTCTGACGGTCGGGGGGAGCCCGCTCTCCCACTCTTCACTCCGACCGGTACTGGGGTATCCCTCCCCTGCACCGTAAACTCTTTTCCTTTGTTTGTGTCGGCCATATTTTTTCTTTTTGTCAAATCCATTTCCATTGCCAGTCGTCATCAGGTAATCTTAGTTTAAAGCGTTAAATGAAATGACGCCTAGCCCTCGGATAACCTAATAGCGTCGGTGTCAGAAAAGAACAAGAGTCGGCCGACAGTAGGAGAAGTAGAAGTTTGGCCAGATAGGAAAGATGAAAGTGGAGGATCTCACCCAAGACAAGTTGAAGAAAGGTGAGTATCCAGCTCAGGTGTGTATGGTGGTCATGTGTATGTGTATGAGTATGTAAGTATGTGTTTGTGCTCGCGTGTGGTGTCGTGTGTGCACCGCCGTAGTCGCCATCCACGTACTCACAAGCGGCGAGCCCCTGGGGGAGTAGTAGTAGTAGTAGTAGTAGTAGTAGTAGTAGTAGTAGTAGTAGTAGTAGTATATTGATGGTCACTGACTGTGAGTTTCTGGATATAGATATTTCAGTAATCCTGCTGGAAGTCCGCATGACGTCAGACCACTCCAGGGGTGCGGCATAATCCCATTTCAACTGGCTATATACAGGAATGTAACGAGGACTGTATCAGGTTAGACCGTTTTAATTTTTCTATCATTGAACATGTAGCTACAGTTTCTGTAGCATTCCAGGGTGATGGTGTCTCACGCCAAGACTTTGAAAACCATATTAATTTTTGCTGCTTAACTGATTTCTTTTGTTGCTATTTATATAATAATCATCTCATACTGGAATTAGTAATTTTCTAATCACATAATAAGCAGTCGCTATAGAAGTATTAGGTTTAGGTTGCTTCTACATCCCTAATCTTTTTTTAGTTTAGATACCAGTATTAATTTTTAATAATACATTTAACTTAGTCAGATTACATTTCTTATCATATTTATTATTAATGTACTTTGATAAGAATAACCAATTATCTTTGTGCGGGTGTTTATATATATATATATATATATATATATATATATATATATATATATATATATATATATATATGTATATATATATATATATATATATATATATATATATATATATATATATATATATATATATATATATATATATATATATTGAGGCGTTTTATAATGGAACAGGGATAGTTTTATACATGTTATACTCAAAATACACTAATAAACAAACTCACACACCATGACCATTAAAGAATCTGATCATCGGAGAATACAGTGCATGCAAACAGACCAAAATAATGAGGATTAGAACTGCCATTACACATGGAAACTATATATGTATAGGGGTGCACTCAAGAAACTTTATATAAATATAAACAGGGAAGTCATAGAACCTGAACAAACATTTGCTTGTTAAACAAAAATCTGAGGTAAAATGCTAAATCAAAATTTACAAACAATTTCACAAATATACCGACAAGAAAGGGGGCAAGCAAATAGATATTAATAAACAATGTGTACATAACCCTATGTATAGCACTAAGACCCTTTGAAGTGAAGTGAAAATACGAAGAAACTATATGTATACTACTGCAAAAAACTATAACAAATGCGAATAAAAAAAGAGTGTAGCGGTCAACAAGGAAATAAATAGACAGAAAGGACTGAGAATAATAAGTTGAGGATTTGTTAAATAACAGTTTTTTTAGTGACAAGACGTTAGTGTGTTTGAAATAGTTGTAGGTTATGTAAGCGATCATCAAATGTCATGTCTAATTTATGAATAGGCTAAGGTTTTTGAAATATATATATATATATATATATATATATATATATATATATATATATATATATATATATATATATATATATATATCTGTGTATGGAAGTGTACAAATACTACGAGGTAACCAAGGCATTGCACAATACAAACAATAAGACAGAAACATCTGAAATTAGCAAGGAGTAGGCCAGAGAAAAATTTTGATAGCAACGGTGGTAGTTATGTAAAAATAATAACAACAAACGTCTTTTTTGACGAGATTTGGAAGCAGAAGGAGCATTTTGAAAATCTTCAAGACAAAATTACAAAGAATATTGTGGATTTTGAGTTAGAAATTTAAAATATCAACAGTTGGACAGTCAAGTGCCCCAAAAAGAGGAAGCTTTTTCTAAGACAAATATTAAAATACTTACATTTTCAAGCAAAGTAAAAAACTGGGTGGTAGATACACAGCAGTAATGCCTTTTCTAGTTGATCCAACTAAATATAAAGCCGTTTTCTTCAAATTCACGTATACAACAGTGAAGTCAAAAATCGCCATATTTATTTACAACAATAGTTGAAAAAGCCACCACTGGGGGAGCGATCAGCTAACTCCACATAAGTTCAGGGATTCAGCGGGTATACAACCCGTATTACAGCAGTCAATCAAGAGGAATTTCCTACCATTTAGTTCCATATAAATAACGCATTGCAATACGATTCAATATTAAACAAAAAAAGGTTATTGATCAATAAAATCTCAATTAGAAAAATTTAATATAACATTTTGAATAATATATTGGTAATAAAAAATATTGGGGAGTCATAAATTTAGTTTCTTTGATAATTATAGCTAGGAAAATTTAAATCGATTCGAGGAATATTTTTGTCACATTTATAAAATAAGATATATTGTTGTTATCTAGTAAAAGAAAGAAGGAAAATAATTATTTTTGTCTGTGTATTTGTGAAGAGAAGTCAGTTAAAAGAAATTAATCATTAAATATCTCATTCATTTGAAATAAACTATATATATATATATATATATATATATATATATATATATATATATATATATATATATATATATATATATATATATATATATATATATATGTATATATATATATATATATATATATATATATATATATATATATATATATATATATATATATATACATATATATATATATATATAACAATAAAAGTTTCTAATAAAAAAATAAGAGAATTAGGATTTTGAACCCTACAATAACACCCTGGGATAAGAGGAAGCTGAGGCATAGAAAAGGTATAAATAAGGTAAGAGGACACCAATTTTCACATATATACTAATGTCACATTTGTTTATGAGTATTAAGTTTATGGACTTTGTAACTTATATGGTCAGTTGTAGTATGTTGGTAACAGCGAACACTCTAGAATGATATTTCTAGAAGGGACCAGAAGTGACAGGTCTAGAAAATTGTAGAAGGTCTAGAATCTCTATGGAGAGTATAAATAGACGAACAATACATAGAGTGAGTCAGTTCAGTATTGAATTAGTGCGCTGTAGAATAAGTGATCATAGAGTATTAAGCGAGTCAGCAGTAAGTGTTGGTGTATAAGAAGCGATCATAGAAGGCGAATAGTGGAATATAGTTCTATGGACATTTAGTAAGAGAGAGAAATATTTTAGTTGATACTGGTGCGGGAAAATAGTTGGTTATACTAAAATAGTAGTTTGAAAAGCTGTGTTTTGTTAGTCAACAAATCCAGAACCCCGTAGAACGTAACAACTGGTGTCAGAAGTGGGATTTTCAAGACGCTAGCGGAAATATTTTCCAGAATAATCGTTAAACAACGTGGAAATTTCTAAAATCTCTGGAAGATTAGTGTCAGTAATAATTAAGAACTAGGTGTTTGAAACAGAATAAACTGTGTACCGGCTTTAAGTACGTCTATGTCTAAGACACGTAGCGCAACAGCCAATATGGACACCCAGCTATTGGAATTGATTAAAGAAATGAAAAAAGAAGCCAGAAAAAGAGATGAAGAAGCCAAAGAAGAAATGAGAAAAGGAGACGAAAAGGCAAGAGAAGAACTGAGAAAAGGGGATGAAGAAGCCAAAGAAGAAATGAGAGAAAGAGATTAAGAGGTCAGAAAAAGATATGAAGAAGCCAAAGAAGAAATGAGAAGAACAGATGAAAAAAACAAAGAAAATTCTGCAAGAACAAGCCAGTAGAATTGAGAATATTACTTCGTGTGTGGACGAACGTATGAAGCAGGTAAAAGACGACATCTTCCAACAAGTAGAAAATGGAGTAAGGTGTATCAGCGACGATGTATATGACAAACTGACGAGTGTGCAGGAAGTACAAGCGGAGGTACAGGAGAAAATGCAATCACTAGAAAAGAAGTATGATACCCTAGTCAAGGGAAACATCAGACTCGAAAATAGCCACGTAAGGATTAAGGTTCTTACATTTGATGGCTCAGTCCCATGGGGTATTTATCTACGCCAGTTCGAAGCCGCTGCTACAGCAAATGGTTGGGGCGAGAGAGATAAAGCGACCTCGTCAATAGTAGCTCTCAGAGGAGATTCCCTCGACGTGCTTCAAGCAATTCCCAGGGAAGAACAGGACAGTTTCGACAGCATTCGGTATTACCTAGAAATGAGATTTGGAGACCAGCATTTACAACAGCTGTACCAAACTCAGTTGAAAAGTCGCTGTCAGAAATCGGGCGAAACTCTGCAACAATTTGAAGCCAACGTTGCCAGACTAACGCGATCAGCTTACCCCACAGCTCCGGTGGAATTTTTGAACCAGCTGTCGCTGCAAACATTCATTGACGGCATCAGGGATACCGACACTTAACAGGCGCTGAGGATGGCGAGACATAAAAACTTAAACAATGCTTTGGCACATTCATTATAATTTGAAGCTGCCAAGCAAGCCTCTAAAGGCAATGTGAGGGTTTGCAGTCTCCAAGTCCCAGAAGATGAAAACAAAACGAATTTATCCGTTGTGCAACGATTGGAGAAACTAGAAGAACAGATAAAGCACACGACTCATAAGGAGCCAAGGGAAGCTCATCGTAAAAGTGCCATACGCTGTTGGAACTGTGGCGAGGTGGAACACATAAGAAGTGAACGCCGGGCCCCAAGATCATCTTCAATCAACGCACAGGAAAACTAAATGCAGCTAGCTTTAGGGGGCGAGAGCTGGCTGCCCACCACAAGGCCACAAAATCGACAACTATTTCACTGGTCAACGATTCTGGCAACACACTCGTCGTAGACATATACATCAGCGACAAGAAGGCTCAAATGGTTGTAGACACTGGTGCATCCAGAACGAATAAACGTCGTGATATGGTACCAAGGGGACAGGTAAGAGAGCCAGAAAGAATATACAAAGTGACCGCAGCTGGTGGCGAACCGATTCGTGTATTTGGTTAGACTGACGTCAAGCTACAAATTGGAGCTTGGAAAACCAAACTGCGAGTTATTGTTGCCGCCATATCAGACCCCATTATACTTCGACTAGATGTTCTACAAGGTCACGGTGTTCAGTTAGATCTCGAGAACAATGTTTTAAATATCGGTGATGAGGAAGTAGTCATGTCGACTGTCAATACCCTTGCGATTAAAAAAGTCACGGCCAAAGAAGATGTCATTGTGAGATCCCAGAGTGAAAGTATTGTGCCAGTGAAGATAGTTGGAGACATTTCGGGACAAATGGTGGGTATTATAGAACCAGAAGACAACTATATTTTTAAGAAAGCTCTGCTAGTCGGTAAAACTCCTATTCAAGCAAAAGAGCTGGTAGCGGTCAGAATAGCCAACGTTAAAAACTTTCATCAGGAGATCTACAAAGGTTCCGAAATCGGAACCTTCTCATCAATAACCATCATACTGCGTTGCCACGACCAAGAAGACCCAGTCTCGTCCATCTCGGATGAACCACCTCCAGAACATTTACGCAATGGCTTAGCAGAAGCTAGTGGAAATGTTTCTCCACAACAGAAGCAAGCAGTGGCTAAATTGCTGTCCAAATATCGCAACGTTTTCATAACCGACAAGAACGATTTTGGAAGAACAGAGCTAGTACGCCATCGCATTGAGACTGGGACAACTGTACCACTCAAGCAACCACCGCGAAGGGTACAATTAGCAAAACAGCACGAAGTTGACACCATGCTAAGAGAGATGGAGGAGGCATGAGTTATAGAACCCTCTCAAAACCCTTGGGCCTCTCCAGTAGTGTTAGTTAAAAAGAAGGATGGCTCCACGAGGTTTTGTGTAGATTACCACCGGTTAAATGATGTCACTAAGAAAGACAGCTATCCACTTCCCAGAATCGACGATACAGTTGATACACTGGCAGACGCAAGATGGTTTTCGACATCGGACTTGAAAAGTGGTTACTGGCAAGTCGAGATTCAGCCCAAAGATAAAGAAAATACTGCGTTTACCACTGGTAGTGGACTGTGGCAGTTCAACGTAATGCCATTTGTGTTGTGTAATGCTCCAGCCACTTTTGAGCGAATAATGGAGACAGTTCTAAGAGGTCTGCACTGGAAAACATGCCTCGTGTACCTAGATGACATCATTATCCTAGGAAAGTCTTTCGAAGATCACATGAAGAATGTCGAACAAGTGTTTCAGGAACTACAGTGAGCCAATTTGAAATTAAATCCGAAGAAATGCTGTCTCTTTCAAAAAGCAGTCAAGTACTTAGGCCACATTATCCCCAGGTGGAGTTAAAACTGACCCAGAGAATACAGACTGTATTATGAACTGGGACATTCTAACCAATGTACATCAGCTGCGAAGTTTTCTGGGCCTCTGCACATATTACCGCCGTTTTGTAAAGGGGTTTGTCGACATCGCGAAACCTTTGCATAAACTGACGGAAGAAAAGATACCCTTCATTTGAACCAATGATTGCGAAAAAGCATTCGAGACAATAAAACGGGCTCTCTGTTCATCCCCGCTTTTGACATACCCCCAGCCTCGTCACAGGTTTATTGTGGACACGGACGCGAGCATTGTTGGTATTGGAGGTGATCTCTCGCAGGAATAGGGAAGCCAAGAGAAGCTTGTAGGATATTTCAGCAAAGCCCTGTCCAAAGCAGAAAATAACTATTGTGTGACGAGAAAAGAACTTCTAGCCTTTATGAAGACGTTGGAGCATTTTCACAAATATCTATATGGTCAAGAATTTCTCCTTTGAACCCACCACGCTTCCCTACGCTGGCTTCTTCAATTTAAAAATCCAGAGGAGCAGATGGCGTGGTGGCTTTAACGCCTTTAGGAGTACAATTTTACCTTCGAAAACCGTATTGGACGACAGTAAGATAATGCCGACGCCATATTTAGGAGACCTTGCCCACCAAAATGCAAGCATTGCATCGCTGTCGAAAACAAAGATGGATTGAATCTCCAAGTGTGTAGGAGGACAACGGTGCAACCCGTTAACCGATGGGACCCGCATAGGTTAATGGAGGACCAAAAAGAAGACCTTGATATCCAACCAATCTACAGATGGAAGGAAACATGCCACGAAAGACCCGCTTGGTCCGGAGTTAGTGATAAAAGCGTTGCCACCAAAAGTTACTGGGCCCAGTGGGACTCTATTGAAATCAAAGAAGGTCTTCTGGTCAGGAATTGGGAGTCAGAGGATGGAACCCGCATATTGAAGCAAATAATCCTTCCGCGGCCAAGAGGTATAGAGGTAATCGAAGAAATCCATGGCGGAGCAGGTGGAGGCCATTTAGGGGTAAAGAAAACTTTGGAAAGGTCAGATAACGTTTTTATTGGTTAAGATGTAGAGATGATGTGGAAGAATGGTGCAAAACCTGCCAAGAGTGTGCATCTAGTAAGGGGCACAATTCAAAAACCAGTAGGCGAATGAAGAAGTACAACGTGGGAGCCCCATTTGAAAGAATTGCAATCTACATAGCTGGTCCTTTCCCTAGAACAGACGCAGGAAATCGCTATATGCGTGTAGCCATGGACTATTTTAGCAAGTGGCCAGAAGTGTTTGCGGTCCCGAATTAAGAGGTCATCACCGTTGCAGAAGTGTTGGTGAATGAGTTTTTCTGCAGATTTGGTGCACCGCTAGAGCTCCATTCTGACAAAGGACGCAACTTCGAGTCGGCTGTATTTCATAAGGTCTGTGAGATGGGGGGAATCAGAAAAACAAGAACTACACCCATGCACCCTCAATCTGATGGAGTGGTGGAATGATTCAATACCACATTGGAATACCATTTAAGAATATTTGTCAATGAACACCAAATGGATTGGGACAGGCACATTCCACTATTTCCACTGGCATACCGCTCAGCTGTACATGAGACTACCGGACATACACCAGCCAGCGTGGTTTTTGGGCGAGAGTTAAGACTTCCTCCTGATCTCATATTTGGAAAACCCACTGATACTACACTGATGAATACATAAAAGATTTGGAAAGAAGAATAGAAGCCATCCACTCTGCTGTCAGAATGCATATACGAGTAGAAAGCGACCTCATGAAGACCCGTTATGACTTGAAGCTAATTCAGCGGGTTTTCAGATGAATTTAGTTGCAGCCCTGAGAGAGTTTCATCCGAAGTATCTCTTTTCTTCCAGCTTCTAAATTGGGGAGTCTGGTGCAGGGTAGATTGCTACAGACGTATGCGCACACGCCTCCATGCAATCTAAAGGATGTAATGAGCTCATACCCTGGGAAATTAAGGTGACTAGTGGCTGGTTTGGCACTGATTTGGGTTTCAGTGAGGAAGAGGAGTTGGGGCCTATTAGCCTGGAGGAAATGGTGGACGGAGTTCAGGTTAGAATTTAGGCCACATATATTCGAGATCTTCGAAATCTTGATGCCAGCGCCCCCTGTACACCTCTCCCGGAGATCCGAATGGAGGGGTATTTTATCTCCGGAATCTGTTGTACGTGGAGGAGCCATCATCATTTTTGTTTATAAGGGAAACTGACCCATACACCAGAAGCAGAAACGTCCGTTGGGACTTCACCGACCCCTTGATGTAAATGGTGGTACCTCCTCGGGCGTGAAAAAATCGTTTACTATCACGTAAAGGAAAAGTCCACTACCACCTGCTTGATTCCAATTAGTCGCCTCGTACGACAAGCAGGAGTTACCTTGGGCCTATTCTTTTAGTTAGTCCCCGGGCCCACAGGACACCTTAGCTATCTTAAAAATCTCATTGGACCAGTTTGGTGTATACCTTTTCAAAAAGTTCACTGTGTTTACTTATAGGAACGAAATCACCAACATATTTTTTTATTCGGATATACTCTTTTCATATAACTGAATGTATATTTTAAACGATATTTTTCATGTTTCTTCGTAACTTTTGCCGGTTTCATACTGATAGTACTGTGTACTTTATTATTATAATATGAAAAAATTTTTTAAAAGAGATCAAGCCATTTCTAATTTCCCTGCATGCTGAATTGCTTCCACATTAGATTGTTTAATGTTCTATTTACACGTTCACATATACTAGCCTTAAAATTTGTATAAATGGCGCATTGATTGATAACCAAAAAACGCCATACCGTTATCTGTCTGTGCATTTTTGGGTTGAGTTTTCAGAGATTTTAGAATATTAGCCATAGCTTTTGCAATTTCCTTTGATGTTTTACTTTCAGCTTAGACAAATTTTGGGAAAGCATTGATTATGTACTACTAGAATGTATTTGTACACTTTATTGAATTTAGAATAAGGAAGCATTTCTACTAAATCAGCCTGAAACAAATCATTTAATCCCTTAACTATTACATGACGGCTTCTATGATTTCTTCTAGCTGTTTTGTGAAGTTCATCCACCACTACTTCATTTACATTGACAGCGGACATTTTAAATGTAGTTCTACAGTGCAAGTGCTCGCTGTGTTGTTTGGAGGATGTTCAAAATAAAATGTATCTCCTGATTTTATCTTCATACCAACTAATTTTTTAGCAGATATTTTTGTATTATTTATAAATATAATTACTTCAGTAGACGGATTTAAAAAAATTTTCTATTTCCGCAGCGTAGTCAAACAATAATGTATAGGACTGATTATTTAAATACCATCTAAGAATGTTTTTATCGGCTGATTTAAATCCATTATATAGTAAAATTATTATTTTTTTGCAGTTTTGAATTAACATTTCTGCTTATTACTCTGCCAAATTTGTCTTAAATCATATTGAAACTAATAAAGCAATAACAGTTAATTATTATTTATACTATTATACGAACGTCCTGTAATTCCTCAATCAGGAAAACTATCTCATTATGGTTACCGTTATAAGCGGCATTTTGAGCCGCAATAAGAAGTATTAGTCTATCCAGTAATTCATTAGGGTCATCCCAGTGTATAAAGTTTATTGGATTTTTATTCTATTTCATAAGACCATTTCCTGATCGCAACTCATACACTCTATTAGGAAATGAGCCCGAGCGAGGTCTCTGTCCAGGAGGTTTAATTATAGAAATATCTTTCTTTGAGGCGTACCTATTTTTGGGTTATTAGCATCATAATTTCGTCGTAAAGCATTTGTTATCTAAAATATCTATATAATTTTTATGGTCTGTTAGTTTAATGGTGCTGGACTCTTTTTAAATAATAATTCATACATTCTTGTTGTGCCTTTATATCTGACACATTGTACAGCAATATCTTCATCATCAACATTAATTTCAGAGTCTCCAATATAACATTTGTCTGAATGTAGGTCATGCCTAACACCATGCGCATGATTAAATGCATAATCAGAATCTCTTATCATTGCTTGCTTCTAGGTATTGTCAAGGGAGTCGAGGAAATTGCTCTAGATATGTTTCAAAAGAAGCTTCACTGAGGAGCCTTTGAAGTTCTACTGTGGCAATTTCAGCGGGGGACTCCGGAAGCTCATCTTCCCCAGCTTCTGCAACAAATACCTCTTCATCACCTTGTTCTTGTTCAAATAAACGACGCGGTCTCATTTTAGTCACATATTTCACAGACATTTTTTCTGGTTTTACACTGCCCAATTCTTCTTTCACTTTGGATTACCTTTTTCCAATTTAATATCCTGAAGTATCCTTTTTAAAGGTTCTGTAATAGGTTTTAAATCTTCCTCTCGCTAAATAGGAGATTCCACAATATCAGATTTTAGACTTTGTAACTTTGTTTAAGTGCTTTTCTGATTCTAATTAGCTGTCTTGCAACTGTTTGATCCATGTTTGCGATGCCAGTCGTTAATTGATACTAAAACTTTTTACCACTATGGATAAATATAGGCATCAAATCCTTTTCTATATTTGTCAGATTTGAATGGAAATTCTTTATTTATAACCAAAAAGCCGAATTTATCTTTACAACAATAAGAACATACATATTTAAATTTCTGAAGTGTCATATCGACATTAACGTGATCACCATAAATATGTTTTAGATCAGTATGATCTTGTTTAGATATTACAAGTAAATTTTCATGATCTCTAATTAATTGTTTAGAAATGGAAGAATACGTCTGACACAGATAAAAACAATCTGCATTGTGATCACCGCCAAGCAAAAATAATCTCTCGTTATACTTTAATTACAGCAAACAATATCATCGAATATTATGGCTGCATTTGACTTTACCTGGTCAGGGGGAACTATGTCATCACCGTTTTCTGTAATTGGTCGTAAAATATGTTTGAGATATTTATGTTTGGGTTGTTTAAGTGACTTGATGTAAATGTTTTCAAAACGTAATCCACTTGGATGTTCTAAAAGCGTAACCATTACATTTGTTTTTCCACAACCAGATGCTCCAACTAACAGACCTCTTTTGCATTCACTACCTAACAAAGCACCGTGTCGACTGAACTTTTCTACTAAAGAAGTGTCGTCGTGATTTTGAATCGGCGACTTTAATGCTTGTTGCGAAAAAAAAATTAATTATGACGAATGGTTTGAATCAAGTAAATAAAATGTATTTATAGATTGCAAAACAAACTTCAAGAATATATATAGCCAAATAGCTTCATAAATCAATCATACTTGTACTATTTTTCAACCTAATCACACAATATGAAGTTAAAAACTTTGTTAACACTGGCACTTCTTAGGGAAGGCAAATTATTCATAAAAGGAAGAGGTTTATTGTTTTCCAAAATGCCTTTCGGCATTAAAGGAAAACATAAAAACTCGAAATGTGGTAACAAAAGCAGAATAATACGTATTCCAAAATTTGTTGTTTTTTACCTTTCTTGTTACCTACTTTGGGAACATTAGGTGCGTTAACCGGAGGGTGCGCCAGTATAGCGAAAACTGTGGTTGATGCCAAGAATGCTGCAAATGTATTACAAGAAGCAAAACGTCACAACATGGAACTTGAAAAAGTTGCCAGATCATCTCCCTGTCAGAAATGCTATATAGAAACATATAAAAACAACTTATGGGTTTCTATATGGTTGAATATGAGGATTTGAAACAGGAATTCCGACATAAACCACATATGAATCCTATATGATTTTCCATATTAATAAGAGTTTCATATGGAAGTCCCCGTAGAAACCCATGATTAAATAAGGAAAATATGGCACCTTATATGGAATTCGACATAAACTCTCTTACAATAGTATGAAAATCCACTTAGAATCCTTCCAAAATGGAACTATAAAGATCCCTATAATTCCATTTGAGCAATTTGATTGGTTGGAGTCTGAAACAAAACTCCTGCCAGTAATTATAATGCAACATAACATGTCATAAATGCCTATTATCTATATAGCTGTATACGTTAGGGTCAATAATAATAGCAGTTAATATATGTGATCAGTGCTTCAATCAGTGGAAATCAAATGTGAAAGCTTCAAGCAAAAAGAAACGATATAAATTTGGAGGTTAGGTTTAACTTGCATCCGAATATTTTGTTAATGATACATTTACACCGCAAAAGACTTAGACATATTAATTCAGGAGGTCGAAATCTAAAAGAAAATGTGAGTTTAATATTTATTTTCGTTTTCGATAAAACGAACTAGAGCCGAAATGACACCAATTAAACTTCTGAGATCTACCAATCTAAAACATGTCAACGACGTTCCTTACGCACGTTAATTAGACCACAGATTTAACTAATGCTTTCAATAGTTACACGGGATAATTATTGTGAATAAATTTAATTATTTTGTACTTACCAGCAGAACCCAGCACACATCTAAACTTCTAAAAGCACAAAACATATAAACAAAAAACGTTGTTGTTGAATAGTTGATAATGACTCAACAAATTAGCAAGCAATATTCACCAATACATATCACGTAACCTTTAAGCTTTTGTGATTCTGATTGGCTCTTTGAGATTGTCATCGTATACAGGTTTCCGTGTCATATTCAATTATTTCATCAAATGATCCTTATAGAAACCAAACAATACTGCGTAGAATACTTTATGGATTTCTATGTGGTATTCCTAGAAAGGGAATTTTGTACAAATCCACACATAGTTCACAACCCTTCTACATACATATCCCATTAACCTTATAGAAACTAGTCAAACCGCATAGGTTTTCTTACACGTTTTAGTAATATTTCTATAAGTCATTTCTGGCAGGGCTAAAGGTTCTAAGTTATTTTTAAAAGCGTATCAAAAAAGCTTCCGATAAAGCTACCATCGCGGCCTTTGACGAATGTTGATTTACTAAGGATTGCAGATTTGTTAAAGATTAAAAAAATCAAAATTAAAATCAGCAACTCTGGCATTATTAGTCTTGACAGTAAACAGGGTAGCGGAACTCACTGGACAGCATATGTAAAGAAAAAAGCACATATAATTTATTTCGATAGTTATGGAAACTTACGACTCCCCAGCGATGTAGTTAATAATTTTTTTAGTAATGAGTATAATAACACAATTGATTATAATTATTACAGGGAACAAAGCCCTTATTCTTTTAGGTGTGGTCATCTGTGTTTGAAATTTCTATATAATATGCAGTAATATCTGCTGTATAACCAGTTGTGTAACATGTCTTACGCTTTTACGTTTTCTGGGAAGGAATCTGTGCTTAGCGCAAATTTTAATTCCCCCAATATTTCTCGATGACAATTCACAATATGTGATTGGCCTAACAAATTTCGAGACCTTCAATGTTATTCCTAATAATGATGAAACCAACAACGAATTTTTCTATGGCACTGAACATGTTACAATTCCAACAGGTTCTTATAAAATGTCAGCTATACATCAGTTTTTACAGAAAAACATGAAAAAGAAACTTTAGAACTCGAGGCGAATAATAACACATTAAAAACTATTTTAAAATGTAGTAAAAATGCTGATTTTTTAAAAGCCAAGTCCATCGGTAAACTTTTAGGATTTAGTAGAAACTTTTAAAGGCGAATCATGAATCAGAAAATCCAGTTGAAATTATTAAAGTAAATGCTTTATGTATTGACTGCAACATAGCTTTTGGTAATGGTAAACCAGTTCATACAATACATCAGTTTTTTCCCACTGTACCTCCTGGATACAAAATAGTGGAAACGCCCCAAAACATCATTTACTTTCCAGTTACCATTAAGACCATTACTAATATAACCATTAAGGTACTTGATCAAGACGGAAACTTAGTAAATTTCAGTGGTGAAACAGTTACAGTAAAGGTGCATTTAAAGAAAGCAATATAAATGGTAGTAAGATATAATGCCGTATGTCCACCTTATCCAGAGTATAAAAATAGAAACATTCAGAAAAAAAAAATAGTATTCTAAAAAGGGGTAAACAATTAACACCTTCCAACCGACAATTCTTAAGATCACTTGGGTTTCAAGTAAAATGAATATTCTGGATGTTTCACAAAAAGTAGTTGTAGATGACTAAATTGTAGATTACCAGTACCATACCTGTTGAGAATGTACATTTTTAAAATTTGTCTATAATGATGAACGGCGGATCACTGTTCTTGATGCATATATGCTTCCTTCTGACAGCTTTTTGCACATAAAAGGTAAATTAACGAAAACAGATGGTACTGTGTCAAACAATATGTTTTTTATTAACAATGCAATAGCTTTTTTTATAGAGAAATTCGGTATGAGCTGAACGGTGTAGTAGATTCAACGCGTAATATAGGACTTGCTTTAACAATGAAAAATAATTTATCATTAAATTTTAATGAGAGCATAAAACTTCAAAATGCAGGTTGGTTTCCTAAAAGTAATAAACGTACAGATGATCGCATCAAAGTCGATGCGAATGGAAATTTTAATGTTTCTATTCCATGTTCCCACTTATTGGGATTTTTCGAAGATTACCGCAAAATTGTAATGAATAAGAAACAAGAATTACTACTTATTAGTAGTGATGATAAAGATCTACATTGATGATCCTGCAGCTCCCACCTCTACACTAGATGAGCCGAAAGTTACAATTGAGAAGGTGTCCTGGAAAGTTCCCCATGTTACCGTTTCTCTCGCACAACAGTTCAGCTTTCCAGACAAATTCCAAAAGGAATGAAAATTCCATTAGCCTTTCAAAGCTGAGAATTAATAGAATAACCAGCTCTTCAAGAAACATTTGGCCAGTTAAGACCACTACAAAACTCGAATCACCACGACATATTCTTACAGGATTTCAAACTGATAGAAAACAAAAGCTTTTAAAAGATGCGAGCAAAGTTGATAATTGTAACCTCAGAAATTCTAGAGCATTTTTAAATACTGAAAGATATCCTTACCAGGACCTCAACTTAAATATCCTGGAAAATAAATTTGCCTCACTTTACCCTATATTTTCCAAATGTCAACAATCCTATTATCAAAAAGTAATTTAACCCCTTTATACACCAACTGAATTTGCAAAATTAGCTCCCTTAGTTCATACTGACTGCTCCCAACAAAAAGGTAGTATTCAATCGGGGTCGGTTGTAGTGAGACTTGAATACGAAGCAAATGCAAACATACGACATAATACATCCGCATACTGCTTAATTTTGCATGATAAACTGTTTACTTACTACCCCCTGACAAAAATCGTAAGAAAAAATTAATTACACTATTTAAACTAAATCAGGGGCGTGCGGTGACATTTTAAATAAGGGAAGCAATTTTCAGAAACTTACCTATTTGTAGTGTAACTCAATTCTTCTGTCGTTTTTGGCAAATTCGTTAATAATGTCATAAAACTGTGGATTCTGGGACATTTCATCGACGAAGTTATTTTCAATTGACAAAATTGAAATTTGGGAATGTCTTTCCTGTCCTGTTGAATTCCTAACAAAACTCTTGATACGTTTCAATGTAGAACAGTTTAGTTCTACAGACGCACTAGTAGCAGGAATTGTTAATACTAATTCACATAATTTGAACGCTTCAGAATATGCATTTTCCAATTTTGATTCTTTTAAAAAAGTTAAAGGTTCACTCGCGTTAGTTTTTGTGTCAATAACATCGGTTTCATAAATGACTGTAAGTTCTGATCGTAATAAGGCTTTGTCAAAATAATGTCCATAATGGTGGAATAATGATTTGAATGAACCTTCTGGGAAAGGTATCCCTATAAATCCTCCAAAATTACACAATTCAAGAAATTTCAGGTCACTGAGATGATCAAATATGCAGTTAATTTGCTGCTCCATTTGATCTATGATTTTGTAGAAAAGGCGGCGATAAGAAGTTTGAAGGTCTCCCACATTATCAGTGCGCAGACACTTTCTTCGTGGCTCACTTTTCCTAATTCCATTGTTTATCAAATTCATTCCTTTTTTAAATTATAATGGATTTAAATTCACTAATTTTCTTCAGGCAAAAACCAAGGTCATTTGTTTTACATTGCAATATGTTAAATACATTATCTGAAAACGGAAATATTTCCGAAAATATATTAAGCAAAAAATTAAAATTAAAGTCTCTTTTCAAACCATCCAAAAATCCTCTAGAACTATTTATTGTAGCAGCATCCCAATTTTTGCTATTTCTTATTATGTTTTCAAAAAGTTCAATTAACGATTCACGGTGTTCAAATATAGTTCACACAAGTCTGCCGTTGTAGTTCCATCGGGTTGCAGCTACTTTGGGTAAACGTTTTTTAACAATTGAGTCTAAGGCTTGTGTGCGCTTAATAGATTTGGAAAAAAAGCAGCCATTCCAATTAGGGTAGCAAAAAACACCTTACATTATTTAATATAATTTATGGGATAAAATTAAATTAAATTTATGAGCACAACAGTGTACAAATCGAGCACTGGAAAACGTTTCCCGCACTTTAGCTTGAATACCTCCTAAATGTCCGGCTATAACAGCAGCCCCATCATAGCTTTGGGCAATTAATTTATTATCAGTCTCCTCAATATTTTTCATAATATTAAGCACAATTTTATATAGAGCGTTTGCGGTACGATCTTCTGTCACATTTTTAAAGCCTAAAAATCCTTCTTGCTCCCATCCATTTTTACATAGCGTATTACTACAGATAGTTGACTTAAATTAGTTACGTCGGTTGTTTCATCTAGAACAATAGCAATGAAACGAGTCTGTTTAATTTCCGATTTAATTCTGTTCAAAATAATAGTGACTGCAGCCGCAATTAAGTCATTCTGAATGCGATTTAATGTCCCGCGAAAAACGTTAGACTGTTCCAAGTGATTTTTTCAAACAAATGTCGTATTTGGCTATTAAAGAAAGTAGGTCTTAAAAGTTTCCTCTATTTGCAGGTGTAGTTGTTTCGTCATGACCCCTGAACCCCAATTCATGCTGACCAAGAAAACACACAACATCAATAAGTCTTTTTAATATGTTTCTGTTTTTATCAACCAGTTCATTGTGTTGGCGATGACTAATTTCTATCTGCTTGTCAACGACGTGTTCAATTCGCGTTTGTTTCAAAGAAACTTAATTTTAAAATGGTCTGTAAATGCGCTTTAGACATAACATGTCTTTTTACTACTTAATGTAGACTATATAAGTCGGAAAACCCACTTTTATTCCACACCCCCTTTTTAGTCACAAATAAACTACCAGGCCAACAAAACAGTTTATTCCTGTTAACCATTCATATTCTTTATAAGTTTTTTCCGCGTTGTAATGTCGAATACATGTTTTATTTCTTGTATTTAAGTTTTTTAGAGTAGGTTTCGGCCTACCTTTATTAATAATAGCAAGTTTTTCAGCAAACGATAAAGCTGAAAATCCTTTGGTTATCAAAAAACACACGACACAATCACAGTTATTATTACCACTTGTTCGTAAAGTTTGTAAATTTCCACCCCCACCGACGCCGCTGTTAAAAGCTGATGTAGTTGCAGCCATATTAATAATCATAAAATGCCAATGTATTTAACTTAGTCAACTGCTTATTTCTACGAAATAATCAGCGACATTCAGGTTGTACGTGCATCGGGTCTTCCAATACGTTCTACATGTTGAAATACACGTACATTGTGCATCGAGCATCGAGCAAGGGTTTCTCATTATGTGGCCTGCTGGCTACGTGTATTTAACTGAAGTCATTGTATACACTCTCATAGTATCAGGTTCATGCTGTTGGTTGGCGGTCGATTTACTGGGACGACGTCCTTGCCAAGAGCGTAGAGCGCATATATAAGTACAGTATGATGCATAATTATGTGTGAGCTTGCGAATTAAAAATTGTAATAGATAAATTAGTTTTAGAATTTGAAATTTAAAATACAAAATGGATTTTTAATTATGCGGTTTAATACAAATTATTTTTAAGTAGGTATGTGGTCGTTATTTTAAGGGAAGCAATGCTTCCCTTGCTTCCATGGACCGCACGCCACTAAGCTAAATGCAGTCCTATACATATTTCAATTTGATTATGACGTTGAGGTATAAACAACAACTCAGTGCTTATTTAAAAAAATAAAAGAACCCAAAAAGGTGATTTTCTTTTACAACACGAAAAAAGAGATCTATAAACGCTTTTCAAATATATTGTAAACTATGGTACTTGTAATTGACATTGAAGGTTTCAAACCGAAAAATAATAAATTTCTTCCAAAAGAACTTGCGTCGTTTGATGGCTCTAAGATCTGCCACTAATATGTTTTTAAAGTACCATTTAGTCTAGATTACTTACATCAAAATTTACAAGTGCAGGCAAAATGGTTAATAAACCATTATCATTGTATTGAATGGAAATCCGGTTTTACGCCAGTACACAATTTTGCTGAAATAATCAAACATCTTATAAGCAGCACCGACGTTGTTTATGTGAAAGGAAAGGAGAAAGCTCATTATGTAAGTAAATATTCATCAGCCCTCGTTTTGGAATTAGACGCACTTCAATCATCTGCACCTTCTTGCATTTATCATTTAAATTATCATAGCATTGGAGCCTTTACTAATGGATACTTTTTATTTAATAATCATTTCATGAATAAACTTTTGTATTGTAAAAAAGTAAAAAGTGAGTTAAAGTATATTTTTTGTGAATTAATGCTACAGCTTGAATATGGCGATTTGGCGATTTTGAAAAACACTTCCTACATAATTTAACACATATCGCTGGCGAATATTTGAAGTGTTTCGTAAACTGTTCCAGTTAATCAAAAAATTGTGACCAGACATTATCTTCCTACACTTTACACCGTATTGTTCATACATTCGAACTCGTATATAGAGGTTTCTAATAGGAGGAATTACTTGAGATATCTCCTATAAATATATAATACAAATTTCAATGATAAATTTGTTGCCTATGTCCTTGACCTTGAACGTGTCTCTGACCTTGGACGTGTCTGTGACCTTGAACATGCCTCTGGCCTTGACTTTGCCTCCTCCTTCCCTCACAATGTCTTTCCAGAGCATATATTCTCTCCCTACTAGTGGGACGTCTTTCAAAAGTTCAGGCAATCTTTGACGAAGAAACCGATGCAACATATCTCTATTTAGGTGTCCATTGAAAAAGTAAGGGCATATTACTCTTGATCCTAATATTCCGCCCTACGCATTAATAGACCAACGATTCTAACGGTTAATGCTGCGGCAAAAATGTGAATTTTCATCAGCGTAGTAATGAAAAATATGTCTGTTTACCAAGCCGTTATTATGGAAAGTCGATTCGTCTGTAAACAGCAGATAATCGAAAAAGTGTTCGTCACCCAACATCTCTAATGACCACATACAGAAATCAACTCGTCGATTGAAGTCAGTATCTGAAAGTTCTTGATTTAATTGGATATGGTAGGGAGGCAATTTGTGTTTTCTGTTTATTCTGCCAATGCCCTGCCTGCTCAACGCCGTTTCCTGACTGACTTTGCGCTGGCCTAGTGGGGATTTTCTATGAGGGAATCAATGAACGCAAATACATTTTCTTCATTTACGGTAATTGGACTCTGTTTATTGATCTTTTCATATGCCACGCTTCCAGTTCTTCGAAAAACTCCTAACAACCTTTCAACACTTCTTCTGGGTGAATGATTTCCTGCTGGATATTTTTCTAAATTTTTGGAACTCGCAATAACGACCGTTATTGCCTATTAGTTTGCTTATATATATATATATATATATATATATATATATATATATATATATATATATATATATATGTATATATATATATATATATATATATATATATATATATATATATATATATATATGTATATATATATATATATATATATATATATATATATATATATATATATATATATATATATATATTTGTATATAAGCAAACTAATAGGCAATAACGGTCGTTATTGCGAGTTCCAAAAATTTAGAGTCACAGTAATGGGCAATTGGGCAGTGAGTAATGCAATTTCGTTGCTCAAACATACTCTATGTTTTTCGCAACTTTTTTGGTAAAGTTTTATTGGACATTTGTGCAAACAAACAATACTTTATCAACTATATATGAAAATATAAATACATATAATCTTATCCTATATTCCTTCTTTATTAGTTTTTCGACTTGATTTTTTGTAAAAACTTAGTTTTGTTTTGTAGCCATTTTCAAAGGGAGGTACAACGATAGAAGAAAATATATGGAAATTTGTAGGATAGGATGAGCAAGCAAGGTTCATAGATTAAAGAGGTTGCATGGCAACTTTCGACCAATCAGAGAATTGAGTTGGAATACGTCACAATACCGTCCCAATTTAAATCAAGTGGAATAATAGTGAATTAAATATTGAAATCAGCCGACAATTTCATGTGTCTTTTCAAGCTTATGTTTTTTTTGAACTTATAACAAGATTAAGCATATAATAATAAGTTAAAATTAAGATGTTGTTCACATAGTAACAGAAAGTATTGAAGGTTGAGTGTATTAATCGATTTCAAATTAATGGATTTAATTAATTGGTTTATCATGAAAAGGATTTTAAAAAAGAATTAATATTTATGAAATTATAAATTCATGTGCGTGTGTCTGTTTTGTTTCTTTAACGTCGGTCTATTTATGCGGCTGTGGACAATCACCGACGCCAGGAAGCAGTTTCACCTCACTATCCTGCCTTTCTGTAAGAAGAGTAAGGATCTTTAACGTGTCCAGAATCGCATGGACATGGGACCTACGACTTTACGCCCCCTCCGAAGGGCGGAAAGTGCAGACTTGCCCAAATACAATGCCACCACCTCGGTTGATGTTAACTGTGAAAAAGTGAAAGAAGAACCCTGGGGTCGGACCCAGTACTCTTTGGTTCAGAGGCACACGTTCTTACGACTGCTGTGTAGCAAAATACTTATAATTCACAACATAGGTTTATTTGCACTATTTATAGCCACATGTAGAGTTACCGAACTCGACCTCGGTTAACAAGCTTTTTGTCAAGTTTGATAGAAATCAGTTTAGTATTTTTTGAGTTAACCCTCGGAGATATATATATATATATATATATATATATATATATATATATATATATATATATATATATATATATATATATATATATATATATGTTGTAATGTCCCCCGTCCCCCCTTTTTAAATATTATTTAAACATAAAGGTGATTTTCACAAACGTTGAATTTTATATATAATCATAATATTGCGTAAAACATAATTTAAACATATTTATTTCAAAGAAACGTGCATACTACCCCGTTTTATTCTGTTGACTAATACGCAATTAAATCCCCGACTACATTAAGTTACTACAGGTGACCTGAAATGTACTCACTTACCTTACTGGCTTCTACTAATTGACTAATTTTCTGAGTTACCAGGATAAATATTGAGGCGTCAAAAGCTAGGGTTAGGACCAGATTTTGCTTGTTCAGACTATGGAGGAACATTGTGAGAAAAACTCAATAATTCGTAAACACTTAATTTATTTAACACAGCTTCCCATTTGACCAATACAGTGAAACGGAGATAAAAGCACAGACATCTAGACACCCTCTTGCCACGAGAAATCACACGGCTGGGGTTAATCTTAAACATATGGGGAATGCACTAGCATAAAGAATTTGGATCACTTAGAGGGTTAATGACCTGGTGTGTATCGAGATCCCCGATGTCACTCGGTCTCCACAGTAGCGTAGGATTAAAATTTGATATTTTCATTTTAATTTTTATTATTTAGACTTTATTGGTTTCATTGTTCACATTTCAGTTTTGGTTTGCTTTTGCTTAATTACTGTGGGACTGATTGAGCAACACCGCAGAACAGGAAACCACACCCGGGCATACATTTGAGGCTCACCGACTGCTTCCTTTACGTCTCTCATATGACTATTGATCACTAGGAAATGACGCATTGCGCATTTGAATTGCCTTTCCCACTTCCATTGTGCCAAAGTTAAGTTTGCCGAGCCCTTCTTGGACTACAGCTTCACTGGAGGTCTTTGATTTTTGGAGGTTGGCAAGTCAAAAAGTAGAAGGTTCACCCAACTACCGCTTGCAAATTATCTTGTTTTGGACCTGTAGCCTGTATGAGACGCAAGGGGAAGGTATTGTTGTAATTCAGGCCAGATCAATGTTTACTGACTGAGCGGAAACGATAGCAAACCTACTATTACCTCACCCAATATTGTAACGTGTATCGCAAGGCTTTTAACTAATTACTGACCTTCAGGGTGCCCTCTGGTTTCATTCATGTCGCAATTGTGATAAATCGCGAAGTCCTTCTTGGGCTTAGCCCCGCTTATGAGGTCTTTGATGTTCGGATCGTGGAACTTCGTGGAACGAGGCTTCACCTGAATGTCATTCTAGACACAAAAAGAATCATTACATAACTTGGTCAGAACACAGGGGGAAGTACTTCATTTACTTTATGTACCTTTCCTTCCTTTTCCGAACCGTCCAATCACACCACATAGTCTCAATTTCAAGTTTCAGTTAAGTACACAAAGGGGAGGCACGATGTTTGTTTCAGGTACAAAATAATTTCATCCGAAAACATACAAAACAATGAGATTCCTAACTTCAAGTTTCAGTTTCAAAGTGCATTAAAATGGTGCCACATGTTTTGACTTCAAGTTTCAGTTTTAATATCACACAGAAATCGAATCACATACCTTCAGTTGTAAGTTTCAGGTTTAAAATTACATCATGTAGAGCTAGATATTTCTGGTTTCACGTTTCAGGTTCAAAATTGTATTATGTAGAGCTAGATACTTTTGATTTTAAGTTTCAGTTTCAAATTATTTTATGTAGAGCTACGGACTTTTGTTTTCAAGTTTCGGATTCAAAATGCTGTTATAAAGTGCTACATACTTCTGGTTTCATGATTCAGATTCAAATCGTATTGTAAAGAGCTACATACTTCTGGTTTCACGATTCAGATTCAGAATTATATTATATAGAGCTACCTACTTCTGGCTTCAAGTTTCAGATTCAAAATTATAAAGAGTTATGTACTTTCAAACTTCGGTTTCAAAATTGCATTGTATAGAAGTACATATTTCTGGTTTCAAATTTCAGGTGCAACATTATATTATATAGAGCTGCACATTTCTGGTTTAAAGTTCCACATTCAAAATTATATTATAACGAACTACGTGTGTCTAGTTTCACGATTCAGATTTAACATTATATTATAAAGAGCCACATATTTCTGGTTTCACAATTCAAATTTAAATTATATTATAAAGGCCTACATACTTCTGGTTTCATGATTCAGATTTAACATTATATTATAAAGAGCTGCATGCTTCTGGTTTCACGATTCAGAATTATTTATAATATAAAGAACTACATACTTCTGACTGACGATTCTAATTTAAATTATATAATAAAGAGCTACATACTTCTGGTTTCACGATTCTAATTTAAATTATATTATAAAAAGCTACATACTTCTAGTTTCACGGTTCAAATTTAAATTATATTATAAAGAGCTACATACTTCTGGTTTCACGATTCACATTTAAATTATATTATAAGAAGCTGCATGCTTCTGGTTTCACGATTCAGATTTAAATTATATTATAAAGAGCTACATACTTCTGGTTTCACGATTCGGATTTAAATTATATTATAAAGAGCTACATACTTCTGACTTCAAGTTTCAGATTCAAAAATCATTTTATTAAATAATACACAAGCTAGTAACATTCCCGATTCCAAGTTTCAGTTTAAATATTATTAAGTGGGAACAAGATTTATGTTTTCAAATTAAAAGTAATTTCATTAAATACTGCACGATTAAATTTGGCAACTTTTCAGATGCGAAAGTAACTTATTTATATAATACACAAACAAATTAAAATTCCAGGCTTCAAGTTTCAGTTTAAATATATCAAATTTCGCAACAGTTAAATGTACCAACAATTTCTCTACACAATGTAAACAAATAAAATTCCAAATTTCAAGCTTAGTTTAAATATTTGGCAACATCTAAATGCTCACGTAATCCCTCTACACTATATGCAAACAAAATAAAATTTCAGACTTTAAGTTTAGTTTAAATATAAAAAATTTGCTACATCTAAACGCACGAATAATTTCCTTACAATAATGTGCAAATAAACAGTCCCAGCTCTAAAGTTTTAGTTTAAACATAGCGAATTGGCAACCTTAAATATACAAATAATTTCTCTACATGACATGCTTACAACTAAAATTCAAGATTTCAAGCTTAATTTAAATATAACAAATTGGGCAATATTCTAATACACAAACAATTTATATAAATAATATGCGGACAATTAAACTGCCAGGGCTCAAGTTTCTGTTTAAATATATCAAATTGAACAACATATTACGGATGCCTCCTTATACTACCCCTATTCATAAATACCACTGTTGAGGCACGTATAACATTTTATTGGCCGTGCAATTTTGAGACACCCGATAGCATATGCCATTTTTAAAGGTACACTCACCGTTTGCTGAGTTACTTCTCGTCTGACAGGCTGCTGCATGGTCTGCACTCGGGGAAGGTCCCTCGTATCCTGGGTCTCGTCCAAGTGCAGGGACGGTTCCCACATCTTTGGGTTTCTGGGTAAGAAGGGGCAAGTTCTAAAATTGGCCTGCGTCCAGGATTTCCCGCTCTGAGGCGAGCCTGGCAGTTCTCAGCAAAAGATCCCGTATCTCGTTGTCCGTGCGCGTGGCTCTGGCACCAGTACGCAACACGGGCTTTCTATTTGCAAGGCGGGACGTCTGAATCGCGAGGAATAACCAAAAGAGCTCCCCTACTGCCACACTAGTGCGCGAGGTTCTGGCACTTAGTGTTAACATGGGCTCTCTCCCAGCAAGGGTTGATGTTTGACTCACGAAAGTTGGCAGCAGAGTTCCTGCCTGAACACCAGTGCGCGAAGTTCTAGCACTTGGTGCTTAGCAGGCTCTCTCCTAGCAGGGGTGGGCGCTTGCCACGCGAAGGTTGGCAGCAGAGTCCCTGTTTGGACGCCAGTGTGCGAGGTTCTGGCGCTTGGTGTTTAACAGGTTCTCTCCTAACACGGGTGGACGTTTGATACGCAAAGGTTGACAGCAGAGTCCCTGTTTGGAATTCAGTGCGTGAGGTTCTGGTACTTGGTGCTTAACACGTTCTCTCCTAGCACGGGTGGACTTTTGACTGGCGGAGTTTGGCAGCAAATGGGCCACGCTGTGATTATAGAACTAATTTTTTAAGATGTAGCTCAAGACACCTTATAATTAATATATACATTTTTTTTTCATATCTTGTATAATAACAGATATATTGAGCTTTATTGATTTTTTTACGAAAATTCTACAAAAGTTATATACCATTAAACGATAAACTCTATAGCTAAGGCTACTGCCAAGCATCAGAGAAAGGGTCTATTTGAAATGAATTTTCTAGAAATATTTTAGTCAAATGAAGGACAATGACGGTTGAAACTAAGACTTCAGGGTTTGTAAAACATCCTTCTTGAGACATTTTATTTACATAGCCCGTATTAGATCAAGTTCTTCTCCTAAATGTTGCCAATTTTGACGTTTAAATCGCAACTTTGACGTTTTGTGGAAAACCCCAATTTATTTTTCTTTAAATGCCTATAACTTTTTTTTCTTTTGACCTACAGAGCTAAATTTTGGTAGGTGGCTTACCTATAAGGATGTAAATCCGCGTACCAAATTTGGTTGCCCTTACTTTGTTAATTCCGGAGATATAAATTTTTTTCGAAAGAAAACACAAAATTTTCCGGGAAAACCTGGACCGATTTTCCTGGCTAACGAACTTATCCAAGCCATTTGCAATTAAATTTAATCAAAATCGGCCCATTATTTTTTGAGTTATCGGTGTGATACATATATATATATATATATATATATATATATATATATATATATATATATATATATATATATATATATATATATATATATATATATATATATATATAATTTAAACTGACCCCGGATATGTGTTCTGGGGGGCCTAATTAGCGCTCATTTGAAGAAATTTTTTCAAAATTCAAAAGTCGGGATCTCCTCATTAGTGAATTTTTTTTAAGAAAATTCACTAAAATGATAAGTAAAGCGGTGTTATAGAAATAAAATTATAATTAAATTAAATGCTCAATATAGCTACCACCTTCTTGGATGCACAGGCGGGCTCTTTTGATAAGAGAAAACCGAATTTTTTTGAAAATGTCTGGTTTCATACGGTATTCCTCTGCACCTTGTAGGATTCGTTCGCGCATCGAGTATGGGCACCCTGTACACAAATTATTTCATATATCTCCAGAAACTAAAATGTAAGGTGTTGAGGTCGGAGGAACGGGCTGGCCAGTTGACAGGTGCATCAGCCCCACGACCAATCCAACGGCCATTGAATGTGTTACTTAAATGTTGTCGAACGTCTCTTCCGTAATGAGGCGGAGCACCGTCCAGTTGTAGCCACGTATTTCGCCGAATTTCCAGAGGCATATCGTTAAGTAAATCTACGAACTCATTCTGTAAAAATGTTAGAAATACATCCGCATTTACTCGAGTTGGCAAAAAAACTGGGCCTAAGAGTAAGTCATCAATTAATGAGCGTGCCACTATAAGTTCAACTGATGTGCACCGAGTACTGAAGCAACAGTCACTGTACCCGTATCATGTTCAGAAAGTACACGCTCTTTTACCCCAAGACGCATTAACAAGAATGACTTTCTGCAACTGGATGTTACTGGAGAACAGTCGTGAGCAGCAATTCCTGAGATTTATTATGTTTTCTGATGAAGCCCTTTTCACTCGCAATGGTGTTACGAATTTTCATAATCGTCACATGTGGGCACAAGAAAATCCGCATGCGATAGTCAAAACTCGTCATCAAGTCAACTTTAGATTGAACGTATGGGCAGGAATAATTGATGACTTACTCTTAGGCCCAGTTTTTTTGCCAACTCGAGTAAATGCGGATGTATTTCTAACATTTTTACAGAATGAGTTCGTAGATTTACTTAACGATATGCCTCTGGAAATTCGGCGAAATACGTGGCTACAACTGGACGGTGCTCCGCCTCATTACGGAAGAGACGTTCGACAACATTTAAGTAACACATTCAATGGCCGTTGGATTGGTCGTGGGGCTGATGCACCTGTCAACTGGCCAGCCCGTTCCTCCGACCTCAACACCTTACATTTTAGTTTCTGGAGATATATGAAATAATTTGTGTACAGGGTGCCCATACTCGATGCAGAACATCTGCGCGAACGAATCCTACCATGTGCAGAGGAATACCGTATGAAACCAGACATTTTCAAAAAAATTCGGTTTTCTCTTATCAAAAGAGCCCGCCTGTGCATCCAAGAAGGTGGTAGCTATATTGAGCATTTAATTTAATTATAATTTTATTTCTATAACACCGCTTTACTTATCATTTTAGTGAATTTTCTTAAAAAAAATTCACTAATGAGGAGATCCCGACTTTTGAATTTTGAAAAAATTTCTTCAAATGAGCGCTAATTAGGCCCCCCAGAACACATATCCGGGGTCAGTTTAAATTTATATATATATATATATATATATATATATATATATATATATATATATATATATATATATATATATATATATATATATATATATATATATATATATGTATCACACCGATAACTCAAAAAATAATGGGCCGATTTTGATTAAATTTAATTGCAAATGGCTTGGATAAGTTCGTTAGCCAGGAAAATCGGTCCAGGTTTTCCCGGAAAATTTTGTGTTTTCTTTCGAAAAAAATTTATATCTCCGGAATTAACAAAGTAAGGGCAACCAAATTTGGTACGCGGATTTACATCCTTATAGGTAAGCCACCTACCAAAATTTAGCTCTGTAGGTCAAAAGAAAAAAAAGTTATAGGCATTTAAAGAAAAATAAATTGGGGTTTTCCACAAAACGTCAAAGTTGCGATTTAAACGTCAAAATTGGCAACATTTAGGAGAAGAACTTGATCTAATACGGGCTATGTAAATAAAATGTCTCAAGAAGGATGTTTTACAAACCCTGAAGTCTTAGTTTCAACCGTCATTGTCCTTCATTTGACTAAAATATTTCCAGAAAATTCATTTCAAATAGACCCTTTCTCTGATGCTTGGCAGTAGCCTTAGCTATAGAGTTTATCGTTTAATGGTATATAACTTTTGTAGAATTTTCGTAAAAAAATCAATAAAGCTCAATATATCTGTTATTATACAAGATATGAAAAAAAATGTATATATTAATTATAAGGTGTCTTGAGCTACATCTTAAAAAATTAGTTCTAATCACAGCGTGGCCCATTTGCTGCCAAACTCCGCCAGTCAAAAGTCCACCCGTGCTAGGAGATAACGTGTTAAGCACCAAGTACCAGAACCTCACGCACTGATGTCCAAACAGGGACTCTGCTGTCAACCTTTGCGTATCAAACGTCCACCCGTGTTAAGAGAGAACCTGTTAAACACCAAGCGCCAGAACCTCGCACACTGGCGTCCAAACAGGAACTCTGCTGCCAACCTTCGCGTGGCAAGCGCCCACCCCTGCTAGGAGAGAGCCTGCTAAGCACCAAGTGCTAGAACTTCGCGCACTGGTGTTCAGGCAGGAACTCTGCTGCCAACTTTCGTGAGTCAAACATCAACCCTTGCTGGGAGAGAGCCCATGTTAACACTAAGTGCCAGAACCTCGCGCACTAGTGTGGCAGTAGGGGAGCTCTTTTGGTTATTCCTCGCGATTCACACGTCCCGCCTTGCAAATAGAAAGCCCGTGTTGCGTACTGGTGCCAGAGCCACGCGCACGGACAACGAGATACGGGATCTTTTGCTGAGAACTGCCAGGCTCGCCTCAGAGCGGGAAATCCTGGACGCAGGCCAATTTTAGAACTTGCCCCTTCTTACCCAGAAACCCAAAGATGTGGGAACCGTCCCTGCACTTGGACGAGACCCAGGATACGAGGGACCTTCCCTGAGTGCAGACCATGCAGCAGCCTGTCAGACGAGAAGTAACTCAGCAAACGGTGAGTGTACCTTTAAAAATGGCATATGCTATCGGGTGTCTCAAAATTGCACGGCCAATAAAATGTTATACGTGCCTCAACAGTGGTATTTATGAATAGGGGTAGTATAAGGAGGCATCCGTAATATGTTGCTCAATTTGATATATTTAAACAGAAACTTGAGCCCTGGCAGTTTAATTGTCCGCATATTATTTATATAAATTGTTTGTGTATTAGAATATTGCCCAATTTGTTATATTTAAATTAAGCTTGAAATCTTGAATTTTAGTTGTAAGCATGTCATGTAGAGAAATTATTTGTATATTTAAGGTTGCCAATTCGCTATGTTTAAACTAAAACTTTAGAGCTGGGACTGTTTATTTGCACATTATTGTAAGGAAATTATTCGTGCGTTTAGATGTTGCAAATTTTTTATATTTAAACTAAACTTAAAGTCTGAAATTTTATTTTGTTTGCATATAGTGTAGAGGGATTACGTGAGCATTTAGATGTTGCCAAATATTTAAACTAAGCTTGAAATTTGGAATTTTATTTGTTTACATTGTGTAGAGAAATTGTTGGTACATTTAACTGTTGCGAAATTTGATATATTTAAACTGAAACTTGAAGCCTGGAATTTTAATTTGTTTGTGTATTATATAAATAAGTTACTTTCGCATCTGAAAAGTTGCCAAATTTAATCGTGCAGTATTTAATGAAATTACTTTTAATTTGAAAACATAAATCTTGTTCCCACTTAATAATATTTAAACTGAAACTTGGAATCGGGAATGTTACTAGCTTGTGTATTATTTAATAAAATGATTTTTGAATCTGAAACTTGAAGTCAGAAGTATGTAGCTCTTTATAATATAATTTAAATCCGAATCGTGAAACCAGAAGTATGTAGCTCTTTATAATATAATTTAAATCTGAATCGTGAAACCAGAAGCATGCAGCTTCTTATAATATAATTTAAATGAGAATCGTGAAACCAGAAGTATGTAGCTCTTTATAATATAATTTAAATTTGAACCGTGAAACTAGACGTATGTAGCTCTTTATAATATAATTTAAATTTGAATCGTGAAACCAGAAGTATGTAGCTCTTTATTATATAATTTAAATTAGAATCGTCAGTCAGAAGTATGTAGTTCTTTATATTATAAATAATTCTGAATCGTGAAACCAGAAGCATGCAGCTCTTTATAATATAATGTTAAATCTGAATCGTGAAACCAGAAGTATGTAGGCCTTTATAATATAATTTAAATTTGAATTGTGAAACCAGAAATATGTGGCTCTTTATAATATAATGTTAAATCTGAATCGTGAAACTAGACACACGTAGTTCGTTATAATATAATTTTGAATGTGGAACTTTAAACCAGAAATGTGCAGCTCTATATAATATAATGTTGCGCCTGAAATTTGAAAGCAGAAATATGTACTTCTATACAATGCAATTTTGAAACCGAAGTTTGAAACCAGAAGTACATAACTCTTTATAATTTTGAATCTGAAACTTGAAACCAGAAGTAGGTAGCTCTATATAATATAATTCTGAATCTGAATCGTGAAACCAGAAGTATGTAGCTCTTTACAATACGATTTGAATCTGAATCATGAAACCAGAAGTATGTAGCACTTTATAACAGCATTTTGAATCCGAAACTTGAAAACAAAAGTCCGTAGCTCTACATAAAATAATTTGAAACTGAAACTTAAAATCAAAAGTATCTAGCTCTACATAATACAATTTTGAACCTGAAACGTGAAACCAGAAATATCTAGCTCTACAAGATGTAATTTTAAACCTGAAACTTACAACTGAAGGTATGTGATTCGATTTCTGTGTGATATTAAAACTGAAACTTGAAGTCAAAACATGTGGCACCATTTTAATGCACTTTGAAACTGAAACTTGAAGTTAGGAATCTCATTGTTTTGTATGTTTTCGGATGAAATTATTTTGTACCTGAAACAAACATCGTGCCTCCCCTTTGTGTACTTAACTGAAACTTGAAATTGAGACTATGTGGTGTGATTGGACGGTTCGGAAAAGGAAGGAAAGGTACATAAAGTAAATGAAGTACTTCCCCCTGTGTTCTGACCAAGTTATGTAATGATTCTTTTTGTGTCTAGAATGACATTCAGGTGAAGCCTCGTTCCACGAAGTTCCACGATCCGAACGTCAAAGACCTCATAAGCGGGGCTAAGCCCAAGAAGGACTTCGCGATTTATCACAATTGCGACATGAATGAAACCAGAGGGCACCCTGAAGGTCAGTAATTAGTTAAAAGCCTTGCGATACACGTTACAATATTGGGTGAGGTAATAGTAGGTTTGTTATCGTTTCCGCTCAGTCAGTAAACATTGATCTGGCCTGAATTACAACAATACCTTCCCCTTGCGTCTCATACAGGCTACAGGTCCAAAACAAGATAATTTGCAAGCGGTAGTTGGGTGAACCTTCTACTTTTTGACTTGCCAACCTCCAAAAATCAAAGACCTCCAGTGAAGCTGTAGTCCAAGAAGGGCTCGGCAAAAATTAGAAATGAAAAATGATTTTTTAAGTTCAATTTCAACACCCTGTATTCCGTAACGGGGCCCCCAGGAGAAAAATGTTATAAGAAAAGTCATCAAATTTTCGTCTGAGGAATCTGTGGTTAGCGGGTTGGCCTACTATTTTGTAACACCCTGTATATATATATATATATATATATATATATATATATATATATATATATATATATATATATATATATATATATATATAATTTAACGGACCTTGGTTTTGGGTTCTAGGGACCCAAATTCGCGCTCATCTGAAAAAAAATTTTAAACGGTTTTCATCGTGACCTCTCTAATAGCGAATTTTTCTTAATGAAAATTCGCTAATGATGGTAAATTTTGCTAGCGCATTAAGTAAATTAAATTTTGCAGATGGCTCACGGGGGGCTTTTAGTAATTTTTTTCAGAAACATGCTTAGAACCCCACTTGGATGCATAAACCACAAAAAAAAAATCTTGCAAACAAGTCCCAAAAAATTACGGGACCCAGAATGAATTATAAGAGTGGGGGCGAGGAGGAAGAAGCGAAAAATGCAAAAAAGAGACCAATATGCCTGTATTCCAGTGATGAGCACTGATAAGTACACCTGCCCTGACTATCGTTTCAATAACTAAGCGTCATCAGAGGATGAATATTTCCAAATATCCTATAATTATATTCATCCTCTATTGACGCTAACTTGGTTAGTGAAACGATCGTCAACTTTTTTTAAATGTGTTGTGGTGATTTGGGTTCTCCAAATGTACTTACCTTCTTAAAATCCTATTGATCCCGCACAGAACTCCTATTCGCCCAAGGTCCCGTAATTTTCTTGGGGGTGTTCCCAATAAATTTTTCTTGTGGTTTATACATTGAGGTTGGTTGTATGCATGCCAAATTGGAAGCAAACTCCTAGAACTCCTACCCCCGCCCAAACAAGGGGGATCTACATGCATACAACTACGAAAGTTACGGAACCTGGCGAATAGCGGTTCTGTGCGGGATAAACAGGATTTTAAGGATCTCTAACTGCAACATGGAATAAGGGCAGCTTATATAAGTCCAGTTAAGCTGTTTTTTGTCTTTTTTTTTAACTTTTGTTTTATCTTCTTCCTCTCTAGGCACTCTTATTCACTCCTGGTACCGTAACTTTTGTGGGGATTGTCTGCACTTTTCTTGTGGCTTATACAACCAAGGGGGTTTTGAGCATGCTTCTGGCTTTTTTTCTAAAAGCCCTCCCTAAGCTTATATGCAAATTTACCCAATACTTTATTTTTACTTCTTTTGGAAAAACTTTAGCGACAGCTATTGATGAAGACAACTTCGTTGTCAAAATACGTATCTAGCGCATAATTCTCCGTTATTATTTTTGTGGTTTTTGGAGTGATTCTGCTTTTTGTTTCTTTTGGAAAGGAAAGGGTTTCCATTTAACTGCTATTTCGTAGGAAATAAACATTAAAATAAACCTGCAACTGATCGTTTTCGAATTTTTTTGATCAAACACAATAAAAGACACAAATTTCTAATAAATGTTGTTTAAAACATCAAAAGCTATAAGAGTTATCCGCATCTAGAATACACATGACGTAACGCCCTCCTCTCGCGTCTCTCCCCTCTCATAGTTACCAGACAACCCATCTAACCTATCAACCTTGATGAGCAATGGTATTAAGGTGAAAGAGAAAATATATAAAATGGAGAAAATGAGACTCGGTTAGATTGTTGTAGCTCGATACAAGGCTTTCAATCCGTCTGCGTCCCATGTGCGTGTCCTCAGAGATGCAACCAGGTGTTTCCATGCAACCTAAAGTCGATGACCATCATCTCTTTGTCCAATTCTGGAATTTTCTTGACTTCTATGACTTCGCGGATAGTTCTGGTCCTAAGGTGGAGACCGTGGCTAGAGGTTTGGCATTATCAAGTCTATTTTGTGTTCTGTCTAGATGTGGTGCCTGGCAAGTGGATTGTATTTTCTAACTGCTATGGTATGTTCGTAAATTGTGTTGTGGATATGTCTGTATACTTCTGCTACATACACACACACGTTATATATATATATATATATATATATATATATATATATATATATATATATATATATATATATATGTGTGTGTGTGATGCAAAAACCGGGATATTTGATGAGATATTGTGTTTATTGCTGAGTATGTATAGAATTTTGGAAAGTGGTGTACTAACTGAACGGAGAAACAATGTAAAAATTATTACCTTTATTGCTTAAAATTATACAACATCTTTATTCAATAAGTCTAAGACTTGTGGTGAATATTAACATAATTTTATACATAGTTGCATCCAAAACTGCTTGACAACACTTCAAATTCAACAACCTTAAAATTTTGACATTCCAAAAAATTTCTTTCCTGTTCCACATCGTTCTTCTAATGATTCACCTGATACCTCCAGTTACAATTAATACCAATCACTCCATAATACTTTTCCAACTGCAAACCTTTCTCAACTACCCATATTTTTGCCGAAATTGTAAATTTTGTACGAGACCAAAAATGACATTTTAATTTGACATATTATTAATATCGTTTTGAAAGATGAGGCAAGCACATATACACACACACACATTATATTATATATTGGATTTTTGCGGTAATTAATCATTTGGGGCAGTCAAACGTGGCCAGTAAAATAAAAAAATTTGGTCGGTTTTATTCATTTTACTGTCCAATTAGATTTTCACATATTGAAACATTTATTGAACTATTCATTGTTATATAAAGGTTGATTCTGAGCGAAATGCATGAGCGCAACCATATATTATGCAGTACACATAGAGGTCATTACAAAAAACTTGAAATTTGCTGTCTGATGACCATAGTTGCTGAGATACAGCGTATTAACTTGATTTCTGTGAAACTTTTGCTTTGGCATAACTTTCGAACCACGCTGTATATTACCTTTAGAATTTGTAATTATATTACTGCCGTTGTACTATTGGATGCTTACAAGTATTCAAAAAAATTGCGAAATTCAGGACTCAAGAAAAATGTACTCCTTTATTGCTTTAAAAATAACACCTTTGATATTGCAATATAAAATCGCAGAAGCAAGAATCGACAAGCTGAGAGAAATCTGAGCTAACATATGCAGCTCGTGTAGTTGTCATACTTTTGCAGCATTAATGTAAGTCAGTTGCAAATTACATTTTAATTAATAATAGTTTTGTACAAGGATGATGTTACCTGCTCGTTAAAGTAAATTTAGATATTAGGCGTATTTTTTACAATGGGGACTGTACAATCACCAGAATATGCAATAGCTATGGCTTCTACGTTAAATAGTTTAACATCCATTTTGGGAACTAAGACGGTTCCGTTTTCTATCTTAACTGGAGTTTTTATGTAATCAACACATATTTAATTAAATGATTTAAAATTTGATGGGTCTAACTCGAAAAAGCATCAATACCTTTTGTAATTTAACCAACAGGTTTCATAGTAAATGTTTTTTTATGAATATAATCACTAAAAAATTCAGAAGCATTTCCGGAATTGATAATACTTTTGGAAGTACCTGTGTGAATTAAAAACCTTGACGGTATTATGAAAAATACTAACTTAGGCTGTAACGCAATATTATATAATCTAAATTTATTGATTTTCCCAGGTAATATCCGAAAATCGTGTTGATTTTCGTCATATTGATCTAATGAATACATAATTTTCGTCTACTTCTGAAAAATAAAAAGATTCTTGTTCTAGTTCTTGACAGGCCCAAATCTGATTTAATATTTTTTGTTATAGAATAGGCATTGTATTAGAAATCGGTCGGCTTGGAAATGGGTGTCTGACCGGTGGCTGTTGAAAATAACTTTGTTCAGGGCTATTCCTATAATTGGGGTAAAAATCCCCTTCCCTTTTATTAACCATGCATTGATTTCTGTGGTTGAAAAGCTAACAAAAATTAGATCGGTCTTTCTTGTCCTTTATGGTTTTATGGCTGATTGTCAATACGATGACATTCGAGCAGTAGTTACAAATTTGGGATATTTAATAATCGTAAATTACTAGGATAAAATTCTGAAATAGAAGACTTAAAAGCATTACCAGCTGCTATTTCGTGCCGTTTCTTTTTGTGTGTTTTTATTAATTCATCTCGTACGGCAACACTATCTGAAACAGTTACTTTTTCAGCAATTTTGGGAAGTTAATAGTGACCTATCACGATATCTCACAAAATTACAGTTGCTTAAAAATCAAAAATTAAAAATTATAAAGTATCTAAATGTAGCGTGATTGAAATAATTACCTCAATTAATTCTTAACAAAATGTATTCACGAAAGCATATAAAACTTTGTAAAATACAAGTGTTGTTAAACTAAAATTATTTAAAAATTCTATTCTCATATATATATATATATATATATATATATATATATATATATATATATATATATATATATATATATATATATATATATAATTGAATGGACCTTGGTTTTGGGTACGAGGTGTCCTAAATCGCTCTCATTTTCGTAGAATTTTTGCAGTATTACCGTCCGTCCCTCTCTATTTGCGAAATTCGGAATGAAAATTTGCTAATAACAACATATAAACATTAAGTCGAAAATTAAGGACCCAAAAAAAGTTTGCGGGTACTCAACTTATTTACTTAATCTGTTTTATTTTAAGATTTATTACTAAGGGCCACTAGATGTTACAATATAAAATAATTACCTGTTGCACTCCTGAGTTGACCAATGTTCTAGTGTTCCTTTATCATTGATTGCAACAATTTTTCCAATGTTATTAATGTCTGTAGCACCCGTATCGATTGTAAACATACTATTTTGCAATCCAACCTTCTGTAAATATTTTTAAAGTATAAATTAACACATGACTTTGGAAGATATTGAGTGTCAAATTATTATCTATTATTTTTGAAATAACTACAATTGCTAAAATTCTGAGTTCACTTTATGCACTATTGTCAGAAATAATTTATCATACAGTAAAATCAAACAAACTATGGTACATGGCACTGATATTTGCTGGTTCACCTAATACTACAACCTGAAAACCCTCCAAATTACAAACTTGCTCAAATACGATGTCGGTTGATGTAAATTTTACATGCAGTATCTACTAAAAAAGTTAAAGAAGAGCCCTGAGATCGAACCCAGTATCCTTAGACTTAGAGGCAAACGTTCTTACCTCTGGACCACCGCGAGGCCTTTAGCTACATATTCAATTACACCAAATAGGTTTCAGTTATAACCAACTGTGCTGCATGGTTGCATTTAAAACAAACAAACCCTTTTGTTCCAGCTGTCACAGCACGCGTTATAACTATAAAAAATTTCAATCAGATGAGGTTACTGACCAAATGTGCTGGAAAGTAGACTGAAGTGTTTCACAGAAAAAGATTTTTATTTATTAATTTTTTTTACAATAAACGGTGAACACCTGTTATACGAATGTAAGATACCCTGCGATATTTGTTACTGTTTCAATGTATTCTTCCCTTTTGCTTTGAGGATACTAAGACTACGCAAAAATTATTTTTTATATGTATATATTTTTTCCTACATTTATTTTTATTTAAATAACTTAAAGGGTCAAGGTCAGTATATAAACTATAACAAAATTAACGACTAGAAACTGGGGATGTGTGAACGTAGTTCTAAATATAGCTCAATATAGCTTCTGTACAAAAATTAAATAGTAGTTACATCAAGCATTAATCTTGATGATAATTATGAATTTGTTCTCTCAGAACAGTTTCTTTTTGTTTACAAACATATTATCTTTTCAAGCGATGCTAAAAACATTAACTCAATTAGATAGGTACATTAACATTACGTATGTTAAAATTATTTCCGACTTGGTCCTGGTAGTAAGTATACAATAGGTTCCTGTTCTAGCTAACTTGTTTGCGAACAAACACAACTGCGAGTCTATACATTGTTGTCAGATATTGGGCTATATAGCGTGCGGATTATATAGAAGTGGTGTATCTTCTTTCGGTGTATATAGTTAAGTATCGATGCACCCTCTTCAGTAGAGTCCTTTGAATCAGCTGGTGTATGTTGTAGGTGTAAATAGTCCGTTATGAAGTCCAAGAAAAAAGTTGGTGATTGTCTTGTACACATGTTTTTATATAAGTAGGCAAATTCTTAGGGTCAATACGCTGTTCAGCCCGCGATTTGTATGTTTGAAGTTATCTATTTTGTATGCTTAACTTTCCTACAACACGTCGTAGATTGAATAAAGACCATCTGTTTGATAATTATGGCGTTTTCAAGATGTCGGCTAAGACACACGTCGTGAATGATCTGCTCTAAGGGAAAAAAAAGAAATAAAATGTCCTTAATGTAATAGAAAAGCGGTAAATGGTTTTAAGTGTTCAATGTATGAATGAAATTCCACAACATTCAAAATGTGTGGAAGAACCAGTTGACGGTATGAAGGGATTTAAATGTGATAGGTGTCAGAAAGATAACATGGATCTCGTCAAATGAAACAGTAGTAGAGAAGAATATACGAAGTGAAAATACGATAAAAGACCTGCTTCAAGATAAAAAGAGGTTAGTAAGGGAAAATAAGCTATTATACAGACTAATAAATGAAAACACTGATAAAAATGCACTATTGCTTTTCAAAATATCAGCAGTACAAAAAGTCATATTAATAACAAACCCATACAGCACAAGATATTCTCAGAATGTTCCCACAATATGAGAACATTATTTTTTTCAGAATATTGCTTTCGGAATGTTCTAAGAACATTTATGGAATTTCAAACTGCATCTTGAATATTCGGAGTACATTCATTCAATCACGTCGTAAGAAAATTCTTCATCAATATACTAAGAATATTTGAATATATCATTATTCAGAATATTCTCAGAATGTGCTTGGCATCTCATTATAATATTATACAACTTTAAAATTTAATGAAAAAGATACATGATAATTACGGTATAGTGGTGAAAATTATAATAGTAACTATTTTGCATGTTTGTTTCTGTTACCTGTCTTCTTTAGGCATAGAGCGCATGTTCATGCCGACGAGAAGGCAAGATGGCCGACAGAGGTAAATGTAAGTTAATACTAGTACAATCAACATGCATTATGAATGGTCGAATTCAATGTTGTGTATATAAGGTAATATTGTAACATATTGAAAAATACTAAAAATAATGATGTGACGTGAACACGGAGAACAGTGTGTAATTGCAAACATAGATCCAGAGTACAGAAGCAAATAAACATGATGTCAGATTTTCAAGAACTAAAACGAACCCAGTAAAAGAAAACAAGTTTTAAAGCACTTTTTGTAGTTGACACCTACGAAGGGTTAGCCAATTATGCTTGAAACGGGATCCTCTTACAAATTAGGTACACATACATTGCATAATATATAATTAAAAAAATGTGTTGTTCAATAGTAAGTCATGCAATATAAACCATCACCACCTTTTGATGCGTATGGACTGGAACTTCGGCATACATGAAAACAAAAGTTTAATATGTGTCTAAAAGCATAAGGAAAACACAATTCAAATGATGATATGAAAATCGCCCTACTTTTACATATTATAAGTAAAGCGGGGTCAGATATCTTCAATAATTTTCCAATAGATAAGACAAATAAGCTGGAATATGTTCTCGGTTGTTTTGTTAAAGCCGAAGACAAATATTTCCATGTAAACGTTAAAATTTTATAACTTCTATCAAAAAGAAGACCAGACCATTTACTCTTTTGTAACGGAACTTAAGAAGCAACCTGCTAGTTATAAATGTATCAAAAGTGCAAGAATACTGCAAGTCTCTAGAATTGTCTAAGCAACATCTCAGGCTTTTTACTCATGTAGAAGACGTTAATGCTGTAAGAAGTATCACTATAAAGTGCAGAAAATGTGGACCTAAACATATGGTCGGAAGATGCATGTACAAAAAAACTTACAATTTATCAGATACGCAATTACGTTGCCAAAGTATGCTTTCACAACCAGAATATCCAAGCTGTTGGTGACAAACATCGGGCATCAGGATATGGAAATAGCTTTAGATGTCAAAATCAAGTCCGCGAGAGTAGAGCATAAAGAAACCATAGAAGGGAAGGGTTAAAAGATCTGATCGATGACTTCAGTTGTCGTTTTGTGTAAGTGCAAATGAGTGTGATTTTGTCCCATATTCTGTCCAATTTAGTTATATTCTATAAAGGTATAAGTAGTATTATGTAATGCAATTCCTTTAATGCTACGCTGAAAGCCTGTAGGATCAATAGTCTAGCCAAATTTCAAGTTAATTCAGTGGGGTAACCTCGAATATTCATCTTGGAAGCTTTGTAATTGGCTATTAAATTTTCTGGCAACTCCAAGAACTGTATCTTTATTTATTTTATTTTTATATTATTGAAATTTTAATTGTTTTATTAGTATTTTTTTCCGTTATTTCTTTGTATTTATTATAAGTACATACTTACTCTGAATAAATGTGCAATACTTGAAATGTTGACTTACTAAGTATCTGAACGTGAGATTACAGGTGTGTGTAGTCACTGGAATAATATGGTAACCCACACGGGTGAGTGATTGAAGTTCAAATTCTAGCATATATGGCATGTTGGGCTTGCTTATACGAAAATGTATAGAAAGCCAGTTAAATTGTGGAAAATCAGTAAATTTTGAAGATAAAACAAATATTTCATATCTTTGCATGCAAAAAATTTATACAGGGTGTTTCGCATAAGAACCGACACAGGGCAGGCGCACGTGGGTAAACCTAAAATATGATGATTTAACGTAACTTACCCCTATACTAAGTTGCAACCCTGAAAAGTTATAGACCTTCAAAGTGGGGTTTTAAATTTTGAAATAAATCAATATCTGTAATACTTTAACTTAGAAAAACGAAAGTTAGTAGCCGTTCTGAGTGTACCAAGAGCATTAATCAATGCTAAGTAGAGTTCAATTAAGGCATTTGAAAGGGTTGATTAAGGGGGATGCACCCTTAAAATGTCGCAATTTTTTAACATATTGGTAGATTTAATAAATTAATATTACATTTTATGAAAAATTTAACTCTAAAACGTTGTTACTCCTGTTATTTTCAAAAAACTCTGTTGTTTTCAAGAAAAACACGAATAACTAAAGAAACATATTTTATCAATCTTACTAAAATCATCAAAAATTAAATATGTGCCAATAAAATTATGTATAGGTCAAATTTGACAATCAGGAAAAAAGTGTGAATAAGTATAATTTATGAGAAAACAACTCGGACAACAGAAATAAAAAAAAAATGCTACCTATAAGTTATAGAAATTCTTCAACATGATAATTTCATAAGCATCTATTGCATTTATGATGATTTTAAGCTTTAAGTAACATTGATAAGGTATGTGTTTTTAGTTATTCAGGTTTTTCTTGAAAACGACAAAAGTCTTTTTAAAAATAACAAGAGTAAAAACGTTTTAGAATTTACTTCCCCATAAAATGAAATACTAATGTTTTATATCCGACAAGAGATTAAAAAGTTCTGTCACATTTTATGGGTGCATCACCACTATTCAACCCTTTGAAATGTTTCGATTGAACTCTACTCACCAACGACTAATGCTTTTGGTACACCAAAAACGTGTACCAATTTTGGTTTTTCTAAGCTGAACTATTACTGAGATATTGATTTTTTCCAAAATTGAAAACTTTGAAGGTCTATAACTTCTCAGGGACGCACCTTAGTAGAGGGGTAAGTTGTGTTAAATCACCATATTTTAGGTTCCTCTAAATGCCCCTGCTCTGTGTCGGTTCTTATGCGAAACACCCTGTATATCTTTTTCAAAAACGCATGTTCCCATGAGTATATGTATGAATTTTTTTTCCTCACGGCTCGTCCGCGAGTTTGGATAGTGCCCTTTTGGCACTTCAAAACAAAAAAAACTTTATTTCGAAATTACAACTAGTTTAATTATAATTTTAAAACAAAGGAGAAATACACGATGTTAATGTTGAAACACTCGTAATAAATTCTAAAATAATATTGTCTCTTACTTGTATATATAAAGTCAAATATGCTTAGCTAACATTATAAAATAAAACAACTTAAACTAAATAATTATGATGACTATGATTATTCAGCGGTTTCAGTACTTCCGCGTTGAACGACTGCTTCGATCCTATTACTCTACTGACACGAGATATCAGTATAGCATTATACAGGGTGCTGTAACTCCTCCCTTGCCAGATGAGATTTAGGGTACCTAAATCTTGAAATTGATGTCCTCTAGGGGAACTTCGTGGGTCTTCTTAAGTTCGTTGACGATTTCGGACTGGACGGCGGAACTGGTTATTCTGTCTTTAAATTTCCAAAAACAGAAACATGCTACTGTTAATAAAAGAACACAAACAGTTAAAGTAAAAACACTAATCGAAGTATGAATTACAGGAACACTTATTGTTTGTAGTAACTCCTTCTGATGCTGTAGTTGGGATTTCACTAAATTCAATTCATCTAAATTTATAGATTCTAGATGTAAAGGCACAATGTTAAGTTTTGAGTTCATGGACAGTTCACTAAATTTGAGTTCGGGTAACGGTACATAGAAAAGTTTTTTAATTGCAGATTGATGAGAACTTACTGTTTGTCCTTTGATTTTTACCTCACAGCCTTCTTCTATTTTTACCAAATAACTACCATCTATGGCCATGATTTTACGGTCATCGCTGCATCTGTAGTTGACTATATTTTCTACTGGAGAGATGATAATCCATTTACTTTCGCTGATCTTCTGAATCTTCACATATTCTATTAACATTTGGTGATGCTCACAATTGTTATACTGGGTGGAGAACTTTATTAATTGTATTTCACAAGGGCTGTTTGGACTGATGTGATTCATTGTTTGAGCTTGACACAGGAATTCAGTTGGTCGGACCTCTCGACATGGTCCATCATGGAGTTTGTAATTTTCATCATTCAAGGAAAGGTATTTTGAATGGGGAATTAATGTTAGGAATGTGTGGGTCAAACTATTACGGATGGGAAAGGCATATAAATGATAGTAATCGTAATATGCTGACTCAACCAAAGGTACATCTAAAATGAATGTTAACTGAGTGGTTTTGTAATAGCTTTTAATAGTAATTATTTCTTCATAAAGGGCCATATTATCTATATTTACCTTATATGGCAAATTTACTTTATGTCTTTGAATTTTATTAAGCTCTATCAATAAATCATCTGTTTCTAAAATAGAGGGATGCATTGTCTTTAATTTAGCAAACGTTATTGCATTAACTAAAGTCTCCAAAATATTTTTAATTCCCGTTATTTCGGTAATTAACTGAACAAAGAGCATTTGAGCTATGATTACTATGTCCATGTAATCCTGTCTTAAGTCTTCAGCTTCAAAATTTTTCGTTAGGAATTCAATACGGTCTGCTATCTTTTTTTGATTGTTAGTCAAAATGTAAACTGTTTGATTAAATTTGGTAATAGCGGTTTCTGTTAGTGACATTTGATTTTTTTGAATTATTTCTAATTTATTTTGGTTACTAGTTAGCTCTAAAATTGTTGAGTCATAACGTTTAGCATCATTATCATCTAAATTTCCTGTGATTGACTTAATTACTGTTCCGAGTCCGTTTATTAAACCTCTCTTTTTTCGATTTAAACTTGATGGTATAATTTGTTTGAAAATTTTGTTAGTTTCACTTATTTCATGGAATAGCACATTTTGAGAGTTTCGTAGTTCTTCATAATAGGATTCATTATAAGGGGAGTTTTGTATAGAGATGTTCAGGTGATAGGATGTGTTTTGTAAAAAGTTAAAGTCTTGTAAAAGTGGTTGTAGTTCAATCGTTCTAATCAATGTCCATTTATCGATTGCGTTTTGCATAGTTCCTATTTTTAGGGGTAGCAGTCCAGGGTTGTCATTCAGTCTGTTAAACTCTACCTGTCCAAGGACATGGGTGAGGAAGAGGATTGACCTGAAACATTAGGTCGTTTTAGATTTCGTAGGTGTCGTTTAGCTATTTGTTTATTTTTTCTAATTAATGCAACATTTTTATCTGTAACTTTTATCAATTCAAATGGACCTTCGAATTTTGGATTATTTTTATTTCGTTTATCTACTTTAGTATAGACATGTGTTTCCTTATTAAATAAAGCGGTATCATCTTTGGAATTTCTGCCGGACACAACTCTTAATTTATTTTTTTCTAAATTCTCTTTAATTTTTTCGTACATTAAATTTAGTTTATTTTTATGTTGTAATAGGTACTCTTGCAAGAGTTTTTGTTGATCGTTTATATCATACACATCTTTACTAGAAGTATGACCTAAGACAATATCAAAAGGGGTAAAATTTGTGGCTGAATGAATGGAATGATTGTATGCCATAATCGCATAACACATAATTTTTGTTATCGGGTCTTTTGGATAAATTTGACGTAATATGCGTATGTGTTCTAATAAAGTTGAATGCAAGCGTTCTATGAGACCGTTAGAATTTGGATTTCTGGGGGTGGTGAAATGAACTTTTATCTTGTGCAAATTAAATAATTGTTTAACAGTTTCTGAGCATAGCTCTGAACCATTGTCACTTACTATTTGCTCGGGTGTTCCGTAGTAAGAAAAATACTGAATTAAAGCATTACAGGTTTCTATCGGATTTTTACTACTAATAGCTACTGCTTGTCCTAATTTGGAAAATGAATCAATTAAAGTTAAATAAATTTGATTTTCAATTATAAATGTATCTATATGTAAAATTTGGAAAGGTCTACTTGGAGTTTCTGTAAGCATTAAAGGTATATTAGGTGGGTTACGGTCATATTTTGCTCTTTTACATATTTCACAATTATTTATAAATTCAGTAACTTTTTCTTTCATGTGTAAAAAATAATATTTATTAGCTATTTCTTTAAGTGTCTCATTAATACCACGATGATTAGTTTTAGAGGTGTGATAACTTTGTATTACTTCTAGAATATCAGCTGTGTCGGCCAAAGGAATTCTACGTTTCGGACAGCTTATTATTTCAGGGCCATTATAATTAAATAGTTCAGTGTAAATATTACTAAAGTCCTTATATAATTGATCGGTTTCAAAATTAAAATAATAACGTTTATTTGAAACGGTATAATCTCGTAAAAATTTAACAATATGGTCTCTATTATTTTGTCGAGGAATTTGCACTAAGTATTTAGTTTGATTATAAATTTTTACCTGTTTTACTGGTCTAGGGTTATAATTTACTGGGGAAATATAATATTGATTCGGTTGTTTTTCAATGGGATTTTCAGATATTTGTATACTTTTTTTCGGTTCAACATTTACTTGGGAATGATCACTTTCGTCCGAGTTTTCAGTTGGTATTTGTGCGAGTAAATTGCGTCTTAGTTCACTTAAAGGGATATCTTCTGAATTTGGACTATCAGGAATTTCGATTGGGATAAAAGCCATTTCCGGTGGAGTCATAGGTGGTATATATTCATTTGTCGGCTGTGGTAATATCATACTTAAAGGAGGTGTATTTAGTTCACGGTCAAAGTCCTGTAAACGTCTCTCATTACTGTCTACATTATTAAACGTAGATGAAATCTCATCATCTAGAGCATTTACCTGTATGCGAGATAATGCGTCAGCGTTTGTATTATATTTTCCTTTTTTATATATAATTTCATAGTCGTACTCTTCCAATTTTAGTCTCCACCTAGTTAATTTTGAATTTGGTTCTTTTAATTTCATTAACCAAACTAATGGTCTATGATCGGTGTAAATGTAAAATTTACGTCCGTATAAATATGGCCTAAAATATTTAGTCGCCCAAACTATAGCTAAAAGCTCTTTTTCTATAGTCGAATATTTTTGTTCACTATTATTTAGGGTGCGAGATGCATAACTTATTGGTTTATCACTACCTAAAGGTCCTTGCGATAACACTGCCCCTAAAGCTACATTTGAAGCGTCTGTCGTTAAAATAAAAGGTTTTGTAAAGTCGGGATATTGTAAAATAGGGTCATTCATCAAAATGTTTTTACAAGTTTCAAAAGACTCTAGGAAATCTTTGTCATGATTTATATTGGCATTTTTCTTAAGGCATTTAGTTAGTGGTTTAGTCAATTTTCCAAAATCGCGTATAAATTTTCGATAATACCCTACAAGACCTAAAAAGCCTTTGATTTCTTTACGGGTCTTGGGAAGTGGATACTGTTTTATGGCCTTAATCTTATCTGGATTAGGTTTTACCCCCTGATCTGTGATTATATGCCCAAGATACATTACTTCCTTCTTTAGAAATTCGCTTTTATCGAGCTGAATTTTTAGGTTGGCCTGTCTTAATCTTTCAAATACGTCTTTTAGTCTTTCAATATGTTCCTGAAGGGAAGTTGAAAATACTATGATATCATCTAAGTAGGAAAAACATTTTTCGTTTTGTATACCCCTCAGAATATTTTGCATTAGGCGCTCAAAACAGGGTGGCCCATTGATAACTCCAAAAGGTAGGCGCATATGTTCAAAATGGCCGAACTGCGTGGAGAAGGCCGTTTTTTCAATATCTTCTGGTGCCATTTCAATTTGATGGTAACCAGAAGCTAAGTCAAGGGTGGTGTAATATTGGCTTCGTCCGAGTTTGTCTAAGATGTCGGAAATATTAGGAAGAGGATATTTGTCCGGGATAGTTTTGGCATTTAATTTACGATAATCTATTACCATACGAAATTTTTGTTTACCACTGCTGTCCTTTTTTTTTGGAATCACTAATACAGGGCTGGACCATGGGGAACAGGATGGTCGAATTATACCTTGTCTTAGTAAGTCGTCTACTTGTTTAACTTCTTGTTGTTGAACATGGGGTAAGCGATACGGTCTTACATAAACTGGATCTGGGTCAGATAATCTAATATGATGTTTTATTTGATGTGAAAATGTGAGAGGGACTCCTTCACAATAAAATATATCTTTATATTCCCTACATAAAGCTTCAATTGCTGTTTTTTCTTCAATATTTAAATGATCAAGTCTAAGTTTTTCTAAATTTTGATTTTGAAGATATTCTAATTCTATCCCTGAGAAATCTACGTCCATGTGTTCGTCAATGTGTTCAGTGAAATTTAATTCTGTTTCCGTAATTGGGTCAAGTTTCAATGGCGAGTTTAATATTACTTGTACATGTTTATCTGTACTATTCAAGACACTTACATATGAAAAACCCTGATCTACGTTAACTAATGACTCTGGTATTTCTACTCCAGGTTGCAACGTTTTTTTCGATAAAACTCCAGTATTTGTGGAACAAGAAACTGGAATTTTAATAATTTTCTCTGTTCTTGCTTCTATTTCAATTTTAAAATTTTGATACGTTCTTTTATAAGTATTATGTTGTTCAGACGGCAAATAAAGTGGAATTACTGCTTTATCTGTAATTAATTTTCTATTTTTAAAATCTATTCTGGCTCCTAACCTTTGTAATAAGTCAGAGCCAATCAGACCATGATATTGGTTACTAATATCAAAAATGTAAAATTTATATTTTGCTTTTCCTGTGTTAAACATTAATGGTAAGGGAATTTTTGCAATTTCGTTATGTGTACTTGTCTGATGGACGGATTTGATTTGAAAATATTCATTTTCTATAAAATTTTTGTAATAAGTATAAGCTAAAGATGGGCACAATAAAGATTTCGTACTACCACTGTCCAACATGAATTTTAAATTTATACCAGGCACGATTACATAGGGTAGTTTTGGGCAATTATCTAAATTAACCTGTATTATCTGTTCTGATCTAAATTCAGGCTCGAATGAAAATTTGCTTCATGTTCGGTACAATCATTAAAATTATCTCTAGGTTCATAATAATTTTCAGGGTAAGGTTCTGAAAAGTTATCAGGTTCATAATATTCAGAATTTGATTCATTATATTCATAATTTCCTTGACTAAAATTTGTGTCGTTGTAGTCATTGTTTTGTATAGGTCTGTCAGATTGTACTTCGTGATGATAAAGTTCCTCACTCGTATATCGTCTGTTTTGTGTATTATGTATGGTATTTGACGGTCTATGATTTCTGGTCGACGTTTCCATAGGGGTAGGCTTGTAAGTCGGAACAAAATTAGGGTTGGGTCGGAAAACATTTCTATTAGAATTTCTTGCGAAATTTTGTGAAGCAGGTTGATAATGAGGTCTCTGTTGTTGAATGTTTTGTTTTTTCTCAAAAGGATTTAGTTGTGGAAAATTATTTTTCGAAAATTGTGAATTAGATGGTCTTTGATTAAATGGTTGATTACTAGAAAATGGTTTATGAAAATTACCTAGATTTTGAGAAGTAAAACTATTTTGGAATGGTTTATTTTGGAATGGTTTATTTTGGAAATTGTTACTATTACTGTTTTTATTAGGTGTGTTAGTATGCATATATTTCATTTGTTTTTCGCCATATTGGAAATTTTCTTCCTCTACGACTAATGCCATAGCTTGCTCCAAATGTATCGGTTTTTGTAATCTAATTGCAAGTCCTAATTGTCCGTGCAGTCCATGTAAAAAGGTCTGTAAGGCCATTTTGTCATAAATTTCATTTTTTACTAAACGAATATTGTTATCATCTATAGTTAATCTTAATTTACTTTGTAGCAAACTTCTAGCATCTTGTATTCGCATACCAAATTGATAGGGCGTTTCATTTTGATTCGGTTTAAGTAACATTAAGTCTCTAGCTAAACAATCTTCATCTCTCTGGTCTGAAAAATATTGTTGTAAGAGAAGTTTTATACGGGGCCAATTTGTGGCATCTTCTCTACTAGCGATTAAAGATTTTGCTCTTCCCTCTAGTTTATTAACTATTATTCTAAGTATCCAATTATTTCGGTCATTATTTAAATTTTGTGTATCAACAAAAGATGATAAGAAATTTTCACAAGCTCCAATAAATAATGCCAAAGTGGCTTGATCCCCGTCATAACTGGGAATTGCATTAATATGATAAGATTCAATTTTGGTTTGTGCAGTAACGTTTTGTTCAGTCATTTTAATATTTGTATTTTCCAACGTAAAATTATTTTCTAAATTTAACACTAATTTGGCTGGTTTAATAATATTTTGTCTAGAAATATTCTTAAAAATTTTATCTGAGTCAGACATACACAATTATAAAATTTATGGGATAAATATATATAAAGGATAATGAAAATTACTCACAATAATTTTTCCATATGCTTAATTATGAAGTCGGCAATGTTGTCCTTCTTCGCTGACGATTTTTGGTCACTTCTATCTATACTTGACTTGGCCCTTCGAGGTTGGCGATGATGTCCTTCCTTTTGTGGCTATGTTGTCTTATGCTAGTGGTGGCTTCTGCTGTTGAGGTTGGCGATGATGTCCTTCCTCGTTGACGATGTTGGTCACTTTAAATTTTGTAGGTTGCAGGTTTTTAACGATAAAAATCGAAGTGTAGCTTTGCGATTTTTGTCAAAAATACACTTAAACCTATACTAACGACTGCGCCAGTTTGGATAGTGCCCTTTTGGCACTTCAAAACAAAAAAAACTTTATTTCGAAATTACAACAAGTTTAATTATAATTTTAAAACAAAGGAGAAATACACGATGTTAATGTTGAAACACTCGTAATAAATTCTAACATAATATTGTCTCTTACTTGTATATATAAAGTCAAATATGCTTAGCTAACATTATAAAATAAAACAACTTAAACTAAATAATTATGATGACTATGATTATTCAGCGGTTTCAGTACTTCCGCGTTGAACGACTGCTTCGATCCTATTACTCTACTGACACGAGATATCAGTATAGCATTATACAGGGTGCTGTAACTCGCGGCTTCGCCGCTCTGAAAGCACTGGTATGAACATTTGGAGAAGATTCATTGTATGTTCGTGGAACATTTTCAAAACCTACTGGGAGCTCCTAAGAATATTATAAATAACATTCTAAGAACCTTATTAGTATGACAGAATCTGTCCCATTGTCATATTCATAGAATGTTCTATGAATATGTATTGTACCTTGTGAGAATGTTCTGGGGATGTTTGAATATTCTTTCGAAACATTCCTGGTATATTCTCAGAATGTGTCTGTGCTGTCTGGGAAGTATGTAATGCGGATCAAAATAAAACCCAAATGCTGTCATCTAGCGGATCATTCAGGCGAGGAAGAAAGAAGCATTCGAAGCAGTTTGCTTCTACACAAGTCACTGTTAATACGCTCTCAATGGGAGAAAATGCTCAGTTCGTAAAATCAAAATGTGGCACTGATATGGCTGTTGAAATGTTACCTTCTTTTGTACTCGACAATGATACAAATAAAATTGACAATGTTGCCACTTTTTCGCAAAACTCTATGAAAGTAGTTATATCGGAACAACATATAGCAAATGCTCTACTACGAATCTATACACGGGAAAAGTGCAATGAAATTATGGATTTACGTAATAGTTTAAGAGATAAAACAAGAACTTCACCACCGCTCATTACAGAAGGTATTCAAGGTGAATGGACGTAAGTGGGAAAAAATACAAAACAAAAGTGACAGTTGATATTGTGGAAAATACAGAAATGGAAGTTAAGAGAGTTCCAAACTGGGTTCATTTACATGTGAGTAGAGTAGATCCGTCTCATACTAGTAGATGCACACCTTATTCTTCCATCATTTTCCAGAAGTAAAATGTGAGAGGTTTACTCCAAGACAGCCATCAATGTATTCCTCTTTTAAAATAAATATATATAGCGCTAGTTGTCAACGCGCACGCTCCCTATATTGGTGTAACAAATAAACCGGACAATTAGAACAACTAAATTAATTATTAATTAGTTTGTCCCTAATCCAAAGAATATACCTATTTATCTATGTGCTAATCAAAGCAATTTCAAATGGCTACAGCAGAAATCAGAAGTTGACGCGCGCTGTGTGCTTAAACAATTAGATCTTTATCGCCATTTTTGTGACAAATTAAACCGGTTGCAAATAAATTATTTTTCTTTAAACTCATTCCGATTTGTAAAAGCGGGTATTGGCAATAATTAATTCCATAAAAACATTAACATTTAAACCACTAAATTTAATTCAAATGTTTATAAGGTCATTTCCCACATAAGTTATGTAATAGTGTAACTTGAGTGATCCAAAATTACGGCATATAGGTATAGTTCATTATCATCCCTTTGTAAAGTATATGTTATATAACTCTGCTATAGATATTTAATGTAACACATATATTACATTGTTATGTAACATTGTACCGTTCCTTATATGTGCTTGAGATATTGGGTTAATGTCAATCTATTTGTAATTTAACACTGTTACAGAACTATCATGTATCACACTTGAAACATCTCAATATTACAAATAATTCATAATTAATCTATGCCTGAAAGGTACATATATGTAACTTATAATCATCATATTATTGTCAACTTTTATCGCCCAACTTCGGGTTGCGTTCCTTTGATTTCTGAAAATATTGGTAATGGCTTATAGTATATTCACAAGATCATAAGCCTAATGTACATTAAATATTTGATATATCTTGAGTTAAATAAGAGTGTGTAATTAACATTAATTAACCATTTACTTATCGTAACTTGTACATACTCTGATGGCACATGATACAAACATTATATCGTTATACATTCTCTTTTTTAAGTAAGTAATTGTCACCAGCAGAGGGAGCTGCTCAGTACCAATTTAATTTAGCATCTTCGTTTAAATACATTACAATACCCCCCCCTATAAACTTAACCTATCAGGTGATTGAACATGTCTCATTGCCCTATTTATAGCTAAACCATATTCTACTACATCTGATCTTGAATCATCATTCTCAAACGAAGCTGAACTTCCATCATAGGGTTCAATCTGCTTAGGAGCAATAATTAAGTCATCTGTGTTACATGCCCTATTTTCAATATAAGATGAAATTCTTGCTTGTTTACTTGAATGCTTTACATTAGATTTGTTGATTATATACAAAATAATTTGCTTAACATCTACCTTACTACTTTCTAATTCAGAAACAATGTCTGGGTTTATTTCTGTACTTTTATTTTCTAATATTTGATCGATGTGACGTTTCCAAATAGAATCTTCATTCCACAGTTTACAGAAATAAACTCTGTCACAACAATACATAAATTATGCCAAGAATCCAACTCTTTTTATTTAAATTTTGGTAATCTCTAACAAATACCTTTTCACCCAGAGAAAAGGTTTTATTTCTACAGTCTTTACATTTTATTTCCTTTTTTTGAGAACGATTCCATAAGTTAAACCTTGTATTGACTCTATGTTTAAAAACTACACTTGATGGTGAAACTCCGCCCAGCAAACACAGTTACAAATCAGATACATAAATGTTACATAAAACTTGCTACTTCAATAGCTCAGGTTATGTATCAAGTAACTTTCATGTAACATTGATATCAGAAATGTCAGCAGCTAGATACTCTCGTATATATGTAACTGATACATTACTTCGTTATATGTATGCTACATTAATTGTATATTATATATATATATATATATATATATATATATATATATATATATATATATATATATATATATATATATACTTGGATACATAAATGTTATATTCACTTTATCATACATTTAATGCTCAAATAAAGCAGGTACCCACCAAGAAACTGTTATGTACAGCTGCTAGATGTACAGCTAAATTAATAGCATTTTATAATATTTAGCCGCTGTAGTAACAACTCTCGTAAATAAGGCGGTTTCTTAAAACATTTTAGATGCATGGCTGTATTCTTTATAGTAGAAGCTGATGTTTCTACTATCACATGATTTCTCGTTATTATAGCAGTCAACAGCACAACAAATTACTTTTAGATTTAGACTTTTTTCCCATATATTAAACACTCTTCCGCTTGCAAAACTAACACTGATATCCGTTAGAATATGGATGAAACAGCTGTTATTGGTTATATTGTGTCACCACTAGTAGCGCTAGTTGTCAACGCGCACGCTCCCTATATTGGTGTAACAAATAAACCTGACAATTAGAACAACTTAATTAATTATTAATTCGTTTGTCGCTAATCTAAAGAAGATACATACTTATCTATGTGGTAATCATAGCAATCGCAGATGGCTACAGCAGAAAACAGAAGCAGACGCGCGCCGTGTGCTTAAACAATTAGATCATTATCGCCATTTTTGTGACAATTTAAAGCAGTTGCAAATGAATTATTTTGCTTTTAACCCATTCCGATTTGTAAAACCGTGTATTGCTAATAATTAAGTCCATAAGAACATTAACATTTAAACCACGAAATTTAATTCAAATGTTTATAAGGTCATTTCCCACATATGTTATGTAACAGTGTAACTTGAGTGATGCAACATTACGGCATATAGTTATGGTTCATTAACATCCATTTGTGAAGTATATGTTATATAACGCTGATATAGATATTTAATGTAACACATATATTACATTGTTATGTAACATTGTACCGTTGCTTATATATGCTTGAGATATGGGGTATAGCACATATCAATCTATTTGTAATATATATGTAATATAACACTGTTACAGAACTATCATGTGTCACACTCGAAACATGTAATATTACAAATAATTCATAATTGATCTGTGTTTGAAAGGTACATATATGTAACTTATGTGTTACATGCATACATTACGATGATATTTTCTTGATCATAATTTGCCATGTATCAGTTACCATGTGTGTTTGCTGGGCGGTAGTCATATGTATAGAATTTCTATAATAGAAAAGGAATCTATTCAATAGCACTTCGAAGTTAACATTACTAATTTTTTTCATCTTTAACGGCTTTTAAAAGTCCATGCTTGATAGTTTTTACCGCGTTTTCACAAAACCCATTTGTTGCTGGATGATACAGGGGCGAACTTAATTGCTTATTTGCATTATTTCTCAAAAAAATTTAAAAGCTTTGTGAATGTAAGGATGGCCCATTGTCAGTATGGACAATTCTAGGCAGACCAAAGCGAGCTAAACATTCTCTAAACTTTTCAATGATACCTCCAGCATTTGTACTATTGATAATGAAAGCTTCCAGCCATTTTGAATATAAGTCAGAAATTACTAAAATTGTCTTTCCTTAAATGGTCCCAGAAAATCTGCATGTACTCTTTCTTAGACATAATTGGCTTTTTTCATTGGAATTACCGTAGCCTTTTGTGGCTCTCGTCTATTGAAAACACAAATCTTGTAACTGTCCCCGACGTTTCAAATATCATTTTCTATTGATGGCCACCAAAATTAAGCCCGGGCATTCCTTTTCATTTTTACGATTCCTTCATGAGTACTGTGCAACTTTTTTAACAACTGTCCCTTACCAGGAGCTACCACCCTGTACCCCCACATAATTATCCCATTATCAATGCTTAATTCTGATTTTCTAACGAAGTATGGTTTCCGTATGGTTTTCACATTGATTCAAAAATCCATCCCTCAAATAATTCAAAACTTGGCCGAACAGCAGATCCTTTCTAGTTACCAAAATTAATTTATTCTTTTCAATCGGTATTGTTTTTTCGACAAAGTTTGTAAGCGTCCAGCTGCCATCTGTGGCAAGCTTTTTGTCGCTCCAAAAATAGCCTCTAGTGGTTTTTGGTCTAAAATTAATTTCAAACTTAGCTCCTGCTAAATATTGATTTAATTTTTTGACTGGCCAATAAATGATTAATGCCTCTTTATGAATCATTGAATAATTAAGTTTGCTGTTTGATAAAACTCTTGAGATAAAACATATATCTTTTTCTGGCCCATCTGGGATAATATGGGAAAGCTATGCCATAAAAATTAGCATCACACATCAACCGTAATGGCTTTTTAGTGAATTTTCGTAGAAAAAATTCACTAATGGGGAGATCCCAACTTTTGAATTTTGAGAAAATTTTTGCAAATGAGCGCAATCACACCGATAACTCAAAAAATAATGGGCCGATTTTGATTAAATCTGGTGAATAAATTCGTTTTGCAAATGGCTTGGATAAGTTCGTTAGCCAGGAAAATCTGCCCAGGTTTTCCTGAAAAATTTTGTGTTTTATTTCGAAAAAAATTTATATCTCCGGAATTAACAAAGTAAGGACAACCAAATTTGGTACGCAGGTAAGTTACCTACCAATTTAGCTATGTAGGTCAAAATACAAAAAAGTTATAGGCATTTAAAGAAAAATAAATTGGGGTTTTCCTCAAAACGCCAAAGTTGCGATTTAAAACGTCAAAATCGGCAACATTTAGGCAAATAACTTATATAAATCAAATACGGGCTATGGAATCAAATATCTCAAGAAGGATGTTCTACGAACCCTGAAGTCTTAGTTTCAACCGTCATTGTCCTTCATTTTACTAAAATATTTCCAGAAAATTCCTTTTAAATAGACCCTTTCTCTGATACTTTGTCAGTAGTCTTAGCTATAGAGTTTATCGTTTAATGGTATATAATTTTTGTCGAATTTTCGTAAAAAATCAATAAAGCTCAATATATCCGTTATTATACAAGATATGAAAAAAAAGTTGTATATATTAATTATAGGAAGTCTTGAGCTACATCTTAAAAAATATTTCTACAATCACAGGGTGGCCCATAAGTCGTTGGTGATAGATTTTTTTTTAATCAAACATTCCTTATTTTATTGCATTTTTTCATTTTCCATCGAAATATAATGCATGTTTGTAAGAAAAGAAATTATGGATACAGCAAGTGCGTTATGGTAGAGAATTTTGATCAAATGCTTCATATTTGAATAGCCCAATTTGCTATTAACCTATAAGGTTGACCAAGAAACGAGTTTTTCCGGGAACACTTTGAATTAACTTTTGGAAATTTTTGTACATTTTCACACAATAAAGTTATTTTTATGAAACATGGCACATTGTTTTTACTATATAGGTTATACTGGTAACCAAAATTGATGCCTGCTTTCTTAAATAAAAAGAAAACACATATTTGCAATAAAAACATTTTTATGAAAATTCACTGCCATAACGCACTTGCTGCGTCCAGAGTTTTTTAATATTTCCAATGAATCTTTACACTGTTTACTTCAAACAGATGTATTAAGTTTGGTCGTATAACGTTTCAGTTTTATTGATATATAAGGTATAATTCTAGCATAATAATTAATCATACCTATTAGATCTTTAGTTTGAATAGCTTCAATTTTTTCCAGGTCCTTTTGAAGACCGTTTTGCGAAATTTTGTGTCCCATGTAGGTAACACTCTTCTTGAAAACTCACACCTACTATAATTTAACCTAAAACCTGCTTCCGATAACCTTTTGAAAACCTGCTCCAAATTAAATATGTGCTCCTGTTCAGTTGCTCCTGTCACGCTTAGGGGTGGTCCATAGTGTGACGCGGTATATACTGGGAAAATAGTTTTATCTCACTTGTTTATCGACCTGATAGAACTATATTCATGTTAGAGGTACCATACGTAGGTACGCCTTGTTCAGTGGTGTGTAGTATATTTTGTTCCTAACTGCAAAAATAAAAAGGTAAAGTGATTTTATCCTTTATTTGAAAGTTTTGAATTGCTGGAAATTTTCATTCCATATATCTTTTCTGTTTGTGGCATTTTTGCATTCAATTTTTTAACACAACCTAAGCCGTTAAGAAGATAACTTGCACAAGCAGATCTGACATTGAAGCTCTACCATTCTGTTAAAAATTGTCACATATTTGGTATAATCCAGAGTGGTCATCGGTGAGACGATCAATAGTGGTTCATATGGGGACGCGTCCCCCTATATACCATACTATGCAGATGGGATGTAACAATTTTTTGTTTCCTGTCTTGCAGTAAGATTAATATGCCGAAACATTCTAGCCCCAGATTAAGTTGTGTATGCGAAAAGTAGGTTGCAACATTCAGACTACCAAAAGAATATGCGTGATGCAATTCAAGATGTAGTTATAAATAAGCTCTCTGAAGGAGGCCTCCCAGAAACACGACTTTAGTAAATCTGCTTTACATAGAAAAGTACAACAATATCGAAACACACGTGAGGTAGATAGACGGAATTTTGAATTTGGTCTACGCATGGTTTAGGTGCGTGTTTACGCATGAAGAGGAAACACTTTTGGCCCAATATTTGATAGACATTCCGAAATGTCTTATGGGCTCACGCTTATTAATACCCAGGAATTAGCTTATAAGTTTGCGATTGCTAATGGGAAAAAACTTCCGGAATCTTGGCATTAATTTAAGCAGGCTGGAAAAGAATGGGCAAACATTTTTATGAAACGGAATTCCCAACTAACACTACGTAAACCCAAATTAACATATCTTAGCCGAGCTACAAATTTTAATCAGCATACTGTAGCCCTATTCTTTGATAATTTGCATAAAATTATATCTAAGCATAATTTTCGTCCACACCAGATATACAACGTCGATGAAACGGGCGTTACAAATGTCCACAGACCCCCAAAAGTGCTGGCCTCTATTAAACAGAAGCAATGATTTTCCCCAGAAAGACATTCAAACCTTTCATGCTCAATGGTGCTCCTCCTGGGTCACATGTATCAACATACTCTTCTGGTTGGATGACCGGTGAAAATTTTGTGGAATACATAAAACACTTTATCAAACATGTGCGGTGCAGCGTGGAAAATAAAGTCGCTCTTATCCTAGATAATCATGACAGTCATTATGACATCAATGTGGTCAATATTTGCAAGGATAATGGAATGACTTTTCTAACGCTGCCACCACACTGCAGCCATAGACTGCAGCCGCTTGACGTGTGTTGCTTTTTTCCTTCCAAGTCATACTATAACAAAGGGGTAAATGACTGGATGTTGAATCATCCTGGTACTCCGATGACAATATACGATATTTCCAGAATCATTGGTACCGTATACCCCCACGTGCTTTCACACCAGTGAATATAATTCGTGATTTTGAAAAAACGTCATACAACCACTTAATCGGCACACATTTACAGATTCTGACTTTATGAGTTCTTTTCTCAGTGATAGATCTCAAATATTGAAAGGAAATCAAACTTATGCCGACATTACCAAAGTTGACGTTGATCGTTCCACAGAAATCAAAGAAACAACCATAGAATTTTCGCCTCACAACAAGCAACTATTACAATCACCCCTCAAGAAATAAGACCTAACCTAAAGGCTGGAGCGAGGAAAAGGACACACAAAGGAAGGAAGAGAGCACAATCCACTATTTTGACCGATACTCCTGTTAAGGAGAATCTCGAGAAGAAATATGAAGAAAGAAAATAAACCAAGCGAATAGTCAAGTTTTCTTAAATGACTCGAGTTTAGACAGTGATGTCAGCACAGAAATTCGTGATGATTCTACAGACATTGAAAGTTATATTCAAGATGTCCAGGATCAACATATCGAACGTATCGAACGTGAAGACTTTGTGCTAGTAAAATACGAAGAGAAAATTAGACACTATGTTGGTCAGGTCAAACAGATGAATGTTGATAACTACAACCTTCAATTAATTAAAAAGGCTTCCTGCTAACAAATTCATCTTTCCAGAAAAAGTTGGTGAAGATGTGATCCAGATGGAAGGTATTGTGTTAAGATTACCTTTACCTTATATATCAGGCAGCACTGGACGAGCTGCTCGGCAATTTATCTTGTCAGTTGATCTGATAGAATATAAAATTAGCTAATTTTTCAATCTTTTGTGCTATTCCTATTCAGTGTTCACTTATGATTTTCAATTTGAATTGTGAAATATAATATAATATAATTATTTTCCCAAAAAATTATCATTTTTTAGTAAAGTGAGGCTTGTTTCATCTAATATTATTGATTATTCCAGAATGAACCACAGTGTGTCCCATAATAGACCGCCAAGTGGTTCATTCTGAGATACATGGTCCATACTGGGATTTTTGAAATAATGTTTGAAAGACTTAAGTTTGAAATAATTTACCTAATTGCTATGAATATCTATGGGTGTTTACATCTGAAATAATAATTTCTCCATCGAATGAGAACTCAATAAAGTCACTAGTGAATTTTTTAATTTTCGGTCCCACTATATACCATTCTACCCTACATCATCTAAGAAATTGATCACGCCCTTGAGGCCTTGTAAAATCTTTTCGACAATAAATTGAAAAATCTGACAAGCCGGTTTGGTACCATAAGTTGATCTTTCCACTTTATAAACACCAATAGGTGTGCTCCAACTTAATAACTTTAATGTTTCATCGTCTAAAACAAGCTGATTATATGCATTAGTAAAATCGAGTTTTGTAAAGCATTAAATAACCGTTCGTAAGGGGTGGTTGAAACTTTTCAAACACTTATTTATAGTAATTTTGTAATTTGCACAAATTCTGATATCTTTACCATTCGGCTTCATCACAATTACTAGAGGCGCACCAAAACTTGAACTTGCAACCTTTTCAATGACATCTTCACGTTCTAAGAGCTCTATCACTACGAGCTTTATCTCCAAAAGTAAAAGGAATGTCTCGTCGTTTATGAAAAGTAGGTTTGTCAAACTTCCATCATGGTTAACATTACTAATTTGAATACTTCCTTGACGAATTTTTAAATCAAATGATTTGAAAACATATCTGCCCATTAGTACTTTAGTTGACTTATCAACTACATAACCAGTACACAATGTTTTACATTATTCAATTCAATACTAGCTTTAGAACTACCTTTGGATGTCATTAACTCATTATTGTACGTTTTCAATTTAATATTAGTTGGTTCTAAATTGGAATTTTTAAAATATGTATTGTAATTATTTAATGGAATGCAAGTGACCCACGCTCCCGTATCAATTTTCATGGGCAACTTAACCTTAACCATTACAGTAATTTTCAAAGGCCTCAAAACATTGCAATTACTTTTTATCGTGAACAACTCAATTTCATCAGTTTCATCTACATCTATATTACACTGACTATTACTACTCCTTAACTGTTTACATGCCCCTCTCCTTATTACGAGCTATCTCCAACATTTCTTGTAAGGTCTTTGTAACATCTTCTCCCATCAATTTCTTTCTCGCTGGTCTTGGTTTCATACCACAAACAAATTTATCTTTCAATCTATGTAATAATTTGCCGCCAAACTCACATTCTGCGGCCGTTTTCTTGATTTTCACATACCAATCAATGACAGATTCTTCTTGCTTTAACTCCTCATATTCTACATACCAAAACCTTTTGTTTAAACTGCTTTTTCAACAGTTTGATTAACTCGTCATGCTGCTTAGTTTTGGCAGATCTGGGTAAAAAATATTCTTCAATATTTTGTAGGCGTCTTCCGACAACATCGTTAATAATAAAGCAATTTGCCGTTATGTTGCTATGCCATCCGCTAAAAAATATTGCTCTAATCTATCTTCAAAGATCTCAAAGTCGTCTCTAATATTATACGGTTTTACAGATGCAATATTGCCACTGAATGGGTAACGTCCTCTTGAGGTACTGCCATTTTCAGTTTTTTACTTTTTCAACGTAACAATTTGAACTTTAACACTGCTCAAAAGATAACTTTATTTCAAAAAAATTTAGAACTCACTCTTCAATCCCGCACTCGTCGCCAATTTGATATGTCTTGGGTCAAATAAAAGTGTGTAATTATTGATCGTAACTCGTACATAATCTGATGGCAGGGAGCTGCTCAGTACCAGTTTAATTTAGCATCTTCGTTTAAATACATTACAATATTAGTTGATGATGTTAACTTTGATTGTCTAAAATGGAATCCGAATTTTAATTTATTATGTAAAATTTTCGGGTCTTTTAACATTACACCTATTGTGGGTTGGCCAACTCGTGTCACAAACAGGTCCTGTACTTCGACTATTATTATTCTCTTTGTTTATCATTTTAATATACAATTTTGTAAAAAGAACGCAGGTGGTGAGTGAACGGAGTTCAAGAAATTGGATAAGCAATGATGTGAGGGCCTCTAGTGAAAAACTTAAAGATCTATATATACTGGCCCAGTCATTCCCAGAATTGGGACCAGTGTACTAAACAGAAAAACGAAGAATAATAATTTGGATAACAATACAAAGCAAGGGTATTATAATGAAGAAATTCATGGTTCTGAAAATCAAGGACGCCGTGCGGGTTTGAATATTGTGGGCAAGTTATCAAGTAGAAAGAAAACAAACGCTAATATTTACATTCAGAATGATAATATTATTTTGACGATCCACGGATGATTCTGATAGTTTTAATGAATAGTTTATAAATACATTTAACTTATTCACATTGAAGTTATCCAATTTTAAAAGATCAGAATATGTCAGCGTTAGAAAGTATTAAAATTCCTCTTTGTTTTTGGAGCCGTATACCTGTGAAGAATTGGGATTACTTCTCTTCAAAAAAATTAAAAAATAAGCGCTCGTTGGGACCTAACGAAATACTTTTGTTTCTTGTGAAAAGAGTAATTAAGTATATAATCTTGCCTCTTACATTTTTGGCGAACTTGTCATTCAGTTACTGGTAGTTATCCAAACAGCCTAAAAACTGGCAAAGTCATATACACGCACAAAAGTGGTCGTCAAAAATGTGTTCAAATTATAGACCAGTGACGGTTCCGAATAGTTTCCAGAAAATTTATGTATATGCTTTTTTGGAACGTCTACTGGATTTCTTGAATAAGTTTCAGGTACTGTGGGAGAGGCAGCATGGGTTCAGGTCCGAAAATCTACAGCGTCTGCCATATTGTCCCTTTATGATGGAATTATTGAATGTCTTGGATGGGGTGGGTGCACTGCTACTGTCCCCTGTGACCTTAGAAGGGCATTCGACTATGTCGAGCATAATACTTTGATAAGTAAGCTAAATGCATATGGAGTAAGACGACTTGTAGAGGATTAGATTCCGTCGCATGTAGTGGGAAGGAAGCAGTATATTCACATTTAACAGTCCAACAAACAGTGTGTAAATGATGCCAAATCAGATACGCTTACTCTGGAGATAGGGGTTCCACAGGGATCAGGACTGGTTCCGGTCCACTTTATCTTGTATACTAATAATATACGAAATGTTTAAATACTGAAAGCTATGTATCCTACGCGGATGTTTTCACATGAACGGTCTTAGATAATAGTCTGTGTAATTTGGATGTTAATTTTTCTAACGAATTGGAGTGTGTGTTGCAGTTTATTTTAATTCCAATAACCTTTACTTTAGTGAAAGTAAAACTAATATTATGTTGTTTCACACATATCAGCTGTATGATGGGCTCCAGATTTTATTCCGTGGTAATGTGATAACTGACTGTCGTGGTAAAAGAAAAAAAAACTTAAACCTACAGCTTAATGAAGTTTTGAACTTTAAGTCACATTACGAATTTCTCTGTAGTAAATTTAGTACTATATGGTGCTTATTTAGAACCCTAAGACCTGTCCTGGATGATGCCAATCTAATTAATGTTTATTATGTTCAGGTTGAGAGTCGGTTGAGGCATAGGATCTGTTTGTGGGGAAATTCTGTGTGTCTGTCTTACAGAAAAAAATCCTGAGGATTTTGGCACGGGTACCCGGTACGTACTCCTGTAGGTTGCAGTTTTCCAGGTAAAGACTACTTACTTTGGCATCATTGTACATATATGAAGTTTGCATGTATGTGTATCTTAATTTGGATGCTTTCAAGAGAAATAAGGATTATGATAATATTAGGACAAGAATCTATAATGATTGACATACGCCAGTTGCTAAGTTAAATATTGTTAGGAAGTCTCCAAAGTATGTGGGCCCTATTTTATATAATAAACTGCCTGTGAATATTATGGAGTTTTCGTTTAAAAATAAAGTGAAGCCATTTTTGACAGTGAATAGCTTCTATACAGTAGACGAATATTTAAAGTTAAAAAATTTTTTTTTTGATATTTTATGAAATATATGTTGTATTGTTGAGTATTTGATAAGATGCCGTGATGTAATTTGTGATGAATGATATACATTTTAATGACGTTCTATGACGGAAAGAACTTGCATTAAATGAGTTACTTCAAGTATACCTCCAGGTAACAATTGTCATTCTTGGAGGTCTGATACTAACTTATAAAATGAAATTTATATTAAACCAGTCACAAGGTCAATTTTTATGTTATGCTTGTTTGACATATTATTAAGGTGTGGTTCTTTGAGGAAAAAAATCAAATGTTTTAACTGATGGATAAATAAAATCTAAGCGGACAGGCTCTTATTTAAAATAATAATGTTAACTGTAAAACACAAATTCACTTTTAATATCAATATATTAACCAAAAACTGTATGTAATAAAAATGCCATTATTCAGAGAAAAACAACTTTTCCTTGCTATGCATGTGAGTAAAAGACTGAGGTTGGACACTGTGGCTGGAAACTGAAACAAAAAGCAGAATCACCCCAAAAACCACAAAAATAATAACAGAGAGTTAGGTGCTAGATCCGTATTTCGACAACGAAATTACTGATGAAGACAACTTGGTTGTCAAAATACAGATGTAGCGCCTAACTTCCTGTTATTATTTTTGTGGTTTTTAGGTGATTCTGCTGGATGCTTGTGAGTAGATTAAGGATATATGTTCTCTCTTATTATTTAGCTTAAGATCTTTTTAACACTATGACTACATTAAATGATATCTCGTATTATGGTTATTTATAATATAAGTGAAAATAAATGAATGAAATATATGTTGTTTTTATCATAGAATACAGTGGTAAATATCTCCAAGTTTATATTTTACATTCGCTCAGCTTCTAATTATATGTTACCATTTAATCAATAGTTGATGAAACATTATGTTCTCGCCCATTGTTGATTGATTACTGTTGTTGAGGAAACCTTATGTTCTCACCTAATGTTGATTGATTACCAACAGTTGTATCTAGCAGTATTTTTTTCGAAACGATTTACCAGATAGAGTGTGATATATGATTTTATGTCTAGTGACATTTTTAACTAAAATTAGATAATATAACACATTTGTTTCTGGTTAGCCACAGCTGGTAGTGAATTTTCATATAAGTGATCTAGCACCGAATATTTTTCATAACTTTCTTCCCTGTAACATAGAAATCTAAATTTTGGCATGTAGTCCTTTTAATGTCATAAACTTGTGTGCCAATTTTGATGAATTTTTTTATCAAAACATCATAACATAGCAACAGATCTTTACTTTTAGTTGTCATGAGTTTGTAATAATTCAATTTTTATCCGTCTGGGGATGCTGTCAAGCAGCGAAACTAATCACAGAAACGTTGAAGAACATCATAGAACATTTATAATTTAGAAGAGCCGCTTGCTCCAGTTAGCTTATGCACTGACTACGTCCTGCACCTATAGAAACGAAATTCAACAATGAAGCCAGAAAAGTAGTCTCCAAGTCTGTATGTAGTATGAACCAGTTTCACCAAGTAAGGGCAACAGAAACAACAATCAATGAATTGAGACATCACTCCTTTTCTATAAAACGTATATACGAACCATCATTGACTATGTTTTTACAGTATAGAAGTCATGTTAAAAAATGAACTTACTGAAACTAGAACGTACTTAACTAAATGACTGAGACTGTGTATAGGTGCAATACAATCAACACCAAATCAAGTCGTTTTTCCAGAATCACAAGAACCTTCTCTCCGGTTTCGGATCCAACAAGTAGCTGGAAATTACATACTGAAACTTATAAGTCGACACCCCACCGGAGAATTAACAGATATCGGAAGATTAAAAGTAACCCACCTCTAACCATCATGTATGATTTTACTCCTATTTTAATAATATATAAACGTCATGTCTGTAACTAACCTATTTGAAAACAGTTACGAAACATTGAGAGTAACATCTCAAGTAATTATTCCAAATTACTCAGAACATCAAAGTATAAGCTTTTCGTAACTACTAGAACCATATACAGATTACATAAATATTTACGCATGGTGGTTCTAAAAATAACATACAAGTTGCAGCGGCTTTCTATGTACCAGTTCAAAACGTACAATCCCAGTAGAAACAACATCCGGATCGTTCAATTTATAGTGCTGAGTTGTCGCCAATGGAAAAAAGATTAATTCGGTTGCAAGCAATAATATACGGAGAACTGTCTTCATAGGCGACTCGCGATCAACAGCCCAAGCGATTAGGAAGACCAAATCGACACATTCTACTAACCTGTCGCACTACAAAAAATTTAGAACTCTATTTCCAACTCAACACTAAAAATGCAAAAATAATATTTATTTGGGTTAAAGGGAACATGGACATAGCAGGTAAAGAGATAGTTGACAAATTGGCGAAAGAAGCCATAGAAAAAGAAGGCGTAGCAATGAAAATATAGCATTTGAAATAAAAATATCCGATTTACGTAGTCATATACGCCAACACATCCATGGTGTCTGGGAAAAAGAATACCGGAATTACAGAAATAATTCTACAAGCCACTACACGCTTATTTACATAAAGCTCCCACTTCAAGAAAAAACATATTCTCCCAGCAGAATTTACACTACCACAATGACACGTCTGAAATCTACGCGTGGAAGATATCCAGCACATCTACATAAAATAGGGGTTACTGAAAGTCCGTGATATGAACAACAAGTAAATTCGTATAAACGATATTTCTTTATAAAAACAAAAGTAATATAATGATCGGTAACTAAACTACGACTTACCAGCCGTTTGTACAGCCTGCTTTGAAATATATAGCCAATAAATATCAAAGTGAAAAGTAGCATGCATCTTGTGGTAAATATCTTTGTGTTTAGAACATGCTAGTGTCGACTAATGGCATAAAGTTAATTTGAACATCATTTGCAATCTTTTGCATTTGGAGCAAAAGTATCAAAAAATCGTTGCTTATCAAATTTCTGATTTATCATATTGCGTAAACTTTTTTTGGAAGCCTTCGTGGTGTAAATTGTTGAAACTATAGTCTGTGGGGCGAGTGCCTTCGGGTTAAAATCCCGTAGCGGACACACATTCTGTTACCTTTATCCGTTGAATAAATATGGTGCGACTATACGATTTCTAGTAAATAAAAATAAACTAGTTAGTTAAACTGTGCCGGTAGTCTAAAATACCAGTCATTAAATAATCATAGAATGATAAGTAATCCTAAATCTTGAAAGTGGAATTTTGGACGGTATATTTGGTGCTAGCATAATTAGGAAGAGAAAGCTATTAATCAAAATTGTTTTACATGTATAAGCGAAAGCCTTTTTGTAGAAATAATGTAATAATCAAAAGAGAATAAATAAATGAACAATAATTATATGTAAGCTAGAAATTATACAACATGAGTATCGTTGACCTCATAATAAACCATTTAAAGAAGTCGCTTTTATATATTTAAGAATTACTTACACTAGAGATGAGTCCAATTCTATCATACGGTTCTTGATTTTGTATTCTTAGTGCACTTTTTGCTAATGAATATAGTTGATCCTCATATCCTACAATGATTCTATGTGCTGGAATGTTAAGAAATGGTTTTGCATTTAGGCTTGTCAACAGACTCGAAATTGCCAACCTTGTCAGGAAGTTTGAATTTTTACCAAGCGCTGCAGCTCCCTGAAATTATTGCATTATGACAAATGATCGTATGTACTTGCTGGTAATTTTCATTGAAATGTTTGAAACATACAAAGTCCTAAGATCTGGGTTGTAGATAAGGTTGTTGACATTTTATTATTATATAAGAATTTGAATTTTGCTTAATATTATGTTAATTTTTAAGCCATTTCGTATGTACAAAAAAAATATCCAAATTGTTTTACAGTAATTTCAAAATTTTGGAATATTGAGAACCTACTCAACCTTATATGTTTTGTAATTCACATAAAAGTTGTTAGAATTTTTAAAATTTGAAACTAAAAATGATATTGTTAGTTAAAATGCATATGTATTCTGCATTATGAAGCAGTATTATTCGTAAAAGATGACGACCAAAGCTTGTTTAAATATATTGTTCTTGGCGAGTAATGATAGTTTAAATAATAAGCACATTTTCATCAAAACATACTTATCTTACCAATAGCATATTAAATAGTTTTTTCCATTTTAAATAACAAATAGTGTACCCATTATCAGTAGAACTATGAGTTCTAGAAAATTTGATATATTTTACATGACTGAAAAATAGAAAACTGATTCCTTTCAAATATATAGCTTTATTGATTTCCTGTAAAAGTTTTACAGGCCCTTATCGTAAATAACAGTAAATAAATAAGTGACATTAGTAACTTGCTAAAAACTAAAAAAGATGTAATAAGCTTACTTACAAATAGTGGTATATTGGGCACTATAACTTTATCAGATTGTCTTAAATTATTTGACAAATTCGGCAAAAATGTGTAATCTCTATGTTCTTGATAGGAAATATAGCCATCGTTGAATTGTATGTTAGTTCTTTCTAGTTTTTCCCTAGAAGAAAATGCAGATGTGTTAATCTAGACTAATCAAGTGTACATCAGGGGATCATTATTTTTAAACCGGCATTCTTTAGCCATAGAGCGCATGTCCATGCGGCCAGGAAGGGAAGATGGAAAGATGGCCGTTAGACGTAAATAAATAGTAATGTCAAAATGAATGGTCTGTGGTCAACGTTGTATAAAGTTATATTCTAACATAATTAATTAAAAATAATAATGTGACGTGAACACGGAGAACAGTGTGTAATTGCAAACATAGATCCAGAGTACAGAAGCAACTAAAACATGGTGTGAGGTTATCAAGAACTAAGACGCGCCCAGTAAAGAAACAAGTTTTAAAGCATCTTCTGTAGTTTGCACTGACGATGGGTTCGCCAATTTTGCTTGAGACTGGATCATCTTACGAATTAGGTACATCTACATTGTATAATATATAATTTTAAAATTGTGCTATGTTCAATAGTATCTAAGTCATGCAGTATAAACCAGCACCAATACAGTTTGATGTGGATAGACTGGAAAAGTGCAAGAATACTGCAAATCTATGGAATTGTCTAAGGAACATCTCAGGCTTTTCACTTCTGTTGAAGGAATTAATGCTGTGAGAAGTATCACTATAAAGTGCAGAAAATGTGGACCTGAACATATCGTAGGAAGATGAATGTACAATAAAACTCGCAATTTATCAGATACGGAATCACTTTGCCAAAGTATGCCTTTACAACCAGAATATCCAAGCTTCTGGTGACAAACACTGAGCATTGGCATATTGAAATAGCTTTAGAAGTCAAAATCAAGTCTGCGGAAGCAGAGCAGAAAGCAACCATACAAGGGAAGGGTCAAAAGGTCTGATCTATGACTTTCAGTTGTAGTTTTGTGTAAGTGCAAGTGAGTGTGATTTTGTGGTATGTTCTGTCCAATTTATTTGTATTCTATAAAGGTGTAAGTACTATCGCGTAGTGCAATTCCTTTAATGCCACACTGAAAACCTGTAGAATCAATAGTCCAGCCAAAATCTCGGAAACTTTGTATTTGGCTATTACATTTTCTGGCAACTTCAAGAACTGTATCTTTATTTATTTGATTTTTATATTACTGAAATTTTAATTGTTTTATTAATATTTTATTCAGACATTTCTTTGTATTTGTTATAAGTACATACTTAATCTGAATAAATGTGCAAAACTCGATTTTTTGACTTATTACATATCTGAACTTGAGTTTACAGGTGTGTATGTAGCCACTGGAACAATATGGTAACCTACACAAGGGTGAGTGATTGAAGTTCAAATTCTAGCCGGTTGGGCTTGCTTATATGAAAATATATAAAAGGCCAGTTAAATGGTGGAAAATCGGTAAATTTTGAAGATAAATCCAATATTTCATATCTTTGCATTTTCTTAATTTCTGTATCATTTAAAAAATTTATACAGGGTGTCTTGCATAAGAACCGACACAGGGCAGGGGCATGTAGGTAAACCTAAAATATGGTGATTTAAGGCAACTTACCTCTATATTAAGTTGCACCCCTGAGAAGTTATAGGCCTTCAAAGTGGGGTTTTAATTTTTTTTTTAAATCAATATATCAGTAATACTTCAACTTAGAAAAACCAAAATTGGTACACGTTTTGGGTATATCAAGAGCATTAATCGTTGGTGAGTAGAGTTTTCAATTGAAACATTCTAAGAACCTTATTAGTATGGCAGAATCTGTCCCATTATCATGTTCATAGAATGTTCTATGAATATAGATTGTACCTTGTGAGAATGTTCTGGGGATGTTTGAATATTCTTTCGAAACATTCCTGGTATATTCTCAGAATGTGTCTGTTCTGTCTGGGAAAAGAAAAGAACTAAACAAACTGTCTAAGATGACAACATTTTCAGCAGCAATGACAAATTTGTAAACTAGAAGTTTTGCCTCGCATCATGAATACTTTAATGAATAAAATACTTACCTATCAGGTTTAGTTACCTATAATATAGGTAAAATCACTTAAAATTTCAACACCCATACAATATTATAACAGGTACATTCTCTTCCGCACGAACTTTTCAAAGGACAATAAAAAATGTTTCTAAATTTATATTGCATGTCAAATCCACAGTGGATAAATGTGCTAGCGCAAAGGTACGGCTTACGGTAAGACCTAGAAATTTTCTAAAATGGAGGATTCGATTATTTTCTCGCTGGTTAATATTGATATTCTTGCCCCAAATGATAGTAAAATCTCAACAGATTATCGTATTGGTAAACTCATTGTTAAGAAGTTCCACTTAAATATTGAAACAGGTGATTTAAAATTACCTATTTTGCTCGCACATAAAAAATACATGGTGTGTGATTTAGATTTTCTTGCGTTATGAACCCAGTTTAATACCCGCTTCGAAAAAATCGTCACACTAATGCGGTCCTCTGTTGCATGCTATTGTATACACAGTGACGTATAATATATATATATATATATATATATATATATATATATATATATATATATATATATATATATATATATATATATATATATATATATATATATATATATATATATATATATATAACGACGGCCTATTTCTGCGACTATAACCAGTCACCAACGCCAGGGAGCAGTCTTACCTCGGTATCCTGGACATTTTTCCGAACCCCTGCCTTCTGTAAAGAGGGTAGGGATCTTTAACATGCCCAACATCTCATGAACATGGGAGCGACGGCTTCACGCCACCTCCGAAGGACGGAACGTGCAGACATTCAACTTGCTCAAATACAATTCCAGAACCTCGTTTGATGTTAATTTATTACAGTTTGTACTGAAAAAATGAAAGGGAAACGCTTGGAATCGAACCCAGTACCCTTCGGTTCAGAGGAACACGTCCTTACCCCTGGACCACCGAGGCGCTATAAAATATAATATCACTTACATATCAAACCACCGACTTGAATATTTATGGTTGAAAATTATATAGGCTGTTCACATAGTAAGAGACAATATAGCATGCTATCTAATGTAAACGTTAATTTTGATTACTTGCATAGTGGCCCTAGTGTAGATAATAATTTAGCTATATACATGTGTTATACATAAAAATAACCATCTTATACCTTGGAAATATTATATGGTTTCCAGGCTTAAATATAATACAAGCGTTTATTTTCTACAGTCAACTGTGAGGGTTATTTCCTAATAAAGTAAAGGTAAACGTGTCTTTTCTAGGTTAGAATTAAATACGTGTTTCGAGCTCTTTTGGTCTTTTAGTGGAGCTACATACTTGTAGGATATATTAGAATGCTTGTCTCGATGAGTACAATGTAAAGATTTGACTTTGTTCAAGATGTTAATCAAAATTACATGTCTATATTTAAAAATAAGAAAAAAAGTATATTTAAAACACCATCTTAACTAAGCAGTAAAAATTAAAATGACTACCGTTTTCATTTAACAATATATATATATATATATATATATATATATATATATATATATATATATATATATATATATATATATATATATATATATATATATATATATATATATATATATATATATATATATATAAGGCTAAGTTTGACGACATAGTGTACAAGTTTTGTACACTTTTGTACATCTATATACACACAACTTTGACGACTTTGAAAGTGTACATCACATATATGTGTATTTCTTTCCTTGCTGCAACAGTCTGAGCCCAGGGCGTACAGTATAAATATAATAATAATAATAATAATAATAATAATAATAATAATAATAATAATACTTAATCTGCCCTATACAGTTATCATCATGACACATAAAAAACGATGCACCTAGTGAAGAGTATAGCTTTCTGTATATTCTGAATGTTTTTTATGTTAAATTTAGACCTTAAAATCTGTTACATTTACTAAAGCATTTTTGACTCGTTGAAGCTGTTACGAAAACTATGTTTAAAATAATTTGACTATTTAAACAAGTGCAAGACTTATTTTTATAGTCACCTACTTTCATTGTGTTTCAATTTCCGCTCGTGAAATATAATTTAAAGCAATAAGGGTTAGCAGATTTGTAGTTTGAGGAGAGAATGAAATAGTGCTCTAATAAAAAAATACTGTATTATTATTATGCCATCTAATCCGTAATTATAGCTAACAGTAAAGGAAAAATGTTAGATTGTGGATTTATTCTATGTTAACTACGAGCGGTAAAAACATTGAAAAGGCTGGCTAATAGTATGAATAAATATTTACTAAATAAAAATACTCCTAATATGCAATCTTTTGGAAAATAGTATACATTCTGTGTACGTGCGCGCATGTGTCTGTGTATACGTATGTGCGTGCATGCGTGGGGATGTGTACATACGTCTATATATGTATGTACAGTTTGACAAGTAACGAAGCTGGACTCGTTCCTCACGCTTATTTAGCTTTCAAACCACAACCGAAAACAAGAGATTATCACCATGAACCATGGAATGAAAAAAGCCCAGCTACTAGTATACGAGTATAAGGAAAAAAGTTATGAAGGAGTGGATAAGACGTCTTAATACCTATTCCATTTACGATGATATTGTGAGGGTGTGTGTAGATGCATGTGTACATGGGGGCTGGTGTTTGAATGTGGTGTGTTTGTGTAGGTTTAAGTGTCTAGGTGTGTGTGTGTGTGTGTGTGTGTGTGTGTTTATTTGTAGATGTATAGGTGTATATGTGTGTGGATACGTCTATTTCTCTTCCTTTCATCATATTCAAAAACAGCATTCAAGTGTATGAAGCAAATCATATACCTATTAAGTTCAAATTATTGAGTGGAAACCCCAAAGGTCATAAGACTATTTAATCTCAGGCCTCATAATTAGTATTTGACCAATAGGAACACAATTCACATTTCGTAATTCACTAGTGTATGAATCTAGCTTAACAAGGATTACGGCAGCGAACTATTTAAGGAAAATAACTTTAAGAAAATGTAACTTTTTTTATTTATACACCTTTTGTGGATGTTACTATATAATACTGAAAAACGTTAAATTATACATTATTTTTTTGATTATTTATTGTCCTTAAATAGCTCGCTGTGATAATCCTTGGTAAGCTAAGTTCATACCCATACAGCACAAGATAATCTCAAAATGTTCTCACAATGTGAGAACATTCTTTTTTCAGAATATTTGTTTCGGAATGTTCTAATAACATTTATGGAATTTCAAACTTCAATCTTGAATATTCTAAGTACATTCATTCAATCACATCCTAAGAAAATGATTCATCAATATACTGAAAATATTTGAATAGATTATTATTCCGAATATTCGTTTAGAATGTGCTTCAGATGTCCTTATAATATTATATAACTTTAAAATTTTATGAAAAAGATAGATGATGATTGCGGTATAGTGGTGAGAATTAAAATAGTAACTATTTTGCATGTATGATTCTGTTACCTGTCTATGGTAAAACATATTGTATATTTAGGCAATCCCTTCTTTAGGCATAGAGTGCATGTCCATGCCGCCGGGGAAGAAAGATGGCCAATGACAAGATGGCCTCTAGACGAAAATGAAAATTAATGTCAAAATTAATGGTCTGTGATCAATGTTGTTTAAGGTTTTATTTTAACATAATTAATTAAAAATAATAATGTGACGTGAATTGTGTGTAATTGCAAACATAGATCCAGAGTACAGAAGCAACTAAAACATGGTGTCAGGTTAACTAAAACCCAGCAAAGAAACAAGTTTTAAAGCATCTCCTGTAGGACCCTGACGATGGGTTCGCCAATTTCGCTTGAGACTGGATCATCTTACGAATTAAGTATTTTGTGAATTGTGTTATTTTCAATAGTACCTAAGTCATGCAATATAAACCACCACCACCGTTTTATGTGGATGGACTGGAAAAGTGCAAGAATACTGCAAATCTATAAAATTGTCTAAGCAACATCTCGGACTTTTTACTCATGTGGAAGAAGTTAATGCTATGAGAAGTATCACTATAAAGTGAAGAAAATGTGGACCTGAACATATGGTGGGCAATTTATCAAATACGGAATCACGTTGCCAAAGTATGCCTTTACAACACAATATTCAAGCTGTTGGTGACAAGGGCAGGGTCAAAAGGTCTGATCGATGACTTTCAGTTGTAGGATCAATAGTCTAGCCAAATTTCAAGTTACTTCAGTGGGGGTAACCGTGATTATTCATCTCGGAAACTTTGTATTTGGCTATTACATTTTTTGGAAACTCCAAGAACTGTTTATTTACTTGATTTTTATGTTATTGAAATTTTAATTGTTTTATTAATATTTTATTCAGACATTTCTTTGTATTCGTTATAAGTACATACTTTATCTGAATAGACGTGCAATACTCGAATTGTTGACTTATTACGTATCTGAACTTGAGTTTACAGGTGTGTGTAGCCACTGGAACAATATGGTAACCTAAACAAGGGTGAGTGATTGAAGTTCAAATTCTAGCCTTTTGGGCTTGCTTATACGAAAATATATAAAAGGCCAGTTAAATGGTAGAAAATCGGTAAATTTTGAAGAGAAATCCATTATATATCTTTGCATTTTCTTAATTTCTGTATCATTCAAAAAATGTATACAGGGTTTTTCGCATAAGCACCTACACAGGGCAGGGGCATGTAGCTAAACGTAAAATATGGTGATTTAGCGCAACTTACCCCTATATTAAGTTGCACCCCTGAGAAGTTATAGGCCTTCAGTGGGGATTCAAATTTAGAAAAAAATCAATATCTCTGTAATACTTTAATTTAGAAAAACCAAGTTTAGTACCCGTTTTAAGTGTACCAAGAGCATTAATCAATGGTAAGTAGAGTTCAATTAAGGCATTTGAAAGGGTTTATTAGGGGTGATGCACCCTTAGAATGTCATCATGTTTTAACAGATTGATGAATTTAAGGAAGTATTTCATTTTATAAAAAATTTAACTCTAAAACTCTGGTGGATTTAAGAACATATTTCATTTTATAAGGAATTTTACTCTAAAACTTTGTTACTCCTGTTATTTTCAAAAAGCTTTGTTGTTTTCAAGAAAAACACAAATAAGTAAATAAACATATTTTATCGATCTTACTAAAAACCATCGAAAATTAAATATTTGCCAATAAACTTATGTATAGGTCAAATTTGACAATCAGGAAAAAAGTGTGAATAAGTATAATTTATTAGAAAACAGACAACTCAAACAACAGAAATAAAAAATTGCTATCGATAAGTTATAGAAATTCTTCAGCATGATAATTTCACAGTCATCTATTGAATTTTTGATGATTTTAAGTAACATTAATAATATATGTGTCTTTAGTTATTCGGGTTTTTCTTGGAAACGACAAACGTTTTTTGAAAAATAACATGAGTAAAAAAGTTTTATAATTTACTTCCCCATAAAATGAAATAATTTTTTTTTTATATCCGCCAATAGGTTAAGAAATTCTGTCAGATTTTATGGGTGCATCACCACTATTCAACCCTTTGAAATGCTTCGATTGAACTCTACTCACTAACGAATAATACTCTTGGTACACCCATACCGTGTACCAAATTTGGTTTTTCTAAGTTGAAGTATTACTGAGATATTGATTTTTTTTTTGAAATTTAAAACCAGACTTTGAGGCCTATAACTTCTTTGGGATGCACCTTAGTATAGGAGTAAGTTGCGTTAAATCACCATATTTTAGGTTCCCATACATGTCCCTGCTCTGTGTCGTTTCTTATGCGAAAAACCCTGTATATCTTTTCTCAAAACACAATGTTCCCATGAGTATATGTATGAACATTTTAAGAAGATTCACTGAATGTTCGTGGAACATTTTCAGAAGATAATGGGAGCTCCTAAGAATATTATAAATAACATTCTAAGAACCTTATTAGTATGACAGAATCTGTCCAATTCTCATGTTCATAGAATGTTCTATGAATATATATTGTACCTTGTGAGAATGTTCTGGGGATGTTTGAATATTCTTTCCAAACATTCCTGGTATATTCTAAGAATGTGTCTGTGCTGTCTGGGATATGTAATATATCAACTTTTGTAATTTATGCCAAATATATTAGCAGTCAGATAAATGAATACAGTTACATATTTGCCATAAGGTTGAGTAAGAATAAGACAGCCAAAGTAACACTTTTTATGTCCCTTTTTATTGAAAAATTTGCTTCAACTGCGATTCAAGAGGGTTCCGTTCCAGGTTCAAGGTTATATTTCAATGCGTTAACAACGCAGCCACCTCAATTTAAATCTCCAAAAATAACAAATAGTAAGTAAAGTGGCACAACTTAGTTTAAATTTATTACATAAACCCATGGTACATAGTTTTATTGGAATTTGAGGGCAATGTTATTAACATTTCAAGTCGTCAAAGAATTAATAGTCATCAATTGTCTAAAATAACTAATAACGCTAAATTGCTAAACCTATTCTCGAAAGCCGAACTTTATAAAATAATTTTTATGAGCATTGAAACATAGAAAAACAGTCCTCTATGAATAGACCATAGAAGAGAAATTTTGATTAGTTTGTCCCGCGCACAAACTACTGCACTCCCCACCACCTTTATTACAACGGTTTCGCACTCTTCGGAAAATATTCGTCTTCGTATATAGATCTACGTTTCTTGTATTTCCTTTGTGATGTATTGCGCGTATAGTTAGATACTTGGTACACTAAAAAACAAACATCAATCAAACAAGAGAAATCTATAAAGTCATTTGAATTGCTATTAAACAGGAATTTCATTTAAACAAGGTGAGTATGTAAAATACTAAAAATATCTGTAAAATGTTCTTTTTAAATTAAATAATATTACAATAGACTGAGTAGAAAGTTTAAAAAATTCACTAGTCATAGGAATTGATAAAAGTATAATCTAGTTAGTAGATAAATTTAATTTGTTTTAGTACTGCACAATGTTTAGTTATATTCTTCTTTTCTGATTGGTCCGCCGTAACAGAGTCCGTATAATAATTAAAAAGTTCTGGACGCAGCAAATGCGTTATGGTAGTGAATTTTTATTAAATGCCTCAAACTTCAATAACTCAATTTTCTATAAATTTATAAAGTTTAGTTGTGGTATGTAGTAATATCTTTCCTAAGGCAAGATATTCGCCAAATTTCATTAAAATAATTTTGTGATATTTGGAGAAAAAAAATTTTCGAAAGAAAATTCAAAATTTCCTATAAACTTAGAAAGTTAAATTTTGGTACGTACTAAGGTCTCTCCCAAGGCAACATATCTAGTTAATTTCATTAAAACAGCTTTGTAAATATCCGAGAAAAAAAATTTAGAAAGAAAACTCAAAATTTTCCCGGGTAACCCTGTCCGATTTTCCTGGCTAACGAACTCATCCAAGCCATTAATAAAAGAAAGGCACTTGCCGAGTTTCATCGAATAGGTTAATTATTTTTTGAGTTATCGGATGGATATGTATATGTATATATATATATATATATATATATATATATATATATATATATATATATATATACCCACACAGCACAGGATATACATAATATCCATTTTACATCCATAACCATGATGGATATCAGGTGGACATCCAGTGGATATTGTTAGAGCAGAAAAATGTTAATAAAACTTAAAGAATCTGAACATATGAGGATTTATTATTCATTAAAATCAAATCAAGAATGCATTCGAATGTCTGCGTGTATATACTTTATTCAAGTATGTATATATCCATCAGACATCCAATGGATGTCCATTAGATATCCAATGGATATACAAAAGACATCCATTAGATGTCCACAACATCCATAGTTGATGTTCCGTTAGTATGTTTACACCAGCAGAAAATACAATTATTGATAAATTAAAATTATAGAAACCGCTATTTACGTAGGTACAAAATAAGGGAAGGAAAATAACACGTTCTAGCACAAGAATTCCTTATATGTTATAGGTATGTGCATGAAAATAAACTGCGTGTTGATGATGAACCAGTACCGTTTGAAACTGCAGTCCACGTCCACGTAAACAAATAAAAAATCACAAAACGTATAAAACTAGCGGTAACAATATAAATTTCCATCCAAATTTTCATTGCGGTTATAACATTATAGTAAAATTATTTTGATTTCCATACAGAGAGCATTATTTATGTCTGTCATTTCCTGAGAATAATCTTTCCTATTGTAATTCATTATTATTATTATGCTCTACTGAATAAAAACGCGGGATCATTTTATTAACTCACATTGTATGCTTGAATTTGAATTGTTGGCTACAATGACAAAATCCGTTCGCTTTCTTTGATTTGAATTTGGACGGACCTAACGCTCGAAAAATAAATCGGAAAATGGGCTAATGGATAATTATCCGCAGCCAAGAAAAGCGCGAACAACAACAACAATTTGGACTTGGACTGAAGTTGAGGTTAAGAAATTTAAAATTGCACATTGGGATTCTGCATCAATTGCTAAATGAACTACAATTATTTAGGGTTAGAGTTAGAGGGTCAAGATCCTTCTGAAAACAAAGTGTACCTACGTTGTTTTGATTAAGAAGTTTGCTGTTGTTGTGATTTTCAGTCATTACATTTCATAATTTACAGGTGAGTACTCAACATTAAGTTTTTTAGTTATGAGAACATAGTTTATATTTACGTAAATACCAATATTATTTATATTTATAGCTGAAAATGCACGCTGGTTGTTAATAATATGGCTAGTGGACGTGAACTAGAAAATAAATCTATTCTTGATGTATCACATAGGCAAATTCGCCGTTTCATAAAAGATGCTAGCCAGGACAGAAATATTAAAAAACGCAAAGAACATTGTGATTCCGATTTGTTGGATTCTGCCATGACATCATCTCAAAATATTACAGAATCACAAAATTTTAATGTCAATGAAACACTATTTTGTGATGAAAATGTTCCCATGACTTCATCTCAAAGTATGACGGAAACACAAGATTTTGATCTCAATGAAACATTATTTTGTGAAGGAAATGTACATAGTGATCAACAATATTGTGAAACTAATCATAGTTCTAAACGAACCAATAATACTGACAATCTAAATTGCAATAACAGTTTGAAGAATGAATTAGCAAATTGGGCACCAATACACAGAATAAAACACTCTACCTTGGCTGATCTAATGAACATATTACGTAAACAACCATGTGGGTCAAAACATCCACATGATCCACGAACGTTGCTGAAAACCCTGAGAAAAACTGTGATACGCAATGAAATGTGTCAACCCTTTTCTTATTCAGCATCATATGACATCGCCAGCAAGACGCTAAAAAAGGCTGAAAAAGAATCCGATTTGAATTCAGACATTGAATTTTCCAAGAAAAACAGAAAAATCAAGAAAAAAAGAAAAATATCAAGCAGTGAAGAAGAAGAAGAAGACGAACTGCCTCTGCTGCCACCGTATCCCAAAGCTCCTTCATTACAGGTGTCCAAAAAGGCAGCAACTGATATAGATTCATCAGAGACAAGAAAGCAGGAGATTACAGTTCATTTGACGCGTACAACATCCAGTTTTAATAGGCAGTTTCCTGTTCCAACTGTGACTTCGACTCCTGTTTCAGATGATGCCTCCACTGCTAGAGGCATATTATGTTCACAAAGAATGACAAATAAGGCCAGGCCAGGACCTTCTTCTGAGACTCGTGCTGCAGATGATGGTAAGATATCAAAACATATACATATGGTGCGATGATATAATATAACATAATGACTAATCAATTCTCAATTTATTACAGAATTCAGGTCGAGAATTTTAAGAGATCTGGCATTTATTAAAGTAAATGTCATCACATTGAACCAGAGATTGGCTCTTATCGAGCATTCATTGAGCTCGGAGAGACAAGCAGCAGACGTGCCAATGAAAAGCAATGATCCCAATTGGACATGAGTATGTTTCCTCCTAAATCATTAGAGGAGTTGAATAATACGGAAAAAAAACTTGAGGATTCTCAATTCAAGTTGCATTTGGTAAGGAAACCTCTGCTAGTAAATATATTCACAGCAATCGTTTTATCAATAAGATTTCACAGTTACGATTCTTTCTTCTTCAGATAAATTATTGTGCTAAAATTTGGGGTCACCGAACTGTTGAAATCACCAAATTAATTTTGAGAAGGCTCTTCACCAACAAAGTGGCCCAAGAATATAGTTGGGTGGGTGCCAAAAAAAAAGAAACTTTTCAAGTCTCCATCTTCCTGAGGTTGTGATATGTAAGTTATTGTCTCTTTCTGAAGTTTATACAATGAATGACCTATATATCTAATAATTTCTAGCCTCTGTACGTGCAAATAAATTAGCAGAAAATGTATCAGAAAAAGAAGTAGTGGATAACACTAAAAACTGGCTGCGTCATGCTAGCATCAGAGAGAGAAAAATAATAGGTATGACCTACCTTACTATTAATTAATTAATAGATCCCTGAATTTATTGCAAATGTTTGGAATATACTTTGATCTAAGCCACCTCATTAATGAATTCATTATTTAAAGTAGTGAATAACATTAATTAAATATTTTTACCTCTTATTGTAATCAGCAAAAATTGTCTAGTTATATAATGGAAGTTCATGTATATGTAAAATTGTTCATTTCACTGGTGAATATCTATCGTCCCTACTTGGAAGCAGATCACTTCCAGTAGATTATGGAAATAGATCACTTAAGGGTAATTGAAACTATTGGGTATAGTCAGTTCCGTCGTGATACTCAACATTAACCTGTTACCTCTTATTTTGGAATAATCACTAAACTGTTGTAATTATAATAGCTATAATAAAGTGAATTTTATTAACATTTGTTGAGTATTTATTGGGTGGTCTTATGAGTTTCATTATTAGTAGTCTTTTTTTTTCTTTACAGGAAGAATGCAGACTTGAGTCAGGTCATATATGAAGAAGATGTTATGTAAATGATTTTAGAATAAAATAAAATATTTATTTGCTTATATTAGTGTTTTCATGAGGGGGGTGTGGTTAGAAAGAGGAGGGTTTAGGGCTAGCATCGAATATCCATTTCATGTAAAAGTAAAAGTGATATCCATTTTATGACCACATGTATATCCATGCAATATGTATTAAATGTATAACGGATATCCATTTCATGACCACATGCATATCCATACAATATCCATTAGATGTATAATGGATATCCATTTTATGACCACATGTATATCCATACAATATCCATTAGACGTATAATGGATATCCATTTCATGTCCACATGTATATCCATACAACATCCAATGTATATCCACGTGGATATCCAGATCGATGGATATTAGTAGGACATCTGTATGTCCATTGGATATCCATCGTGGATATCCATTAGATATCTAATGGATGTCCGTGTGCTGTGTGGATATATATATATATATATATATATATATATATATATATATATATATATATATATATATATCATATAAAAATTGAAACTGACCCCGGATATGAGTTCTAGGGATCCTAGTTGCAAAATCACCATCGATACCTCTCTATTAGTGAATTTTTTTAATAAAAATTCACTAAAAATAAAATTACTAACAATCATTACTATGAGCACGTTAGATATGTAGCTAAAAATTTAATTTCAATGTAATTTCCTTAATTTTAACTAATTTAATTGTATATCCTAAACACTAATAATTAAAATCAGTTAAAAGCGCCGAACTGTCTTTGTTCTTTGTTCGCAGTAAGTAATTCAAATTTTATATCAGATTGTTGAATGTAGCTACATAATTACGTTTTTATTTCATCGCCTAATATCTTATAATAGTATGTTCAATTATAATATATTGTAAATTAAATTTTGCGTAGATTTTAAACTCAATAAATTCCTGGTTTCACTGGTAGTAAGCATTTACTATTACTATTATGCCGTGAATGCCATGACCTGTGGCTGTTGACAAAGGTAAAGCAAAGCACTGACCATAGATTAGATAATAGATAATATATGACACTGACGATTGACGTTTGTATTTGCACACAGACAAATACTATCGCTATGCAATTCCTAACGAAATGTGACTTGACAGAAATCGCTATTGCGTTCACGGGATACCAACGTTTGCTAATGTTTGAATCTGTTTGATTTTTACTCTAGTGAACAGGTATGTTTGAAAGACGAACGTTAGCAAACGGTTACAATTCTATAAAACGCCAATAGTTTATTTTTGTAATGTAAGCTAACGTTGAGGATAAACCGCGGTAATAGCGGGAACCTCAAAATAAGTCATATACGAGTATAGCGATTCTAAGTATAAAATAACTGAAATTGAAAACGAAGTACATAATACTTAGACGAGCAAGTATTACTTAATATTTTTTTTAAATTTCAACAACACACCACGAGGGCTTACAGCCTTAATACTATCGTACCGTGGGTGTTGACAAGGAGGAAAGACGCAGCTTGTTAATTCTGTACTTGAAGGTTTGGAGGTTCGGAGGAGAAGGAAAAACATGTGCCGGCAAGGAATTCTACAACTTGGAAGTCCTCGGGACAAAAGAGCGGGCATAACAAGATGTTCTAAGTCTGGTGACCTGGACAGTAAAAGGGTGCATTACCTCTGTTCCCCAGGTAGATCTGTTGGGGGCAGCAGGTGGGGGAATTATGGAGGAAAGCTCCTCTGAGCAGTGCCCGTGCAGATATCTATAAAAGAGAGAAAGGTCACCAACGGCACGTCGGTGGGCAAGGGATGGTAACCTTTGGGTGAGGGTAGAGTCAGTGATGAGACGTATAGCTCTCTTTTGAATGGAGTCCAGGATAGCGAGTGTAGAAGCGGCAGCGGCACCCCAGATGTGGGAGCAGTATTCGAGGTTTGGCCTTATTTGTAAAGTATATAAGGTATAGAGATTAGCTGGTGAAAAGTATTTGCGAGCTCGGAAGAGAAAACCTAATTTCTTAGCAACCGCTTCTGCAATTGATGTGACATGTTGGTGCCAATTAAGATTTCGATCCACAGAAATGCCAACAAGAGAAAAGGACTCATTACTTTGAATAACTTGGTTGTTCATTGTGATGGGTCTAGGGCTGGTGTATCTCTTATGAGAAAGAAAGCAAGACTGAGATTTGGTGGGGTTGAATTGTACAAGATTTCTACTTTGCCAGTTTAATATTTTTTGGACATCCACGAAGACAGAACCCTCCATGAGTCTGTGATCCTCATCTAATTGGGCTAAAGAGGCAGGCTTAGAATATTGTATATTTGAGTGGAGGGTGCTGTCGTCCGCGTAACTGTGAACTGGGTTGGATGTGTTAGAGAGGAGGTCATTGATGTGGAGAAGAAACAAAGTAGGGGCTAAAGCTGAACCTTGAGGAACTCCTGCATTAATTGGATACAGTTTAGAGGAATGGCCATCCACAACAACAGATATGCTCCTGTTGGAGAGTAAATTTGCTGTCCACATACAGAGTTTTGGTAGTAGGTCATAGGCCGGAAGTTTATTAAGCAGCGCTGCGTGCCAGACCTGGTCGAATGCTTTGGATATGTCTAGAGCAACAATCTGGGATTCACCGTGTTGTTCCATGGACTTGTTCCAAAAATGGGTGACAAAGGAAAGGAGGTCGGCAGTCGATCTGCGCTGACGGAATCCATACTGCCTGTCGTGGATTAGACTGTGTTTTTCAAGAAATTTTAGTAATTCGGTGTTTATATGCTTTTCCATCACTTTAGAGACGAGTGAAAGGAGAGAAATAGGCCTGTAGTTGCTAGGAAGCGCTTTGGATCCTTTCTTGGGGATGGGTTGTACTCGAGCAGTTTTCCAGTTACTAGGGAATATGCCTTTATTATAAGATATCTGAAACAGACGAGTCAGGACAGGAGCAAGCTCTGGTGCGCATTTTTTGAGAACAATTGCTGGGATCTCGTCAAGGCCAGAGGCTTTCCTGGTATTAAGAGAAGAGAGCATCATTTAAATAATTGTATATGTAATTAATATGCTATCTAAAGTGCCTTAATAAATAGCAATATACATTACATTAATTTTAGATTCAGCGAGGTTTCTAGAATATATCAGTAATGACGAAATAATTCCGCATAAATTCTTGACGAACACCAAACTTATATGAGAGAATCACCTTTATAAGTGAAACTGAAGAAAAAGTGACTAAAACTCAGGATCATAGTTAAAGTATTATCCATACTTAGGATTTAGAGTTAAACTTAATCGATATAAACATTTGTAATGGAGTTAAAATTAATTTGACTCTTGACATTAGTGGCAGGTAAACAAACACATCACTCACCTGAACACATAATTTGTTAAACTGTTAGCTAACACAAACGTAAACTGTTTAATTGGGTGAATGCAGCCTGAGTTTAGAAATTATGTGGGATTTAATGTTGCAATATAAACTTTTAATTTGCTCTAAATACCATCCCACTGACACAATTTTCAAATGCTAGGCGATTTATTCAACGTTGCATACTAGTTTTCTAATGATGTTTCAAAATTGCGTATGGTATTTTTACGAACTTTTTTTTACTGTTATAACACCCATTAAAATTTTGTCATTTGTTTATCATGTGACACAAGTCACCCAATCATTTAAATTTTTAACTGATAACATTCAAGAATGTTTTCAATGACTATGACACCAAGACTGTCAACTTCATATTGCAAATAAATTTCAAAATGTGAAGGGCAAAACGATAACAAACCATTCGAACAGGTCAACTCCCGTTAGAAAAATGGCAAAAAAAAGGTGGGGAAGAACAACAGTCGCTAAAAATTACTGGTCATAACACGCCAAATTCTATAAAACCATACTTAAACATAGACCATGCACACCAAAATAACATCATAAATACCACGTGTTATAATTATAGATCTTCTGTAGTAGAAAAAAAAATAGCCAATCTAATATGAATATGACACATCAAATTTTAATAACCATACAAAGGTACGTCATTCCATTTTTATCGAAAAAATAGTATACCTATATATTTTGTAATTTGCAATTTATAAACATTTTATTATTGTTTTATGTTTATCAGTGGTTTATCTTTGAAACGTTGCATAGTGCTTTTTAATGACGTTTCAAAATCGGCTATCTTCTGTAATTGTAAAACGTTTTGTTATTGTTTCATGTTTAGTGGGTCTTGGTACCTAGTTTACCATAATTCATAATAATACTTCCAAGGTCCCTGAAGTTTTTCACCTGCTTATTCGCCGTTTAACTCTAAATCCATTTTCGCAGTCCCGTCCTTAATTATCGTCATTATGTTTTGTCTCTGTTATATTGATCTATGGTTTAATTACTGTTAACACAATCTAGAAATCTAGAACATCCAGCTTACTTTTTCTTTTTTCCTATTGGCGTTATGTGGTCTGCGTACTTTTGCGATTGAAACGTTGTCGATTCATTTTGTTTCCTGCTGCTCCTTGCTTCAACCTACGTTATACATTATACTTTATTGCCTGAAATTACACAATACGTCTATACACTAAGTCCATTTTGACTTGTGTTGTATATAGTGACATAATTTAAACAGTTTATTCTAAAAATACTTGACACTGCATTATCCAAATATGACACTTCGAATTTTGACAACCCATTTTAAATAAAGATTTTATACCATTTTTTCTTCCATCTTACATTTCCAATCATTGCCTTCATTTACTACTATTCTTTAACATCCATCATTACTTTCCTATCATCATTCTTCATTTACTTTCCATGTTTATACCAAATTTATAAAATTTTATACAAAACCGAACCGCTTCATTCTGACAAAAATATGACAGATTTGTTACGTTGCATCTTCTGTGATAAAATTGAACACCTTTGCTTATTTTAGATCGTTTCATAGCCGTTCATATTAAGTATGGTACTTCGATTTTTGTATAGATTAAGAATAATGGGCCTATCTCTCCAATCGAATCGGCTCTCTACATTATATGAAACAATATTTTCCAATCCCACATTATCAAATGCTTTCTCTAGGTCTACAAAGGCAATAACTGTATATATACGTGCTTGGACTTACATAAGCAAAATTGCACCTTGTTATTTTTAACTTTTAATTGCCTCTTTACACTGATTATCGAATATAGCACTTTGATTTGTTACACAAACTCAACCTTAAAAATGACCCATATTGCGAATGTGGTGAAGAAGGAAGCGCACAACATGTTTTACTATAGTGCTCAATTGGATGGGATTACAGAAATGAATTCCTAAACAGAATACACAACTTAAAAGACGTTGAGCAACCCTTTAATTTGGGACAACTTCTACAAATGGAAAGTAATAAAAACATATATTTGCTTATATATAAGTTAATTAAAAAACTCCAACTAAAAATATGAAAAAAACTAGGCTTTAAGTTTATGTGTCATTTGTGTCTAACCTTTATATGTACCCATGACGTCAGTGGCCCTCCTGTATGTCAAAGAGAAAAGTTGCCATGATAGGCCCCATTGGCATGAAGAATATGTGTCCCTGTCTAAATCCCTTAAGTAGTATCTAGATCTTAAGTAGGCTTAAGTTAACATAAAAAGCACCATTATTAATATTATTATACAAATAAATAAAATAAAAAATATCCAAAACTCCATGTTGGAACAAATTTCAATGCACCATGACAGAATGCATATGAACTGTTAAATTCACATACTAGTTGTAACAAAAGGCTTTTAAAATGTGCGAATGGTAACCATACCGCAGCCAGTGCAATCTGACGTCACACACACACACACTTTGATTTGTCCTTTGCATCTACTGGTAGAAAAAGACATAGATTAAAATATATTAAATCCGTCTGTTCCCTGTATCGTTCGATGTTGGACACGTTAAAGATTTCTGCCCTCCTTACCGAAAGGCAGGGGTTTGGAAACATTTCCAGAATAGTGTAATTAAACTGCTCCCTGATCATCCGCCATAACCGCGGAAATAGACAGGCGTTGGAGGAAAAAAATAAAAATAAAATATATAGATACGTATTTAAAAATCAACGGTAGTTGGGCGATTTAAAATTATAATTCTCTTACGTTATTAATAGTCATGCTTGTTATATTGTTATTAGATATTTTAGTAAATTATTGATCAATTAAAACATTTAGTGGGTAATAACAAGTTGGTGCTTTGCAAAGATTCATTTCATAAGTACTAAATGTTTCTTTGTTTAAATCATATTTATAAAGTTTATGGCTGTCATTTACGATAACCTGCAAAATGTCAACGTTTTAAATATTTATTAAAGTTGGAAAACCTTTTAAAATAATGTATTTTACCTGCACGTTATGTTGTCTAAAAGTGGCTTTTAAGTGAGACTATACTTTATTTAAATATTAAAAAAGGTTTAGAACATTAAAGACGAAATGACTTGTATAATTGGTAACAATGTCGTCAAATATACGCTAACATGAATAATAAGTTTGATGATGATGTGTAACTTCGGCGACATTTTTGCAGTTCGACGACCCGACTGAAAATATAAAATGTCGTCAAACTCACACAAGCGTGAATTACAACTTTGACGACCGTCGTCAAAGTTAACAAATGTCGCCGAACTCCTACAAAGATGATTTTTTTTGTCGTCAAACTGACACGTTTACGAATATATATATATATATATATATATATATATATATATATATATATATATATATATATATATATATATATATATATATATATATTGTAAGATCCTGGTATATTAGCATTTAATTTTGTTTCAGTAATATTTATTTTTGACCCTTCAGTGATTAGCTTTCTAATTTCCATCATTTTATTAATTTACATTTAATTTTTATTAGGTGTTTCAATAAATAATTTTCATATCACAGGTGAAATTCCAGATTAAATGCATTTAGATGTTGCCTAATTTGTTATACTTAAACTAAACTTAAAATCTGGAATTTTAGTTGTTTGCATATCATGTGAAGAAATTATTTGTACATTTAAAGATCGCCGAATTCGATGTATATAAACTAAAACTTGAAGCCTGGAATTTCCATTTGTTTGCGTATTTTTTAAATAAATTATTTCCACATTTGAAAAGTTTCCTAATTTAATGATATTTTACCTGAAACTTGAAATCAGAAACGTTACTAGCTCGTGTAGTATTTAATGAAATTACTTTGCATTTGAAAACAAAAATCTTGTTCCCACTTAATAATATTTAAACTTAAACTTGGAATCGGGAATGTTACTAGCTTGTGTATTATTTAATGAAATGATTTTTGAATCATTTACCGACAATTGGCATGGATGCAAAATGATAATGTTTTGTATCCTCCTACTATGCCGAAAAGCATAACTATTGGACAATTGATAGTCCCTTTATTAATCTTATTTTTAAAAGGGTAGACATTGATCCAATCCAATCCATATCAGGTGGTAGTGTAATTTTCCTTTACGTAATAGTAAGGGAAAGGATTTTTTTCACGCCCGAGGAGGTACCACCCCATATATCAAGGGGCCGGTGAAGTCCCAAAGGACGTTTCTGGTTCTGGTGTATAAGTCGGTTTCCCTTATAATCAAAAATGGTGATGGCTTCTCCTTGTACAAAAGATTCCGGAGGTAAAATACCCCTCCATTCGGATCTCCGGGAGAGGGGTGTACAGGGGGCGCCAACATCAAGATTTAACATATCCTTTTCGAATATATGAGGCCTAAATTCTAACCTAACCTAAACTCCGTCCACCATTTTCTCCAGGCTAACAGGCCCCAACTCCCCTCCTCACCGAAACCCAAATCAGTGTCAAAACAGCCACTAATTACCTTAATTTCCCGAGGTATGAGCTACTTACTTCCTTTAGATTGCATGGAGGCGTGTGCGCATACGTCCGTAGCAATCTACCCTGCACCAGACTCCCCAATTTAGAAGCTGGAAGAAAAGACATACATACCATCGATAAAACTCTCTCTCTCAGGGCTGCAACTAAATTCATCTGTTGCATTTACCGGTCACCTTCTGACAACAACTTTGTCCAGCTCTTTGACTACCTTTCTGAAAAACCCGACTATCTGATTTCTTAATATCCTTCCTCCGAGGTCAGTATTCTTGGTGACTCCAATGTCCATAATACGGAATGGCTAGGATCTTCAAAAACCGATCCACAAGGGAAAGCAGCGGATGCCTTTGCAGTCAGCAGCCAGTATGGTTCAGCAACCTACCTCGTATCCCAACACACAGCTCAAATCCCTTGGATCTCCTTCTTACTACAAAACCTGAATGCTATAAGATATCAGTCACCGCCCCCCTTGGTCGCTCAGACCACGGCATGGTCACTGCTTCCTGCGCAATGCAACCCGAGGTCACACAGTCATCACACCCATGTATCGTTTGGCACTACAACTCCGCAAACTGGGACGAAATGCGTGATTACTTTTCCTCACTTCCATGGGCGTCTGTCTGCTTCTCTCATCCTGACCCCTCTGATATCTCACAAAATGTCACCGAAATTATCCAAGCTGGCATGGAATTATTTATTCCACTTACACAGAAATCCTCTTCAGCCACTCAAAAGCCCTGGTTCTCTAAATCCTGTGACAAGGCCAGACTTGAAAAGGTCAAAGCTCACAAAACGCTTCTACACAATCCCAGTCAAGAAAATCGTCAAGCATTTAGCGACGCAAGAAACCGCTATGTCCGCATTCTTTCTGAGGCAAAAAACTCGTTTAATAACCACATCAAAAACAAAGTCCTCTTAAGCTCCAACGGCGGCAAACCCTTCTGGACTCTTGCTAAATCTATTGGGAATAGTTTCTGCAAAAGCACGTTCCCACCTCTTGTATCAGGGGATGAAATTGTTTCTACCGCCCTGGGCAAGGCTGAACTTTTTGCTTAGTTGTTCGCCGGCAATTCTACTCTTAACCCACCTCCAAATGTTCAACCACCAACAGTCCCCAATGTCGCGCATAAAATGACGGATATCATTTTCAAAACTAAAAAGGTACGAAAGATGCTCTCTTTTCTTAATACCAGGAAAGCCTCTGGCCTTGACGAGATCCCAGCAATTGTTCTCAAAAAATGCGCACCAGAACTTGCTCCTGTCCTGACTCGCCTGTTTCAGATATCTTATAATAAAGGCATATTCCCTAGTAACTGGAAAACTGCTCGAGTACAACCCATCCCCAAGAAAGGATCCAAAGCGTTTCCTAGCAACTACAGGCCTATTTCTTTCCTTTCAGTCGTTTCTAAAGTGATGAAAAAGTATATAAACACCGAATCGCTAAAATTTCTTGAAAAACACAGGCAGTATGGATTCCGTCAGCGCAGATCGACTGCCGACCTCCTTTCCTTTGTCACCCATTCTTGGAACAAGTCTATAGAACTACACGGTGAATCCCAGATTGTTGCTCTAGACATATCCAAAGCATTTGACCAGGTCTGGCACGCAACGCTGCTTAATAAACTTCCGGCCTATGGCCTACCACCAAAACTTTGTACCTGGACAGCAAATTTCCTCTCCAACAGGAGCATTTCTGTTGTTGTGAATGGCCATTCCTCTAAACTGTATCCAATTAATGCAGGAGTTCCTCAAGGTTCAGCTTTAGCGCCTACTTTGTTTCTTCTCCACATCAATGACCTCCTCTCTAACACATCCAACCCAGTTCATAGTTACGCGGACGACAGCACCCTCCACTCAAATATACAATATTCTAAGCCTGTCTCTTTAGCCCAATTAGATGAGGATCACAGACTCATGGAGGGTTCTGTCTTCGTGGATGTCCAAAAAATATTAAACTGGCAAAGTAGAAATCTTGTACAATTCAACCCCACCAAATCTCAGTCTTGCTTTCTTTCTCATAAGAGATACACCAGCCCTAGACCCATCACAATGAACAACCAAGTTATTCAAAGTAATGAGTCCTTTTCTCTTGTTGGCATTTCTGTGGATCGAAATCTTAATTTGCACCAACGTGTCACATCAATTGCAGAAGCGGCTGCTAAGAAATTAGGTTTCCTCTTCCGGGCTCGCAAATACTTTTCACCAGCTAATCTCTATACCTTATAAACTTCACAAATAAGGCCAAACCTTGAATACTGCTCCCACATCTGGGGTGCAGCTGCCGCTTCTACACTCGCTATCCTGGACTCCATTCAAAAGACAGCTATACGTCTCATCGCTGACCATACTCTCACCCAAAGGCTGCCATCCCTTGCCCACCGACGTGCCGTTGGTGACATCTCTCTCTCTCTCTCTCTCTCTCTCTCTCTCTCTCTCTCTCTCTCTCTCTTTTATAGATATCTGCACGGGCACTGCTCAGATGAGCTTTCCTCCATAGTTTCCCCACCTGCTACCCCCCTTTTACTGTCCAGGTCACCAGACATAGAACATCTTGTTATGCCCGCTCTTTTGTCCCGAGGACTTCCAAGTTGTGGAATTCCTTGGCGGCACATGTTTTTCCTTCTCCTCCGAACATCCAAACCTTCACGTCCAGAATTAACAAGTTGCCTCTTTCCTCCTTGTCAACACCCATGGTACGATAGTATTTAGGCTGTAAGCCCTCGTGGTGTGTTGTTGAAATAAAAAAAATAAAAAACATCTGAAACTTAAAATTAGAAGTACCTATCTCTTTATAATATAATGTTGAATATGAATCGTGAAACCAGAAGTATGTAGCTCTATATAATATAATTTGAATCTGAAACTTGAAATCAGAAGTATCTAGCTCTACATAATATAATTTTGAATCTGAAACTTGAAATCAGAAGTATCTACCTCTACATAATATAAGTTTGAACCTGAAACTTGAAACCAGAAGTATCCAGCTTTACATAATTTTGAACCTGAAACGTGAAACCAGAAGTTAGCCCCACGTTGGGAGCCAATTATTAATCCATGCTCTTTACTGTTTTTTTTTACTATTGTAGTTTTATAACATATGATTATCAGTATTTTTATTATTTTTAGACTTTGTTATGTATATTTGCAAATAAAATTTATGAAATCTTGTGATTGTCATTTTGTTTACTGTTACAAGTGTTGGAGTGTATTTAAAATGGTTAATAAAACGAAGGAAAACTTACTATTTTGTTATATATATATATATATATATATATATATATATATATATATATATATATATATATATATATATATATATATATATATATATATATATATTGATTTCGAAGAAATTTCATTTTTATTTGTTGTATCGTTTAGTTTATTGGTATTCTACATAAATAAAGTTTTTTCAGGCTGTGAGCAAACACCTGAAAACCAACCATATGTGAAGCAACCAAACATCTGGGAAGAAAACGTTACAGAGAGCCGGAAAAACATATATCTGCAACTTGAAAACGAAAACGAAATATTGGAGAAGAATATGTGAATACTGCCAACAAAGTATTACCAAGAAAAGAGTTCAGCAACATTAACTGCAACTGCCGAAATAAATGCTATGACAAAGTAACCGACGAATCCCGTCCCGAAGCCTTTTTAAAATTTTGGAAAATAGGAAGTTTTTCGACACACGATGCCTTTTTATGTGGTATCGTTAAACAGAATAAACCAAAAGTCCATCGTCCAAGGAGTTAAGTTAGAGGCATAAAGAATGCATCTAATGTTTATTTCATAAACACAGCTAAAACATTACAAGTGTGTAAACAATACTTTTTAGACACCTCGTGGTGTGTTGTTGAAAAAAAAATCTGAAACTTAAAACTAGAAGTACCTATCTCTTTATAATATAATGTTGAATCTGAATCGTGAAACCAGAAGTGTATAGCTCTATATAATATAACTTGAATCTAAAACTTGAAATCAGAAGTATCTAGCTCTACATAATATAAGTTTGAACCTGAAACTTAAAACCAGAAGTATCCAGCTTTACATACTTTTGAACCTGAAATGTGAACCTAGAAGTTGGCCCCACGTTGCGCGCCAATTATTAATGCATGCTCTTTACTGTTTTTTTCCTATTGTAGTTTCATAATATATGATTATAAGTATTTTTATTATTTTTAGACTTTGTTATGTATATTCGCAAATAAAATTTATGAAATCTTGTGATACACACACACACACACGCACACACACACACACACACATATATATATATATATATATATATATATATATATATATATATATATATATATATATATATATATATATATATATATATATATATATATATATAATTTCATTCCAACCCACGAGACTAATGGCAGTAGTATATGGTAATCACAATTTCATAACCTATTTATTAGTATATTATTTTAGATGCTGCAAAACTAAATTGTCCCCAACGTGAAAGAAGCGACAGAGCAATCTTTTGTGCTGTTAAGTATTGGTTGAAATTAGCTACTTCGAGAATGTCCAGAGCAAAAAACTAATGGAGCAATACTTTTTTTTGGTAGAGAAGTTGACAAACAATTTAGGAAATAGATTTTTTATTTCATGATTAAGACGCTATGATTGAAGAAGCTTGTTATATTTTTAGAATGTGATAATATTTTTTTTAGTTTTTTTTATAATGAAATGTAAGTTTTTTGAAATATATTTTTGTTTTTAAAATAAAGTTATTTTTATTTGACATTTCACTTGTGATCTAATCCATTTTTATAAAGCCCATTTAAAATTATAAACATAAATAATAATTTGTCAATGGTAGGTTTATAAAATTTAGCAGAGTAGCAAGTTTAGAAGTTTTGATGAGCAAAGAGCACTTAAAGTAAGTATCTACACCGCAATGGAGTCCAGTTTGACACTTCTAGACCTAATTATCGTTGGTCCTATAAGTGGCCATCGTCAAAAAATTAATCATACTCATCGTCTGCTGTCAGCTGGGTTGAAAAACTATAATTTGGTAGATATGTATTGTTGTAATTCAAATTTATTATACGTCGTTAATACAAGCAATTTAACGTGACAGATTTCTGTTGATAAACATTAATTAGAAACGTATATCCTTCATGACAGATGATGGTTAAATCAACGTTGCAAAACCCTTGTTAATAAACATGTATAAAAAATGTTTATTTTACGTTATTAACGGCAAATAGTTTAACGTTACAAATTCCCGTTGATAAACAGTAATTATAAACGTTTATTGTCCATTACAGGTGATGGTTAAATTAACGTTGTAAAATCCTTGTTAATAAACATGTAAGAAAAACGTATATTTAAACGTTTAAACATACATGTATAAAAAACGTTTTTATATTGGTTTAATTATATGTTTATTCGGGCGACATTTTTACCAAAATTAAACGTAAGGTAGCAGTTTCCTTTTAAACGTTTAATTAACGAACATGTGTTTACTGGGCAGGAAACAAAACTTCAGAAGAAAAAGTTGAAGAGGTACGAAACCATATTAAAAGCTTTCCTGCAGTCTCATTATACTAGAACCCATAATCCAAACAGAAAATATCTTGATACACAACTGAATATTCGCAAAATATACAATATTTATAAAGAGAAGTGCGATGAACAAAATACATCTGCAGTTTCAGAAGCAATGTATCGTAAATTTTTTCACAGAGACTTTAATCTTCATTTTCATGCCCCTCTTAAAGACACATGTATTAAGTGTGACACTTTCAAAGCTAAAATTGATATTGAAACAGTCGAAGAGACAACGCGTAACTTAAAAATTCAGCATGAACTGCACCTTCGAAATCCGAAAAAGCAAGAGAAACGTTGAAATCGGACAAAGTTGACTGTATTCTGCAGAAAAAAACTTGTATGGCTTTACATTCGATTTGGAAAAGGCTTTACCTTTCCCAACACCAACTTGTTCTATAGCTTACTATAAACGGAATATGTATGTGTATAATCTTGGAATACACCGATTGGGTGAAGAAGAGCAAGTTTTTATGCATGTGTGGGATGAAACAGTAGCTTCTCGTGGAGCTCAAGAAAATGGATACTGCATTCGAAAACATTTGCTGGATCATATGCCACAAGCCAAGCATATTGTCGTATTTAGTGACGCCCGTGGAGGGCAAAATCGATACTTTAAACAGTGCTTGTTGTGACTGAAATTACTTGCTGAAAATGAATTGCATCTGGAAACTATCGATCACAAATTTATGGTTTCAGGTCATTCCTTTTTATCAAATGATATAGATTTTGGTGTAATATAACAGCATTCGATTATAAAAAAATGTAAAAGCAAAAAGCCATTTCAAATTTACAAAATGCAAAGGACTGATTTCGTTTTCATAGCATTATTAGAAAAAGCAGTCACTCGCAGTAAGACTAATACAAATAATAAGCCAATATCCTGGCTAAAAATACAATGTCTTTATTTTGAAAAATGAGAGCCGTATAAACTTTTTTATAAAGAAACGCTCAGCCCAGATATTAACTTTTACGTTATGGACTTGACTCCAAGGAATAAAAAAGATAGATCAGTAGATTTTAAGAACATTGAGCTAAAAATATGGAAGAGCTGTTTCAGTTTATACCACCATTCTATCAGGAATACTTTCGAACATTGCTATCCATCATTTAATTGACATTTAATTTTTATTGGGTGTTTCAATAAATAATTTTCATACCACAGGTGAAATGCCATATGAGATGCGTTTAGATGTTGCCCAATTTGTCATACTTAAACTAAACTTGAAATCTGGAATTTTAATTGTCTGCATATCATGTAAAGAAATTATTTGTGCATTTAAAGATCGCGAAATTCGATGTATTTAAACTAAAACTTGAAGCCTGGAATTTCAATTTGTTTGCGTATTATTTAAAGAAATTACTTCCACATTTGAAAAGTTGCCAAATTTAATGATATTTTACCTGAAACTTGATATCAGAAACGTTACTAGCTCGTGTAGTATTTAATGAAATTACTTTGCATTTGAAAACAGAAATCTTATTTCCACTTAATAATATTTAAACTAAAACTTGGAATCGGGAATGTTACTAGCTTGTGTATTATTTACTGAAATAATTTTTGAATCCGAAACTTGAAATTAGAAGTATCTATCTCTTTATAATATAATTTTGAATCTGAATCGTAAAACCAGAAGTATGTAGCTCTATATAATAAAATTTAAATCTGAAACTTGTAATCTGGCAGAACGCCGCTTATTCAAGTTGGGCGAATATAAGAGGGAATGCAAGGTGCATCGACGTTTTATGTATTTAGGGTAAGGGTTTCTTAAATTTTTGCTTCCGATAATGAATGAATGGTGCTTCGACTTGTACATTGACATTGGCGTCGAATAGTTTATATGTTTAGGGTAAGGGTCTCCTCAAATGTTATTTCCGAATATAGTAGGGAATGCGTGGTACATTTGCTTGTACTTTGACAGAGGCGTCGAACAGTTTGTCTTTAGGTTAAGAGTTCCTTCAAATATTTATATACTCGTCAGAATGGACGCCCAAATAAAAATATACGGCGGCTGTGTAAGGTCCTGGTATATTAGCATTTCATTTTGTTTCAGTAAACATTTCTTTTTTAACCCTTCAGTGATTAGCTTGCAAATTCCCATCACTTATTAGACATTTAATTTTTAATAGGCGTTTCAATAAATACTTTCTACCGCAGGTGAAATGCCAGATAAGAATTGTATTTTTGGTGTTTGCTATGCCCTGTATAGAATAATATTAAGCATAACAAAACTGGGGATGCTCGACTTAGATGACATGACCCGATCTTGAGAAGGTCAAGCTTTGTATAAGTCACACGGTTCTCTTCTGCAAATACAATAATTTATTAGTCTAGGTGAGAACATCACAAGGGGATGTCTATGTATACATTTTGAGTGTTTGAAAGCTTTCTGTAATTATCCAAGAGCAGACGTCTTAATATCGTGAGAATTTTTTTTTGTCATCTAGATCGAGCATCATTACATAAAAAAAAAACAAAGAGATAAAAAATTGGACAATGAAATGTCCACAAATATGCGAATAATCAACGCAAATTAAGGATAGTATAATTATATGTATTTCTCTGTAAAGGAGATACACTATTTCCTCCACGTAAGACACATGTAAAGTTCACGAACTCTGTACTACAAAAAATATATACTAATGATTCCTCTGATGTCAAGCAAAGGACTAATTGCAAACTTTACTAGCTTGAACCTTGTGAAGTAAGATAATTAATTAGAAAGCGATGCGCATATCTCGCTAAAAGAAAATATGTATTTGCCCATTTTCGTTTTATTTTAACTGCAGTCGTTCTTCTAAGTAACTAGGATAATCATTACACATTGTTTGCATAAAAACCTCGTGGCTGATTAAATTTCAAGTAAACGTAGTACCTTGTGAAAATAAATTTGTGAAAACCCAGTTGCCATGTTACAAACAGTACTACGAGACTTAAATGTCAGCTGCATATGCGAATTTTAAACTGGCAGGCATAGATGCAGTTTGTCGCAGATTCGTGGCAGACAGGTACATTATTTTAGTGATATAGAAAAGATGCACACAACATCTAGTATGGAATTTATAAAGGGAATTGACAGAACAATTCGGCGATGTTTTAAACAAATTCTAACGTTTTACATAGTATCACATGCCCGGTGCAAATAAGTACTTTGTATTTTTTACAAATTATATTAAGCTTACAACTACAGTTGTGTAACTAACAAATAGCTGTAGGAATGTAATTTCTGTATATATGCCGATAGCAATGAAAGGGCAATTAACAAAGCAGTCATGCACAGGTACACTCGCAGAATAATTGTGTGCATAGTTGACATCTCTTCAACCATAACGATTACGTCTGTTGTTCATAGTTCCCACAGATGCAGAGGGGAGAATTCATAAGAAAGAAAATGCGTTGGCACAGAAAAATGACACTGGGTCTGAACTTTCAGAGCTATCTCATCTTCAAAATGTCTTCCCTGACTACCGAGCAGTGCCTGTGGTAAGCACTAAGTGCCAGAAACACGAGCACGAGTGTGGAGACTGGGGAACTCTGCTGGTAATATCGCGGTTCAAACGTCCTCCCCTCACTAGCGGAGAAAGCCTGTGTTAAGCACTAGGCGCCAGAAACAGGAGCGCGAGTGTGGTGACAGGGGAACTCCTCTGATAATATCGCGGCTCACACGTCCTTCCGTCACTAGCAAAGAAAGCCTGTGTTAAACACTAAGCGCCAGAAACACGAGCGCGAGTGTTGAGACAGAAGAGCTCTGCTGGTAATATCGCGGTTCAAACGTCCTCCCTTACTAACGGATAAAGCCTGTGTCAAGCACAAAGCGCCAGAATCTCGCGCGCAGACGGGGATCTCCTCCAGTAATTCACGGTCCCCTCAGAGCGGCAACCCCCGCACACGGGCTCATTTAGAACTCGCCCCGTCTTACCAGGAAATTCAAAGATGCGGGAACCGCACCCGCATCTGGATGAGAACCAGGAATCGAGTATATGTCCACGCGTGGAGCCCCTTCAGCGGCCTGCCAGGACGAGAAGTAACTCAGCAAACGGTAAACCTTTAAAACTGACATATGCTATCAGGTGTCTCAAAATTGCACGGCCAAGAAAATGTTTTACGTGCCTCAACAGTACTATTTAGGAATAGGGGTAGTATAAGGAGGCATCCGTAATATGTTGAATTTGATATATTCAAACACAAACTTGAGCCCTGGAAATTTATTTGTCTGCATATTATTTAAAGAAATTGTTTGTGTATTTGAATGTTGCCCAATTTGATATAACTAAACAGAAACTTGAACCATGGAAGTTTATTTGTCTGCACATTGTTTAAAGAAATTATTTGTGCATTTAAATGTTGCCAAATTTGGTAGATTTAAACTAAACCTGAAATCTGGAATTTTCTTTGTTTGCATATTATGTAAAGAAATTATTTGTGCATTTAACTGTTGCCAAATTTGATATATTAAAACTAAACTTGAAAACTGGAATTTTATTTGTTTGCATATTATGTAGGGAAATTATTGGTGCGTTTAAACGTTGTCAAATTTGATATATTTAAACTAAAAAAAACTGTGATTTTGTTTATTTGCATATTATGTAGAGAAATCATACGTTTAGATGTTGCCAAATTTATTATACTTGAACTAAACTTGAAATCTGGAATTTTAGTTGTTTATATATCTTGTAAAGAAATTATTTGTGCATTTAAAGGTCGACAAATGCGATGTATTTAAACTAAAACTTGAGAGCCGAGATTTTGTTTATTTGCATATTATATAGACAAGTCATTCGTGCGTTTAGGTGTTGCCAAATTTGTTATAATTAAACTAAAACTTAAAGCCTGGAATTTTAATTTGTTTGCATATTATTTAAAGAAATTACTTCCGCATTTTAAAAGTTGCCAAATTTAATGATATTTAACCTGAAACTTGAAATCAGAAACGTTACTAGCTCGTGTAGTATTTAATGAAATTACTTTGCATTTGAAAACATAAATCTTGTCCCCACTTAATAATATTTAAACTGAAACTTGGGATCGGGAATGTTACTAGCTTGGGTGTTATTTAATGAAATAATGTTATAATCTAAAACTACTTAATGTAATTTTAAACCTGAAACTTGAAACCAGGAGTCTAGATTTACATAATCTAGTTTTAAACCTGAAACGTGAAACCAGAAGTATCTAGTTCTACATAATGTAATTTTAAATCTGAAACTTACAACTGAAGGTATGTAATTCCATTTCTGTGTAATATTGAAACTGAAACTTAAAGTCATAACATGTGGGATTATTTTGATGCACTTTGAAACTGAAACTTGAAGTTAGGGATCTCATTGTTTTGTATGTTACCTGACGAAGTTATTTTGTACCTGAAACAGACATCTTGGCTCCCATTTGTGTATTAAACTGAAACTTGAAATTGGAACTGTGTGGTGTTCGGAAAGGAAAGGGACTTAAAGTAAATGAGGTACTTCTCCCTGTGTTCTAACAGAGTTGTGTAATTACTCTCTTTGTGTCTAGAATGACATTCAGGTGAAGCTTCGTTTCACGAAGTGCGAAAATCCGAACATTAAAGACTCCACAAAGGAGGCTATAGCCCAAGAGGGGCTTCGCGATTTATCACAATTTTGACACGGATGAAGAGAAAGGGCAACCTGAAGGTCAATAAGTAGCTGAAAGCCTTGTGATGTGCGTCATAACATTGAGCGAGGTAATAGTAGGTTCCCCATCGTTGCCGTTTAGTCAGTAAGCACTGATTCGGCCTAAATTACAATAATGCCTTCCCCTGCGTCTCATACAACCCACAAGTCCAAAACAAGAAAACTTGCAAGCTGTATTTGGGTGAACTTTTCATTTCCTGACTTGCTAATATCCGAACATTAAAGACCACGCAAGAGAGGCTATAGTCCAAGAAGGGCTGGGATAAAACAACCTTGGCAAAATGGAAGTGGAAAAGGGAATCTAAGTCCACAATGCGTCGTTTTCTGGTGATTAATAGTCGCATAAGGGACGTAGAGGGAGGAGCCGGTGAGCCTAAAATGATTACCCGGGGGTGGTGTCCTGCTCTGCTCTGTTGCCTAATCAGTCCCATGGTGATCAAAATGAAAATAAACAAAAACTGAAATTTCTACGGCACTGTGGAGATTGGAAGTGACAACGGGGCTCAATACACACCAGGTCGGTAACCATCCAAGCGATCCAAATTCTTTATGCTAGTGCATTCCCCATATGTTTAAGATTAACCCCAGCCCTGTGATTTCTCGTAGCGAAAAGGGCCTAGATGTCTGTGCTTTCATGTCTGTTTCACTGTATCGGTCAAATGGGAACCGTTGTTAAATAAATTCAGTGTTTACGAATTATGTGTGTGTGTGTATTATTCAATCAATAATTATTATTATTATGAAATGATTTTCTGGAAACTCTTTTTTATGAAAATTCGTTACAATCGAATAATATCTTACTGTCAAATGTCATCCCTCACATTCAAAGACACTAGGGCACGAGATATACAGACAATTAGAAAAATGTCAAGGCGATGTTTTGGATTAAATACATTTGTAATGTGTGTAAAACTGTAGGCAATTTTTTCATTATATTTTCAAATGCTTAATTTGAGAAAGCGTCGATTACACGGAGCTAATTTACACGCCACTAGAGCGCTTTTTTACTATCCGGCTAGTCAGATAGTTGGCGAGTTAAACGAGATAAATAAACCAACAACAATGAGCCATTATAATATAAAGTAGCAGTCCAAGTATGCAGACACCCAAGTCAGAGAAATCAGAAGGCACCTTGGGAAACTACGCAGTAAAGTGTGGGAAGCTGTGTCAACACAATAGGAGTCACCTCTAAAGACAATAGTGCCACTCCCAAGGATAAGCTTATAAATAGACAACTCGCCTTTCATTCTTGTTTTCTAGTATTAGGTATTTTTATTATTCATTATTATATATGTATATATATATATATATATATATATATATATATATATATATATATATATATATATATATATATATATATATATATATATATGTGTGTGTCTTATGTATTAGTTGTGTAATCAATAAATAAATTGTTTTTAAAAATCAATACGTCTTAACCGTAAAGTTAAGTGGCGCAGTCGTTTGTATCGGTTAGAAAATCGAACGTATATAGATTTTTACGTGTTTCAAGACCCAATAACCGATTCGAACCAAGCAAACCCAAGCAGAAGTAAAAGCAGTAGCCAAATGATAGTAAAAGCCGTTATTTTAATGTTAGTTGTTTGCTACATCCATTTTTTTTTCCATTTCCTGCATTTTATATATTTTTTCTTTTATATTGTATATCTGATTCGGAGGACGAATTGCAAAGCTTATTAAATCTCGAATATAGACATGGGCCGATAAGTATCAGTGATAATATTCAAATAAAAAATCCTGTCAGTGAAAGTAATTCTAGTGGCAACATGGCATACCGAGAATTATTTCTTAAAGCTATACCCGAATTCGATGGTCAACCGGCTAATGTAGGTAATTTTCCTAAATCATATGGTCTGGTTATGAACCAATTATACACGGCTAATGAAAACCTCTATATGAATCATTTCCTATTAAATTTTATATAAACTAAGTTAACGGGACAAGCACGTCTTATAATAAATACGAAGATAATAAACTCGAGGCTAGACATCAGAAATGCAGTCGTGCAGATTTTGACCGACCAGGGAGACGACACCAGTCTCCTCGCAGAATGCTGACACTAAAACAGAGAAATGGTGAGGACGCACTTGCATTATCGAACCGTTGCAGACACATTAGAACAATTGATAATTTGAAACTTAATCGCTAATGAGAATAACGAGGCAGTACGGGCGCTAAAGATGTCAATTTATAAAAGTGAAACTTTAAAAGCATTTTTGGGTGGAACAAGGAATCGAATGGGTATGATCTTAAGCTCAACGAATCCTCAAAGTATCGAACAAATTCGTATTTTCCGAAGAAAACTTTGATTACAGAGATAAAACAATAAATAAATCAAACTTTAATCATAACAAAACCGATGGACATAACCGACAACCTTTTCAACGGCAAAATAATCCCAATTTTAATAATGTCCAGTTTCAAAGACCGTTTCAATCGAATCACAGACCTTTTCAGCAACAAGGTAAGGTTCAAAATTTCTAGAACAGTCAAAATCCCCAGTTTACGCCTAGACCGAATTTCCAATAAAGATTCTCCAATCAAGTAAGGAGACCAAATTTTTGTAACAATAATAATCAATTCATTGATTGTTGTTGCCCTTACTTGGTGAAACTTGTCCATACTACATATATTTTCGTTGTATAGAGACTGCATTTATACTGTTATTGTTTAGTTATTTTATTGTTGTAACTGTTATCATAGTTATTATAGGCTAGTTCTATTTTTATGTTAAATATTGACATACATCACATAGACATTTTGAAAACCTCATCTGTCGTCTGTTTCATTTTATTTTCAATTTGATAAAATGTTTTGATCAAAACATCATAGGAACAGATCTTTATTTGTAGTTGTCATGATTTCGTACTAATTCAGTTTTAATCTGTCTGAGAATGCTGTCAAGCAGCGAAACTATAGTCACAGAAGCATTGAAGAACATCCTAGAACATCCAGAATTCGAAGGGCCACTTGCTCACGCGCTGGCTACGTCCTTCACCTACAAAAACCAACAGTGTGGCCAGAGAAGTAGTCTCCAAGTCTGTATGTAATAATCAAATCAAATGCGAAGACCAAATTTTAATCAGAACGCTAACAGAAAATATCCGGAACCTTTGGAAATAGGAAGTTCTAATTCAAGATTATCGCAACATACACATAGAAATATGGCCCAGTTACACAACACGAAGTTTTTCGAAAACGACGTAAATAATTTTGATTACGAAATAAATAATTTTGAATCCGAAGTCGGTGATGAAAATTCACTATCAGAGTCGTAAGATGCATAAAACCAAAATTTTCCGGTAGCAGACACGTCCACGAACAATCGGTAGTAGGCATTAACCATTTACATTTTCAAATAAGTCACGTACCTAATAAGAGTAGTAGTAGTTGTTGTTGTAGTTATAATGAAGGTAGGAAAGATAATTATATAAACAAGCTGAACTTGAAAGCGTATAGCAAACCAACATATTTTCAAAGCCCAGTAGGTAAAGGTCAACGAATGAATTACGTCGACTCAGTCACAGCAGAAAGCTAGCAATGCAGATAGTATAATGCAGTATGTATATCCAGTGCGTACAGAACGTAAGACAATCCAGCCAGTTAAAGTTGCTAAATTTATACCAGTTACAAAAGCACATTGTAGCAAGGTTATGATTCCTAGATAGGTGAGTCATACGGGGACCACACAAAATAATACATTAAATAACAATTTAGTTAAGGTACATCATAGTAACAGGGAAATTAAGGAACAACATGATGAACCCTTAGCCCAAATCAATACGTGTAAAATTGGGTTAAATAAGCAAGACTATATAATTAATCAATTTCACAAATAGACAAATATAAACTCAAAAACGAAAGAAATTCCACAACCAGAACAAGGAAAACTTTCGAAAAAAGCACACGTCAACTAAATAACAGTTCGTCCAACAGGTACAAATATCAAAGAAACAAAAACAGAGAAAAATATACAAGAAAAGTACGAAATCACATTGCGAATCAAATTAGGTTATACCATGAGGGGATTTAAATCACAGAGGAACAGATGAGGCGTATCGAAGGATGAAAAAAATGTACCATTTTTCTAACATAAGAAAAAAATTAGAAATTACATAAGAATATGTGAGTATTGTAATAAAGACAAGAATAATCAAATCACATTAAATAAATTAAATAAACAATAAATTTACATTACCTAGAGAATTCAAAACCCCGATAATCGGAAAAACGACGACACTGACTAACATGACAGAAAAACACATTTAGGAACACAGTAAATAAACTAATCATAACAAGTAAATAAAAAGTCTGAACGCAGCAAGTGCGTTAGGTAGTGAATTTTCATAGAAATGATCAGACACCAAGTATTTTTTTATAACTTATTTTTCTTTTAAGATAGAAATATAAATTTCAGTATACGGTTTCCTTTCAATATCCTAAACTTACGTGCCAAATTTATATATATATATATATATATATATATATATATATATATATATATATATATATATATATATATATATATATATATATATATATATATATATATATATATATAATGTATATCAGCTTACATTTAACACACACCAGATGAGTCATGGATATCTTTAATTCAAATAAAGATATATTAAAGAACTCATACTAATATCGGCAGACTCTCAAAAGGGTTAGAAAATTCTTAGACGTACATGACAGCACAATTACGTAACGAGATAATCGAACATATAAACACATATTACCTAAATGACAAAGAAAAACAAGAGTTATTAAATCTGTTATCAGAATATCAAGATATATTTTGAATAAAAACAAACCCTTAAAACACTAATGTAATAAACCAGAAGACACACCTCCAGAACATTGTAAAAATCACGAAAGACTTTACAAACCAAAATACAACTTGTACAAGGACTATAATTTACAAATTGGACTAAAGAACATTACGTAAATTATTAAGACACTGGCGAATAAGTATAAGAACATTAGAAAAACATTACAAGTCAGAGACTTATTAATGAGAAATCAAGAGCGATCCATATTTATAAAACTTCCAATTAATAACAATAGCAATAATTATTTTAGACGATACCAGTTACGCGTAATTTCTTAGAAAACACAAAAATCCGTTTTTAAAAGCTTCACTGAATAAATTCTTAACGACAAACTTGACAAACAACCCTGGTATAATTACACGGATATAGACCCAGCTTACTGTAGGAACAAAAAGGAATTTACTACGCAAGCATAACAGTAGTCGACACCTCGATTACGATACATATGATATCACGAGTCAGTGAACTTGACGACCAACAATTATCGACCCATATATCAGATTTATTTTTAATTAATTTTAATATACGTAGCAAAGACGATATAATATATATAAGATCTTTTCAATGAACATTAGTAGAGATATCAACCACAAATAATAATAATAATAATAGTAAGCAGCGCGGAGTTATAAATTGCTTAAAATCATATATCATATCAAAATCATATATCAAGCGTTAGAGGTATTAACGAGAGATCAAAATAAAGTTCACGAAGTAATAAGCTCATAAACTTCTTTCATGTTAGAGGCAATATCTGAATTACTATAACAAAATTGAGTCATAATCAGGACACAATAGTAAAACGAATAAGTGAACTAGAATATATAATTGACAGCCTCAGGAGCGAAAAATTGACACATTATCACATTATAATTATTGATGCAGATAGGGTATTTGCTAAATAATGTTCAGGAAATAATTTTAACAACAGAAAATGCAATCACCTTTTCAAAATTAGCGATATTTCACACATCCATATTGAAACCCAAATTTATAGTGAAAGAACTTGCCAAGGTACAAAATTATATAACCAATTCAAGATTAATAACAACCAATGATCTAAATCTATATGAAAAAATCTTTAAAATTAAAACCGTTAAAATTGACTTCAAAATTATATTTCAGTTAGAAATACCGCTGGTAGGTGAATCATATTAGGACCCAGAAACACAAACACTGGTATCCAGCTAATATTGCAAGAATCAAGCAGACAAAGATCTGCAAAGAAACAAAAAGAACATGCCATTCTTGTAAAGATGGAGGAAAAAACTTTTGCTGACCTATTGGAAACCATGAATGAAACCGTGAAGCCAGAACAAATTGGGGTAAATCTCTTGGACGTGACAAAGACAAGAAAAGGCGAGCTAGTATTTACCGTGCAAAATGAACCAGGAAAGGTCGATGCACTCAAGAAGATCAGCGAGGGGGTGCCTACAGCCGACACTTCTATACTACTAAGTAAGAAAATCCAGCAAGTGAAGAGTTTTGATGAAGTGACAACTGGAAATGATATCCAAGATGCAATCTCACAAGTGACGGGCCAGACTCCTGAAGAGATCGAACCGAGGGCAATTAGAGCTGCCTACAGAGACAAATGGAATGTTACTGTAATCGTTTCGGCAGCAAAGGCTAAGAAATTAATTGAGCTGGTCCGAATTCGAATAGGTTAGTCATCATGTAGAGTGGCAGAACGAGCAAAAGAACAGAAGTGTTTTATCTGTTGAAAATATGGTCATGGACAAGCCGATTGCCATGGCCCTAACAAAGAAAAATTATGCATGCGTTGCACGAGAGAGGGACATAAGGCAGCAGACTGCCAATATCCGCCATATTGTCTTAATTGCGAAATGGAGGGCCACCAATCTGACAGTCACAAATGCTCACACAATCGCTTGAGACGACCAAATACCCCAGCCGTGAAAAAAAAACTCAAAACCTTAGAACCTCAGATGGAACAATAACAGGAGAAACATCACAAATAAAATGACATTTCTCCGAATCAATATGAACAGAAATAGGGCCTCTCATGATATGACACTGGCGACAGCAAAAGAAATCGGTGCTGATATAATCCTATTGAGTGAACCGAACAGGAACGCAAACAAATCAAGAAAAGACTGGATTAATGATGCAAGTATTGACACAGCAATAAAGGCCCTGAACAGGAACTTAGCAGTAAAAGAACAAGGCTACGGCACAGACTATACATACATTAAAACAACACAACTCACTATTTATAGCTGCTATTCATCTGGAAATGACGATATTGAAGACCTAGAAGGCACTTTGTATACAATCTGCCAACGTACCATAGACAATAGAGAGAAAGCCATCATCACTGGCGACTTTAATGCTAAATCACCACAGTGGGGAACGCAGTATACTGATATAAGGGGGCATGTGGTGTCGGAACGGATGTCGGCAAATGACCTATGTTTACTGAATCAGGGCACAAAACCCACATTTGAAAGACACCGATCTTGGATCTGACCATAGCAACTAATGAAACGGCCGACCAAATTACACAGTGGAAAGTGCGTGATAAGGAATCATTGAGCGGCCACAACTGCATCGTATCTGAGACCGCTATGACTAAACCAACTAAACAACCAGACCGACGTAACGTGGGATGGCAAGTCAGGAAGCCTCGACCGAGACAATCTAAATAACGTCCTAAGAGTAGTAGAGGAGAGTGCGACTACTGCAAACTATCTCTCAAACACCTTGAAAAGAATATGCGACAACTCCATTCCCAAAAAAGAGCCTACCATAGGAGGCAGCCAACATATTGGTGGAACGAAAACATCGCGGCTCTGCGTCAGTAATGCATTAGAAAAAGTCGAGCTTTCCAACTAAATGGGGCAAAATCAGCCCTTAGCTTTTTTGATCCATGGGTGTGATCGATGTAGGAGTGAAGCGCTCTGATTGGCTAAATTTGTACACAATGGGCGTATTTGCGGTGAAAATCTGCCTCTGATTGGTCAATTTCAGGTAAATGGGCGTGGTTTGAAAAATTGTGCATTGTGAAATGTGTGCATTTTTTTGTCTAGAATCGGCATAGCTTATTTACTCTGGTACGATATTATTAATTGGTTCTCAAACAAAACAAATTTATTTGCTTGCATGGTACGTCAACCGGCCCAGCAAACACGCAACCATCGGCCGTCTGCCGGGATAATGTCGTCTGTGCTGGTTCAGTAACGGCAACGACGAAAAGGCGGTTTACCCTTACCCTATTGGCGTTGGCAAAATGCAAATAATATTTACGGTATTCCGCAGTACCTAACCAATGTTGGCTATACAGTGAGAATTATCGCTTTTTCACAGTACTGGCAAAACGCTGGATAAGTGCATGGTAGCCATAATAGCCCTCGTCTGCTCGTCTATCATCGTGAGCCGATAGTGTTGGCGCATGTTCATGGCGCTAGGACAAAAGAAAACGTTAAAACTAAAACAACATGGCGTATGTTTATGTGTTGTAGTGCTGTGTGTTTGAGCTTAATTAAAGTAGAATGATAAATGGTAAAACGCAAGAAGTTATCTGTCACAAGGCAATATGTAAGTGAATCATTTTTTAATTTATTTATAGTCTTATAGCATTATATTTAATGTAGTATTCTCACAGTATGCAAATCATAAGCACTTGAATGTATAGTTTGTAAATCACGCAAATATTGGTAACCGATTTTGTGTGTCAGCTCTTGTATTATACACCATTCTTCCTCCATAATTAAGGGAAGGAAGTAACATTATTGAGATTGATTAATTCAATATACCTAACTAGTATTACGCTTTCACCATTATTATTATACTTATTATTTGTAAATGTTTCGTTGTGGAATTTTTTTTGTTGATAAAGTGTCTGATTTTCAGGAACATAGTGAGGAAGAACCCTTTGCGTGAAGATGCCAGACAACAAAAAGGTGACTCATTAAAGTTTTGCCTTCGTAATGCAGCAGACAGTGAAGAATATATAGGAGACAAAAATATGTTTTAGGAAAAATATTGTAAGCTGAGCCTGAAATATAACTCAAGTGCTAGATGAAATGTTTTAAGTAGTTTACAGTTGTAAAAGATAATACATTCTCTGATGACGCTAACCTTGTTACTGAAACGATCGTCAAATCTTTAAAAATGTGCTGTGGTGAATTGGGGTCTCTGAAAGTGTACATATCAGTGCTCATCAGTTTAAAATATTCACTTAGTGTTCACCTTCGATGAAATTTCAAACCTCAATTAGTGGACAAACCAGATGGACACAGCGTCTCTTGAAAAAAGACATTAGGGAATTGTTCGTGCAGTCAAGTGTACACACTCGCAAATATTTACTTGTTATTATTTTCACCAATTATTTGCTATAAATATTATACAGATCGTGTTTCATATATCTTTAAGTTTGTTTATGCGAGTGCATATGTGCTGAGTGCACATGGATATTCAGACCATATGAAAGTATATATACCTACTAAAATATTAATATTCACCTATATTGTTAATTAAATGGATTCTCAAATTACTGTTTCATTTATGAGTTTGTTTACTGATATTTTATTTGGCATTATTGTTAATTTTGACACATTTATACTTTCTTTATTGTTAATTGCAAAAGTTACTATTTTATTTTATAACATTAAAACGTTTAATATTATATAGGTACTTGGTTTTTATTTCATTTTTTCTATGTCCTATGATATAAGAAAACCGTTTCAATATTCTGATTTTATGTAATAATATAATCTAGCTCTACAAAATTAAATATCGATGAAAATAATGGTCTGTATTGATGGGTTATATTTATAAATTACCAATATCGTTTAACAATTTGATAGGTTCCTTATGTATACTTATTCCTAAATCATGTTGATCAGTATTGGACTATTTAATATATATATATATATATATATATATATATATATATATATATATATATATATATATATATATATATATGCAGAATAGTGCTGGTCCTTCATAGTAGAAGTAGTGGGCCACCTAAAATTGAGCACTTGATATAGGTGCCTGAGAAATGCAGATTTGATATTGAAATCAAGTAACTCTGTAGCGTTGGTAAGGTGCCTGGCCTGTAATGTGTGTGCTGGCTAACAGACTGTTGGCCGGATGCTGGCCGGAGTTTCCTATAGTTACCGGCCCAGCATTGTATTCAAGCACTTCTCCAGCAATGCAAGTGCCGGGTACCGGCTATGACGCCAATACTGGGCCAGCATTAAAGGTTAGCTGGGGGGTTTGGAATGAAACTGTCAAAGTTGACAAGACGACGTTATCAGGTTTACAGACTGAGCCACATCGATTCCTACCCAAATTACTAATAGGAAATATTGGTTAAGAATAAATTTAAATTAATTTAAAAATGACTCACTCATAAGTGTATGGTCCCACTTCTTCCACATGTAGCTTCGTAGCCAAGCCGGATTCGAAGTCGTATATATTCGTATAATTAAATATATAAACTTTTATTAGAGGTTTCGGAGAAGGATCTCTCCACATTTCAAATGCATCTGTCTGATCCTGAAGTACTAAATTCTAGAAATCAAAAATATGTGCTACTATAAATGAAACACAGAATATAAATACTTACCGAAAATATAGCATTGTCAAATATATTCGTCATCCACATTATAATAGCACCAAAGCAGCTTGCAACAAACAAGATTATTAAACCTGCAAGTACTATAAAATATGGATATAAGTAAATACATTGACACTTAAGTCTTCTTTTAAGTTTTTATGGACTTATTTTGAACATTTTTTGTCAAAATTATGAACCAGTTATTATTAGATCCTTCATTAATCCAAAAGTATAGGAAGTCCAGATATTATATATATATATATATATATATATATATATATATATATATATATATATATATATATATATATATATATATATATATAAAACTAAATATTACTTATGTATTAGAAAACATTTCTCTACTGCGTACCACAACAATGTACATTATGGGTATATTAAAAATGAAAAGCGCGGAGTGCGCCAAATATTGAATATTCGTGATGGGAATCGTCGTTACTTTTTAATACTCGTATGTAACCGATACTTTCGGATCCACTATTCGTTACATTGTCTTCGTTACAAAGCAACCATTACGGATACTTATCCGTACTTACATTCCATCAACTCGATACCAATATCAACTATATAATTTCCTTTTTCAACTACACTAAAAAATGAAATATGGGAAGTACTTTTTTTTTAATTTACAGTATTTAATCTTATAAGGCGAGCTGTATTCTCACCGTAATTAGAAACGCAGACCGGTTTCGCTCTAATTAAAGGTCATCAGTGCGCTAGACTAATCACAGCGAGAACACACCTGTAAAATATTACGGCTATAATAGCCTGCCTCTTAGAACATTGTGAGATGTACGACAGGGTCGCCATCTCGGTGCAGAACCTGCTGGTATGTTGTCACGACAGCTTTAGTTAACACAAAATGTATTTAATCTTTTATTTAAAGAAAACCCTACACTTAAGTAAGTATGATCGGATCAGCATTGCCTCGTTCTTTTAGTATATTACAATCCACTAAAAAAATCATCGAATTTATAGAGAATATTTTCGTACCAACTTCAGAAGATATATATATATATATATATATATATATATATATATATATATATATATATATATATATGTGTGTGTGTGTGTGTGTGTGTATTTGTGTGTGTTATATGCCAGACTATAATATTCCGGTTATATAAAACTGTATTAATCAGCGTTCCCACGACATGGTTGCTGTTGTCTCGGACATTTCCACTAACCTTGCAAAAATATTGTTTCATTCTTTCTTTTAGTGTACAATAATTACTGTAATTTAGTTTAGTTAGAATCTAGGATCTTTACTGTTAACATCTAAAGAATAAATTTCTAAGTATTGATTTGTTTCAAAAAGGGCTTATCGGTAATCAATAATATTAGGAGTGCAGTAGGTAGGATAGCTAATCGAATATATTGATAATATTTGATCCGTTTTCACGATTAACTAGCTATAGAATTTTCTAACACACTTGGTGGATCGAGTAGCTAAGTGAAGTGTTAAAGACACAGTAACAAGTGTTCCAGTACATCAAGCAACAAACGAATCAGTTCTGAGAAGATAATCCTGTGTGTGCTGAAGTGCTTTATGTCTTATAGAGAAATTCTCATTATAACTCTGATATTTCGGATTATGATTCTAACTCATTAACTATAGGAAAAAATCCATGTAAAATAATTATAAATTCTGATAACACAAATAACCAATCAAGTAAATATAATTAAAATGGCAGTAAACCAAAACGAAACTCCTGCTTTAAGGTCAGAGTATCTTGACATGTTACTCGACTTTAGCGGGGAAACAGAACTATTATCCTCGTTGATAAATATCGCAGAAAAACTAGTTAATATATTTTATGATTTAGAAAATGTTGACGACTTTCAAAATGATTATTTGATGTCTAGCATTTTGTCAAAAATCAAAGGAGAAGCTGCTATAAATCTCTCCTCCTGTGCTGCCGAAAATTGGGCAGATTTAAAATGTGTTCTGTTATGAACATACGCAGATAGAAGAGAGTGTTATAGTTGAAATATTGAAATGACTGATTACAAGCAGGCGCACAATAAAACGCCGTTTGATTTTTATAACCCTTTACAACATTCACTTCATTTACATATTTGCCTCAAGTATATTTAATTGAATCCCAGATAAATGTCACAGATGAAATGCTAGAAAAAAATAAGAAAAATCACAAATGAAAATGAAGAACTAATGGAAGTAAAGAAACTTATTAAGTGGGGTTAGCCAAACAACAAGAAAAAAGTCACTAAAATTGGTAAAAAGTTCATAAAATACAAAAGTGAACTAACAGTACAAAATGAAATAGTATTCAGAAATCAGAGCATAGTGATACCGGCGAAGGTGAGGCCAGAAGTAATGCAGAAAATACATTACAGTCACTTGGGAATTAATAAAACCATAAAATTGGCCAAAGAATCAGTATTTTGGCCAAGCATGACAAATGAAGCTAAATAATAGTCAGAAGTCGGAACCACTTTAACTCACTTATTTGAAATTAGAGGTATAAAGTATCTCTTAGTGGTAGATTATTTCTCAAAATTCTTGGAAATAGAGAAACTTGGCAATGACACTAGCAGTTCAAAAGTTATAACGGCTCTCAAAACAATATTTGCACCTTATGATATTCCAGCAATAATAATCTCAGTTCAATTCAAGCGCATTCAAACAGTTTGAAAAAGACCGAAATTTCAAACACATTTACAGCTCGCCAAAGAATGCGCAGAGAAATGGCATGGCAGAACGAAATGTCCAAACAGACAAGAAATTAATTTATAAAGTCATAATAGAATACAATAAAGACATCCCACTGAGCAAGGTAATATTGAATTAACATTGCAGAATCTTTTCCAAAGCAAGTGTTAAGTTTGATAGATTACTTGCAGAAAGCCTCCTGCAAGTTTGTTGCAAATGGCAAATCTTCCCCCCAGTGACTTTACATATGCACGTGTTTCTTTTGTAACTTTACTGCAAGTTTACTGTAGTGAGCTGTTACAAACTTTCTTTATACTTACAGATGTTACCTTACAGCAAGCTTCAATTTTAAAAGGGCCTAGCAAAGTTGTAAAACTTAAACTTACATTTGCAACTTATCTACAATTGTATATATTATATATACAGTGCAAGTTTGTAACTTGGGATAATTCCAATTAATCTACTTCAGCTTTTTTCCAAAAATGCTCGGATAATATTCTCAGTTACAATCTTTTCAAAAATGTATTATACAATTTGTGTCAATTGTCATTGATAATTTTTGTAAATGACAACCTTAGCTTTTTGTTGACTATTTTTAAAGTACACATCAAGCGATACAAAACCACCAAATTTCAAATTTTTATTATAAATCTTCATTTGAAAGCAAGAAAAAAAATTGTGTAGTTATCAAGGAATAAAAATTTTAAATCTGCTGGTTTTCTACAACTTCACATGTAAGAACTTTAAAAATAGTCAACAAAAACGTAGGGTTGATTTAAAAAAATTATCTCGATGAAGTCATTTTTCAAATATGGTACATACTGTATAGATTTTTTAAAAGACTGCAACTTGAAATACTGAACAATGTGTCCAAGCATTTTTGAAAAAAAGAAACTGTATTTGATTAACTGAATTTATTTCAAGTTACAAACTATTACTGAATATAGGTATAAGTGTATTCATACATAATATATATTTCTTGTAAAACTGTAAAAAATGACTTAAGACAATGTTAATTAGAATAAAATCTTTATTACATAAAAAATTAAAGACTTACAACATATTTCATTTCTGCTGATAGATATAGATATGTAGATTTTATTGACCATCAAATGTACATGGTAAGTCACTATTTTTATAAGTACCGACTATAGTTACTAGATAGAGATAGTTAAGACATAGCGAGCGTGTCCATGTTTAGCCTAAAATACAGTTTTAGTCAAAACTCAGCGACAAAACAGATAACTTGAACTCACGATATCATTAATAATTGACCGATTTCAAAAATTATTTTTTCTAAATGAATACCAATTAATTGTTTTTGATATTGTTTTACTAAATACCTCTTAGTCGTCTAGGAAAACGTGTGAAACACCGATAACAAAAAGTAAGTATTCTGCAGCATTGCTTATTTTGAGAGGCGATAATTTTTTTAGCTTCTAAAAGATGTCGTAATAACATATGTGACAAAAAATAAAGTCAACATATCAAATACTATTGTGAAATATCTAAAATAGTGCGTTCATTTCGATTTTAGAGAGAGTTTAGTTAAGCAAACGTAAGAATATGCAATGGATAAATCAAGCGCAGGGAAATGAATACAACTTCAATGCGAAAATAGCTTAAATATGGCGACAGTCTCTTGAGAGTGTTCACGCATATGTCTTAACTATCCCTATCGAGTAAGTATAGTACCGTCAATGTCTGTGTACATTCAGAAACCTTGAGTTAAAATAAAGCAAAATTATGACTACGATGAATTACGTATATATAAAAAAAGTCTGTGGCTAGTGGAACTTGCCTTCCAAAGCTTTTGCCTAACGAACTCACACACACAGACACACACACTACAAAGAATGAATACAAGTCGTATGTAACACTATACACATTAGTTTAGAGCACTAATAAATTCCTCCACCTTGGTTTTTGTTTTATAACATCCACTAGTGCCTACTGTAATCTTGTTAGTGGGAGCATCTTAATAACATTAGGTAGAAAACTGAGGAATTTGATTCCAAAGTAATCAAACATCTGCTTTGTTTTCTCCTTTTTGTGTAACTGTATTTTTAATTTATGCCTGCACCTGATATTGATGTTGCAAACTTCATCATTCACTGGATATTTTAAATACATATACTAAAGAATATGTTTGGAAAGGTACCTAAGTATCCCATTGGCCTCGAACACATAAGGGCAGCTTTTTCTTGGACCTACGCACACAATGTCTATTGCTCTTTTTTGCATGATAAACACATGTTCCGCTGCTGACGAGTTAACCCATGTGAGTGTTCCATATGAAAGGTACTGTAGTGTTCCTTTTGATGTCGATTGCTCTGGATAAGCCTCATTCTTCCATAGGTCAATCATATTTAACGTTTTGAAATGAATTGGTCTGACCATGTAAGACATCTCTAGGCTGCGTCTAAGGACATGACAGAATTCGTATTTAGCAACTAGGTTTTCTTTTTCATTGAGTATATTTCATAAAAAGAAACAAAAATATAAATGCAGCCATTTTAGAATTTTATTGAATTCACACATGTATTTAGTATATAGCTGTTTCAGGGATTCTTACCTGAGATGTTTGTTGATATACTCCATGTTTCATTACCTACACTCCAGACAATGAATTACTTAATTACCCAAAATTCAAACAATTTAGGCTGCAATAAGATTGTTTAATCTTTAAAACTTCCAGAAAAATAAATAAACATAGATCAAATAAAAGCTTATGACGATATCATAAATATAAACAACAATCCGCCATTAATAATTAATGTCGGGCGCATTGTCAGAGTCAGTTCGCTGTTAGCGTTGGGGATGCTATGTTGCTATTGGACGACGATGACATACGATCGAACATACACGAACAGGAAAAGGGAGGGAATTTAAATAAATGTTTAGAAATTAAAACAAACTTTCAGAAACATTACAATTGTAACTTTACGTGAGCTTACAAATGGAGAAAAACAACAAACCGGCAAAGGAGATATTACATTTGAAAGTTATGTTAAAGTTTCATTTGTAAGTTTGCATTGGTTTTTTAGCTGCAAACATTTAGAAATGTTCCAAACTTAACTTGCTTAATGGTAAATTATCTAACGTTGCGGTAAGCATTTGTAAGTTACATTGCTTAGTGGGATAAGTCTAGCATTACTTCACCTTATAAACGTTCCAGTGGTAGGAAATTACTCGGCGGCACAGTTACAGATGCCAAGAAGTTACGCAGTGACTTGCCTTGTATAATAGATAATCTAAAGCCAATTTAAATCAACTTGAGAGAATGTGGTTCCATAATAGTACAAAATCAAATAAATCAAAGTAAGTATTACAATGAAAAAGGCGTGAAAGAATTGAAATCTCTAAGAGTGTGTGACAAAGTGTATTTGCAATTCAAACCAAACGATAGGTGGCAAAGGGGGATCATTTTAGACAGACTAAACTTCAGAAGATATAAATTACAGTTGGAAATGGCTCGATAATTGTAAGAAGTTGAAAATTTATATAAAAAGATAGCAGCTTAGGAAACATCAAAATAAAAACGTGATTGATAGGAAACCCAGAAATAATAGAAGACAAAAGTACAATCATCGAGCCAAAATTATCAACTTTCAGTTTTGGAATTACCACACGTAACAATGAAATTACAGAATACACTCAAGGGAAACCAAATAGAGAAAATGACACAAACCTTGCTGAAGAATATGTATTCACTAATGATGATGTAGGTGGTAATGACTCAGAATTTTCGTGGGGTATGAATGAGAATAATGAACAAATAATAAGTGAAAGTAATAATTCAAGTAAAAATACACAAGAGGTGGATGATACTGCAAGATTGAGTGACAATAAAAAAGTGCCATATATGACACAAAAGGGTCGGAAGACTCAGAAACCAACTGACTATAAAAAATATGGACAAGGGGAAGATGAGAAATGAAGTGTTTAATGTTAAGAGTTACTATATTAAGTAGTTGAGAAGTTTAGTTTTAGGTTTAGATAATAAAAGAGAAAGTTGTTAAATGCTAAGTTTATTTAAATAGTTTTATAAAGTAGGGAAGTTTTATGTTAAGTTATATAAGTGTACACAAGACCAAGAAAGTTTATGCTTATTAAAAAAGATAGATGAAGTGAGTGGGATTAACCATAGAGACATGGAGCTGGAAGCAGAGTTAACATGTTATATGGTTAGACAAGACCAGTGGACAGTTGATATATGTCGAGGGTATTAGCATTATCATGATGTCAACGAATGAGATGTATAGAGACGAGGTAATAAAGTATACTTGTTATTGTTAATTGTTGTAACTTTAATCAAAGCCCTTCGCTGAAAGTGATAACCAACACGCCACGTGACAGCGTCAGGTGAGCGTAAATGGCGTATAGTAATTGACAATAGAAACCTTAATGAAAAAACTATCGGTGACAAGTATCCTTTACTGAATATGCATTATTAGATAAATTAGGCAGATGCCAATACTTTTCCACATTGGATCTGGAATCTGGATTTCATCAAATCAAAATGTTGGAAGATGATATCCCAAAAACTGCCTTTAACGTAGAAAATGGCCATTTCGAGTTTCTCAGAATGCCAGTGGGGTTGAAATATAGTCCAAGTACCTTCCAGCGGGTACCTGATAATGTTTTATGTGGAGTACACAGCGAAAAATGTCTAGTTTATCTGGACGACATTATAATTTTTAGCACTAGTGTGCAAGAACATATATCTCGATTACGAGACGTGTTCCAGAGGCTGAGCAAAGCAAATTTTAAAATACAATTAGACAAGTCCGAATTCCTAAAAAAAGGAGGTAGCATATCTCGAATATGTTGTGAGGCCATCTGGCGGTTAAAAATTTCCCGATACCAAAAATACGAAATATTTTAAAGGTTTCTTAGGACTTCTGGGATATTACAGATATTCATTCAAGACTTTGCCAGGATTACAAAACCCCTGACTAAATATTTAAAGAAAGGCGCGATTATAAATATAAAGGATCCCGATTATCTAAATTGTTTTAACACATGTAAAGAATTATTAATTAACGAACCGATTCTTCAATACCCCGATTTCGCAAGGCCTTTTGTACTGATACATATGCCAGCAATCTTGTTATTGGTGCCGTGTTGTCCCAAGGAAAAATTGGTGTCAGTTTACCTTGCGCTTATGTGCCAACAACTTTAAATACCTCAGAGGCAAACTACTCAACGATTGAGAAAGAATTATTGGCGATCGTGTGCGCTGTAAAATACTTTCGTCCATATCTTTATGGAAGAAAATTTCAAATAGTAACAGACCATAAGCCACTACAATGGCTATTCTACTTAAAAGAGCCAAATTATAAATTGCTTAGATGGCGCCTTAAAATTGAGGAGTACGAATACGAAATTATTATAAAAAAGTAACACTAAACAAAAATTCATACGCTTTATCCCGTATAGAATTAAATATTTTATATGACAAGAATGCACAAGATTCCAGTGCTATATTTAAATATATGGAAAATTTTGATAATGAAATTCAGGCTAAAACACTGATAATCAAGAAACGCAATATTTAATTGTAGAAGTCGAAAATATAGATAATAATGTCGACGATGACATAACTATTCATTACAATTACGAAAACCCTATAATTGGAGTACGTGTAGTCGAGTGTTCAGTTAATTTTGGTAAAAATCAAATAATTACTTCACAAGTAAAGTTTTCACCATCAGTACCGGTAATTGTAAAATTATTTAAAGATAATAATAATAATAATAGTAATAATTTATTGTTCCATAAACAAATACAGAGAGAAAGTTCGAAGATATGAATACAGTCAACTTAACAATGATAACACAGCTGTGGTAAATAAGGATTGTCATTACATTATATATATATATATATATATATATATATATATATATATATATATATATATATATATATATATATATATATATATATATATGATACATTAATTTATGATTTAACGCATCTACGCTATCCTATGACTAAGTACAATTCATTCATGTTAAACGTTATAGATTGTAGAAAGTACGGTAAACCCGTAAGGGGTTTGTTTGTACTAAAGAAGGCGATCAGATGAGTAGTCTATTTATTATGCGTTTCTAAGAAAGTAATATTCCATAACAAGGTACGTCTATGAGCAAGTAAGTTATCTTTTTTTAAAGATCTGAAAATACGTAAGTAAATATACCCACGGAAAGAGATGGGAATTTGCGTTACATCCTTGAGGGCCCAGGTTTTAGTGTAGTAAAGGCCAATATCATGGAAAGTTTCACATTTTGTCACGTTCGGCTTTCAAGTGGAGTCATTTACAATGTCACAAGGTTTAAGTAGTTTATGACCTAGAGATAAGGCGGTGTGGTCTAAGTGCAATTCTTCACGATTTATAGATTCTATTTAGGAAGGCAGTATTGTTACCCAACCATCCCCTGACAGCTCGTTTGAAAGCTGGTAAAGACTTTATGCAAAGATTAACAGGTAGCCGGTTGAAAAGTTTAGGACCATAATAGCTTATGTGCTGCAAGCACACGGTGAGATTTTTTGAAGGAATTTTTAAATGACCTGCAGAGGATTACCTTGTATTCTTTTCGTGACTGATTACAAATCTATATTTGTCTGATTTACGCATATATTTGAGTACGGCATAAGCACTTAATTGAGTGATGTTAAATAATTTGGATTCACTGAAAACTAATAACGATGGGTAATACAAGTATTTTTTCAGAACAGTTTTAATAATCCATTTCTGTGTAATGGTTAAGCAATGTAAGTGAGCTGGGTAGGCAAAGCTCCATATTGTTATTCCATAGTTTATTAGAGATTCAACGATAGCACGATAGACTATTGTCAGATTCTTGAAGTTAAGCATATTCCTAAGTAGTTTAAATTTATAGATTGTTTTTCTAATCTTTTCGTTAACATAATTAATATGTTGGCCCACTTGAAGCACTGATCGATGAAAATACCCAAATATTTTAGGCAGTTGGTGCGGTTTATAGTTATCGTGCACGCATAGTTTGGATTATGTGGACAGTGCCTTGTGTGGATGACGATATTGTTGAAATCAGGGAGCTGAGATTGTTGAGGGCCAAATGCAATAAATTGAGTTTTTGTTACGTTAAGCGTAATTAGGTTCTCATCTATCCATGTTTTGACCTTGGTGATGGCCCTACATGCAAAATTATGAGCCAGTTCCCATGTCTTCGCCTTAAGAAGTAGCACTGTATCGTCAGCAAAGCAGCATAATTCCCCAGCAATATCTAATGTATGTATATCATTGATATATATGAGAAACAAGATAGAGCCAAGCACAGTTCCCTGTGGCACACCATACTCAATAGGCATAATATACTGACTAAGAGTAGAATTAATTCTCACCCTTTGTTTTCTTTCAGCAAGGTATGACACAACAAGATCTAGAGCTAAGCCTCTCACGCCCATTGACTCGAGTTTGTTTATAAGCCTCGAGTGAGGCACTGTATCAAACGCCTTAGCCAAATCAAGAAAGATACCAACAGGTTTTTCATGACTGTTAAAGCAGTTGTTGATGAAATCAGTAACAAAAACCAGGGCGTCCTCTGCAGATTTCTTTTCCTGAAAGCCAAACTGCGATCTGTTGAAAAAGTTATGTTTATTGAGGAAGTGTAGTAACCTATTTTTAATGCATTTTTCTACTATTTTAGAAATAACATTCGTGAGCGATTGGACGGTAATTATTGAGATCAAGCTTATCACCTGCTTTGTGTAGTGGAACAATAGTGGCATGTTTAAAAGCACTGACAGAGTAATAATAATAATAATCTAATAATAATAATAATAATAATCTTTATTGGTCTTTTTGCTACAAAATCCAGTAGATAAGACATGTCAGGATTAGATAAAAATACCAGAAAATAAGAAAAACAATCACAGATATCACGTCTGTCTAACAGACATCTTCCTCTACAAAAATAAAAACCATAATCTTAAAAATGTCCAAAATTTCCAATAATCTAACAACAATCTTTTCATAAACTTAAAAACACTCTAAAATCGAATTTAAAAAGTACCGATTCATATAATTATAAAATAACTAATCGAAATATCTTAGGGATATACTCTAAAAAATCTAAAATACAATTTAACAAGAAACTTAAAAATAGCCACACATATATACACAATATATGCAAGTATACAATAAATGTAAAAACCAAATCATACCGCCAGAAACAAACATCACATAAATACAAATTACAATTTTTTGCAGTTTTTCATGGATAAAAATTCACCGATGTTATAAAAGCAATGTTTCAGTAGATAGCTCCTCAAACTTTTTATAAAACAATCTGATGAGTCCCCTCTAAGATTCTCTGGTAATCTGTTATAAAGATAACAGCCAGAGTAAACTGGTGACTTCTTGTAAAACTCATGCCTAGGAAGTTTTAAGTGAAACGTCCCTTCTCTCCTAGTGTGATAGTGATGCACATTATAATTTTTATATACGAGTCTCTGTTTGCATGTATATATGCTAGTAAACGTAGCAAATATATAGATGCCACAGTCAGAATGCCATTCTTTTTAAAAATATCACGACATGACTGGCCGTATGGCAGATTAAATATTACTCTCAAAATCCGCTTCTGAATAACGAAGACTATGTATCTCTGTTGCCTGGCCCCAGACCACTATGTTGTAGGACAGAGGAGAATACACCATTGCATAATATATATTTAATAGATTTGTGGTGTTAAGGCTGTTTTTAAGATTAATAATTACATAAAAGGCCCCATTGAGTTTCTTACATAAGTTATCTATATGGTAGCTGAATGTCATCCTACTGTCGACATCTATGCCAAAAAAATTTACACAGCTTTCGTTTCTTATAACTTCATTATATATCTGCAGATTAATGCTTTTGAGCTTCTCATTGGAGTGTACGTTATGTGTTTCCATATAGACCGTCTTTTGACAATTGATGATTAATCTGTTTTTATAACACCATTCTTGAAAGCACTGCAATACAGAGTTTGCTTTTTGCTCAACGTATCCCACAGTCCTACCACTCACAACAATCAAAGTGTCGTCAGCATACATAAATACCCTACCACCAGTTACGTGGTTTGAAAGATCGTTGACATATAAAAGAAATACAAGTGGGCCAACGACACTTCCCTGTGAAGTACCAAGAGACAATTTATACGCATCCGATTCTGCCTCTCCAACTTTGACATATAACTGCCTGTCCGTGAGATAGGAGGTTATAAGGCTATTTACCACCCCACGTATACCCAGCATATCCAGCTTATCAGACACAAACTTTATATCCACGGTGTCGAATTCACATGATAGGTCAAAAAACAGTGTTACGACGCATTCGTTTTGATCCAGTTTATCATGTGTCTCCTGTATATAGCTAGTCACTGTTGTTTCAGTCGAGAAACCTTGTCTAAATCCATGCTGAGAAGAAGTAATTACTTGATACCTATTTAAAAATATTATTATCCTGTCACATATTAGCCGCTCTATTATTTTCGATAGTATGCTTAAAACGGATAGGGGCCTATAGTTTTCTAAATTTTCTGGGTCTCCTTTTTTAAAAGCTGCGATTATTTTTGCAAATTTGAGTGCCCTTGGAAACTGACCTAGTCTTATGCATGCATTTGTTATCTCAGCTAACGCCTCTGATAATTCACTAGCACATTTTTTTATTATTAAAACTGGCATATCGTCGAAGCCACACGACTTTTTGTTAGGAAGTTTATTTATTAAACCGATGACCTCTTCTTTCGTTACCGGCGAGATAAAACAAGTTTTATCATTGTAAATTCCCGTGGTTCAGCTTCCCGACAGACCACATCTAAAGTGAGAATTCAATTTTTCTGTTACGGTGGTCGTGAAATGCCTAGCAAACAAGTCTGACTTTTCTTTATTGTCCTTTACTAGTTTATCTCCTACTCTGACCAATTTCTTTAACAACCTTGGCCCTACCCATTTTATCTCCTACAATTTCCCATAGCTTTTTCGTTTTGTTAGCTGCATTTTCGACAACGTTTGAAAAATGTTCTTGTTTTGTTACCCTCACTTTTTCTTTTATTTCTTTTTTCAAGGTCTGATAGATTTGTTTAATTTCTTCATTATTTCCAATCTTTCTCAACACATTTAAACCTCTTAGATCGTCAAGTTTCTTTTTTAAAGTCTTTGAAAATCGTACTTTATGCTTTGTATTGTAGCTGGTATTAACAGTTATTTTTCTTGCTGGACGTGATACTTCAAAAGACCATAACAAAGCATCAAAAAAAGCATCAAATATTTCATTTATATGTGTGCTCTTAACTGCTGACTGGCACCGGAATGAATCTGCAAATCTTACTTTAAATTCTGCAATTGAGCTTTCATTAATTTTACGAGATACAAATTTTATTTTTTATTACAATTATATGCCGTTTGACAAGTTACTTCAGTTTTAATTTGTTGAACATAGTGATCAGAAATACCAGGGTCATAATATTGGGAGCCTACCACCTGTAGTACATTTGTTAGTAAAAAGTCTGATACATATGATCTAGATTTTGATTAATAATTTTTTTATCCTTTCCGTGCCTTTGTGTAATTATATTAGCAAATGAATTTAAATTATCAAATTGGGTAACTATATTTTCTTGATTTTGGAAAAGGTTATCTAAATTTTGCTCCGTTTATTAAGCCGCGTTTAGTTCTGTGGATTTAGTTTTTGTAGTTCATTATTTAATCGTGACAAATGGTCATCTAAAATTAGTAAATATCGTTCGTTAGTTGCAGACATTTGTCCAGTGTTTAAAAAATTTAGAATTTTTTTATGATATGTTATAATTAATTTCTATATTGGTAATATTAAAATTAAAATAAAATTTATGATAATGTTTAAATATTTTTGCTATGCCTAAATATTCTTTAAAATATCTGTTAGAGTTTATTGATGTTATTTGAAGTGGATGGACCAGGCTGAGGGTCATCGTTGTTTGTAGTAGTAGTAGTTTTGTCCTGTAACGAAAAAGTCTTTCTTACCCTTTTTATGTTAGAAACGTTAGCTTTTGCTTTTGGTTTAGAAAATGTAACAATATTTTCTTTTTGTTTAGGATGTGATCGTAATTTATAAAGAGGATTTGTTTTTATTACTTTTGGTAGCTAGTTGTGTTGTTTCTTGTAAATCTGGTGTCGTTTGTCTGTCCGCATTTGTTTTGGAAATTCTTTGTTCTCCACTTACTTTTTGTTTTTGATATACACTGTCGAAGAAATGCATTATTTCTTTAAGCCTATTGTTATTGTATTCCTCGTAAAGGGTAGTTTCAAATGTGACTGTTGCAGTGATGGCTCGTGACTCTGGGAGTGGGTGAAGCAGAATCCGCGTGGCCCCAAAGGGGGGTCCAGGGAGACAAAGACACCCCCCCCCTGCGCCGCGTGCGATTTTTTTTAAATTTTCCTGACACTTCAGCATTTCAATGAAAGTTTGAACAAAAATATAGACATTCACAAGGAATAATGTCCAGGAATATTCGATGAGAGGACACTGTACACATACTCTACACGCACGCATACGGTAATATAATACGGCGCGTATTACCTATGAAAATCTATTTATAGAGGGAAGAGCTACAAGCATATTTTTTTTTTCAAATTAAAGGCCCTTCTTTTTTTACAACTTGAAATTTTATATCTAATATTTTATTATTTTGAAATTATTCTTTTAGAGGTGATAATAAACAAAACAATTCCACTTACCAAAAAGGAACATGAAAAATCCAGCTTTTCAAAGCCTGTAAATGTGACATACCAGATTATTTAACGGCAATATAGTAAAAATAAAAATACGCCTCTGACGATTAGACTCAATCTAAATAAACGACGGACACTAAGCTTTGAAGCAGGCTCAGAACACTGCACCACTTTTGTGACTAATAACCAGCAACCTACCAGTGCACGTGCCGTTGTCATGGGAACCGTATCATGCAAGCGTCCCGAAACTGATGCAGAATTTGTATACGAACGAATCTGGCTCAGTCGGCCTGAAATTGCTTAACGCTCTAGAGTGGTCTATGGTCTGCAATACGTAAGCGCTGCGTGCTGGGGCATGTATACATTCAATTCAATGATCAGGGGCGGGCTTGCAAATTATATCGTACCATAAATTACTGTAAAAATACATTGCCAACTGCGGCGTGATGTAACAAGACATTTTACGTGGTTGTACCAAATGAATTTGAGAGAATGAAAAAAATTAAAATTATGGTGGATTTTGGATAAAACAGTTTAGCTTAACCGAAAAATATAGGTGAAGCAGCGCTTCACCTGCGTCACGGGATGATCCGCCACTGAACTATTGGTAGGTCGTCGTAGGGGCCGTATAGTAATGTAAAAGGTGAATAACCAGTTGTCGAATCAATAGACTGGTTGCAAATTAGGGTTGCTGTTATCATTAGAGTTGCAGGCCTCTCTTATGGGTTTTGTAATTTAAGAATTCTCAATTTTTCTACAAGAGTTGAGTGCAGTCGCTCTATTGGAGAGCTTAAGAGGATTTTGGAGGGTTATTATGTGAAGATTAATATTAAAGAAATTACAGTATTCTTTAAAGGTGGTATTCGAAAATTATTTGCCAGCGTCGGCTACTATTTTTAGGGGATGATTATGATGGAAAAAATAGTGTCGAAGTTTATTTAACACAGTTATTGCGGATCCATGACTTATATAATATGCCTGCGCATATTTGGAGAATAAATCTATGATAGTTAGGAATTTGCAATTATCCAAATTAAGGGTGTCAATGTGTATCACTTCAAAAGGGAGTTTATCTAGAAGTAAACCTGAAAATTGTGGTTTGTACGGATTTCTTTCGTATTTTGTCTGAAGGCAAATTGAGCAATTATTAATAAAAGCGTTTATATAATTTTTTATGTTAGGCCAAAAATATTTTTGTTTTAAATGTTGATAGGTTTCGTTAATGCCATCGTGGTTTCGTGTGTGATCTTCGTCTATAATTTGTTGTTGAGTTTCTTGTTTTTCAACGTCATGTAAAAATTCATTAGATTTTATTTTAACAGAACTATTAAATAATGTTGAAGAAACAGCAGTGAAATATTTGAATAGTCTATAATTTTACAGTAAATTACGTGAGTGAATTTTGTATCAATAAATTGTTTCAAAAAGTAATTTATTTGTCTTAATTCGTAATTGAGTTGAACCTTTACATGTATTATTTCAAACTTGAATATTTTTAATTTGCGTGTTTCATATTTTGGTTCGTAATCTAAAATTACTCGTCTGGAAAAATGATTGACTGGATTTTATGATATAGGTATTTTGAAGACTGGATTTTCTGCTGACAAGTGTTGTGTCTTGTGAGTTATTGCGTTCAGGTAGGTCACTAGTCGTGCTAGTAGATGCATTTTGCGTCGTTTTCTAGTTCGTTAATTATTTATCTTTCTCTGTCTTCGTCAGCGTCTACGTTATTAACTATTCATTCCAAGTCAAAGTCGTCTTCGATCGCGTTAATTTCGATTCGCGATAAGGAATCAGCCATTACGATATCTTTCCATTTTTTGTATTTTATCTCGTAATTAAATCTCTCTAATCTTAGTCGCCATTCAACTAGGCGAGAGTTTTGTTACTTAATGGAAAATAGCCAAACAAGGGGTTTGTGGTCAGTTTCTATAACAAATTTTTGTCCAAAGAGGTAAGGTCTAAAATGTTTTGTATTTTCTACCATGGGTAATAACGCTTTTTCGAGGGTCGAATAATTTCTCTCGGCTGAATTTACTGTTCTTGAGTAAAACCCAATTGGTTTATTATTTTGGGACAATTCTCCACCTATAGCTATATTGCTTGCGTCGGTGGTTAAATGAAATTGTTTAGAAAAGTCGGGGTATGTCAGGACAGGAGAATTTGTAATTAATACTTTTATTTTTTGAAATGCGTCAAGATATTCCGGGTCGTGAATATTTATATTGGTATCCTTTTTTAAATATTTATTGATAGGGAATACTAATTTAGCGTAATTTCGAATAAAGCGTCTATAATAGCCTGTTAATCCTAAAAATGCTCTTACTTCTATACTTGTATTTGGTATTGGATAATTTTAAATGGCAGTTATTTTTGATGGGTTCGTTCGATCCCTAAAAACCCAACCTCTTTACGCGAAAATTCTGACTTATCTAACTGAATTTTTAGATTACACTCTTTTCACTTATTAAATATATTTTTTACGTGACAAAGGTGTTCTTGAAGATATTTTGAGAAGATTACAATGTCGTTCATATATACGAAACAAAACTTGTATAAATATGGCCTTAATACATTAACCATCAGGCATGAAAAGGAACTGGAAGCCCCCTTTAATACGAATGGCATGCGGACCCATTCGTCATGGCTATTATTTACAGAGAATGCTGTTTTTTCGATACTGCCACGATCCATTTCAAATTGATGGAATCTTTGTGCTGGGTTGAGAGTCGTGAAATAGGAGCAGCGTCCTAAATTATTTAAAATTTCTTCGATACGAGGTAACGGGTACTTGTCATCAATCGTTTTTTTCGTTAAGTTTACGGTAATCGACTACTAAGCACCATTTCTTTTTTCCAGAAGCGCCTTGACGCCTCGGGACAATCCATATCGGACTTGAGTAAAGGGATATTGATGGTGTAATTATTTTGTTGCCTAAGAGTTTTTGAATTTGGTTTTGGACTTCTTCACGTAAATGAAAAGGGTATGATTTGGTGTGAACAACTTCATCGTCTTTAGTTCTTATTTTATGTTTCATTGCCTTGGTGAAAGATAGATATGAGTCTTCATAATAAAAAATATCATTATAATTTTGACACAAATTAAGCCGTTTTTCATATTTTTCTGTATTTAAATGATCTGTTCTTAAAACTTTTGTTACATCAAAATGTTTTGAAATTTTAGGTAGTTTGTCAGAGTAATTTTGTAAGGGATCGACATCTATTTGTTCTTGAAAATGTATTTTTACAAATTTTGAATTTGGATTTTTCTTTATTATGGGCACTCTACAATATCCGTCTTTTGCTTCGGCTATTGACTCGTAATTTAAAACATTTATTTCTTCAATACGTGGTAAAACTACTATGCCTTTTTCTATACTTACAGGGACTGATACATAATTTTCGCAAATTTGTTTGAAATGTGTAAAATTCAGTGTATTAATTTCAAGGTAAAATGGGATTTTTTGATTTCCTAGAGTTAAAATTTGTTTATTATAATCGATATTTCTCTTTCATTTTGTAAGATGAGCTGACCCTATAGAGCGTCAAATCTATGGTGCCATTGCATGACACGCATTGGAAATTGGTAATTAAGATTAAATTCTTGTAAAATAGGATACGTTACGTTGTCTTCACCATGGGTTATCTGAATAACTGATTTCATTGAAATTGGTGCCTAATAAATAATTTTTTTAAATAATTCGTAAGCCGGTCCTGAATTTATGTTACTATCTGACGCTCCGAAGTCAATCAATACTTTTAAATTTAGACTTGGTATAACAAAAAAAAGGTAAAAAACAATATTATTTATATCTAAATAGATTACTTTTTGGAGGCTGTTTCGTGAAAATTCCGATTTGGATTGGTGTTGTAGTCTGTTAAAGGTTCAGTTGGTTCAGGAAATTCTAGTGGCTCTACAGTTTCGTCAGATGGTTGATCATCATAATGGCATTCGTCAGAATAATCTCGTTGTAGGTCCTCTTGGTGAAAGAGTTCTTGATGTTGAAACGTGGGCCTAGATTGGGGTATAAAGTGGTTTCTTTGTGGCATTTCTTGTGTATTTCTTAAAGAAGCTTGGTTGCTTATTGACATGGGTGTCGTTCCTTTACTTAATTGAGTTGGAGCGTGTTGTATATTTCTATTAAAATTTTGAACGGGTATTGTGTTAGAAATTGACTGAGAAGGAAACGGTTGTCTTTGTTGTGTGATTTGTTGTGGTTTGTTGTATATTTGGGGAAGTGCTGGAAATATTGGTTTTTGGGTATGTGTCTGTCTATGTTGTACAGGTGTGTTATGATTTGTTTTCATATTCTTTTTGTTTCTGGGGCAATTAATGAAATTCGACTGTGTAATCTCGTTATCCATTACATTCTAACATAAGTGAATCAAAAGTATTAACACTAACTAATCTAAGATGTGAAAAGTAAGCTTCTATTACACCCGCTTTAAATGCTGCCACTGCATTTTGTTGGTGAAATTCTTTTTTGTAAGTTTTTACATCGTTAACTACATCTTGTATATCTACCTACATGTTCAATTAAGATTTTTAGCTTTTCTTTAATTAAATTGAAATATTCCTGAATAGTTTGTAATTTAATCATAAAGCTAGTATTTAAATCATTGATTAAAAGATTTTCTGAACGGGGGTCTGAAAAGTGATTTTTTAAAGCCAATTTTATATTTTCTCACGTATGGTTTTCTAAACTAATTAACACGTCCCGAACGTTACCAGTGATTTTAGCTTTTATAAATTCTAGTAACATTCGATTTGCGTGTGTTTCAGCTTCTGGCCTTCTATAGCTAGTAATATAAAGTTCTCACTTTTACTAAAATAAGCAAGATGCTTCTGCCCACCGGAATATTCGGGGATCATGATAGCAGCTTGTGAAAATTCGGCAATGTGATTATTTGCCATTTCTAAATTATTTAAACTTAATTGATTAATATGGTCTCCTTCTAATTATAATATAGGTTCTCTTTTCCTAATAGGCGATCTATCTCTTAATTACCCAAAATATATGAACAAGTAATGGTTGTTAAGCATTCCAGAGTGAATTGAAAAATAGACCGCGAATATGAATTATTGAACAAAATTATGTAAGGTATAAATGTAAAATAGATACGATATGAATGCACAGATAAAAATATTGAAGGAAACTTACAGGAAGCGCATGGGTACTTCTGCTATTGGTTTCTCGCTGATTTCCCTCTGGCAGCGTGGACTGATTTGCACCAGGTGTGGATGTTCGATGTTGCACATAAACTTTTAGAAAAAAGACCGAAACTAATTTTACTAAGATTTAAAGCTTGCAAAAATTAGGCCTCGTTGTGCAATACTGTTCACTAGCAGCGCCAATTAAGTTTTTTCGTAAGCGATTGTCCGAAAAAAATTATTTATTGATTTAAGTGGTACAAGTATTACAGTCTAAAATCTATTATAAAAATGTGTGATTCAAAACAACATGTGAACAAGTAAATTTACAGCGATTGAATGAAATAATGTTCTAGAGAATTAACATAAATGCAAACGTCTTAATCAGCACTCTTGCACAAATCACTAAACTTGATGATGCATGGTTTCCGGGTTCGTCGTATTTTGTATGATGTTGAGAATATACAGGGATGTAACTATATATATATATATATATATATATATATATATATATATATATATATATATATATATATATATATATATATATATATATATATATAGTGTGAAACCACCAGATGGAATAAACTGAATTTCTCAATTATTGTGCATATTTATAAAAATGCCGAAACACGTCAATGTTAGATTACAAAATGACATCCTGCAACGTGAAAACTTCACCCCTACATTCAACCCCCTTAGAGTGACAGTTGCAACCTCCAAGTTTTTATAAATGAAGTAGGGAAGTATGAGCTTGTGATAACTCATTTGAAAAATCTCTTCATTCTTTATACAAAAATGATATATTTTTAAAATTTATTGTAAAATTTAACAGTAGAACAAAATTATCTAAATTATCTAAATTAAAAATAGTCGCCTTTGATTCTTGATGATAAAAAATAAAGAACACATCAATCTTATGGTGGAAAAGGTTCAAAATGCATACCGTGAACGTCTTGGCAGCATCCTAATAGTAAATAAAAATGTCTTCTAATGTTGGTAAACATCTGAGGCGTGACCAACCTAATCGCAATCGTCATGGTTATTCTTAAGTCAGTTAAATCGCTTGGTTTAATTTTGCATACCATACTTTTCACATATCCCCATCAGAAGGAGTCTAATAGCATAAGATCATGATCGTGTTGGCCATTCTAACGATCCTTTCCTCCCTATCCACCGATTAATTTATTTGATTTTACTGGTAATTTTAGCAACAAATTTTTAAAACCATAGTATATTTGAATAAAAAATGAACATCTCTTTCAAATTAGGTATCACAAGCCACTACTTCCTATTTGAAAACCTGGCGACTGCAACTATCACTTAAAGGGGTTGAAGGTAGGGGTGGATTTTTACGTTGCAGGATGTCATTTTTCAATTGGCGAGCTGGTTTCTTCGGCTTTCATTGATAAAAAGCCAAAAGCTGATATAGTGGGCCAGATATATATATATATATATATATATATATATATATATATATATATATATATATATATATATATATATATGCAAAAAGCCGTATAGGGAAGTTTATTGAAGAGTGCCGCATATCACAGCCGATTGAATGCTTTAGAAATATGCAACGAAATTGTATGACTTTCCTCAAACTTTTCAAGAGTAGAACTTCAGAAATGAGCGACATATTTAAGAAGTGGATCGGTTTTGACGAAAGCTGTATTAGCGATCGCCTAGAATGTTTGACTTTTCGAACATTTTATTAGCTCCATATTGATAACTTTTGCCATAACTTTCGACAAAACTGATATAATGGTAATTGCACAATAATTCCCCAAATCGGATTTGTCCCTCTTTTAGCGACATGCTGAACTCGAGCTTGTATCCAAAAATATGGAAATGCCCTCCATCTTACAGGACATCGAAAAGAGGCAACATAAAATTGAAGTCAGTTTAGAAGTACACATTTTAGAGCTATTGCTGGGATTCCATCGGATCCCGATATTGGAGTCAGTTCAAGTGTAAATATTTTAAGACATATTGCCGAGATTCTGTCGGGTCTTGATGTCGTTTTGATGTCTAGATTTTACAATATGCGCGAGGCCTAAAAAATATTTCTCCCGTTTTGGACGTTATAGCTGGAATAGTTTGTGGTAGTTTTTCCAGCGGATCAAGCGTGGAATTTGAAGCAAATACACGGGCGAATATATTAGCCTTTTCTATTGAAGATACAGCCAATATTCTATCATTTATGATGCTGGCTAGCGAGTTATGTGATTCAATGCCTGTTGTGGTATTATCTAGGGAAGTAGTTGCTCTCCAGTTGATTTAACAACTTCCTTTCTGTTATCCTGTGTATACGTGGAAGCCGATAACCGGCCCAAAACCAGAGATAGCGAGTCGTTATATTCTCCACTGCATATTATGGCAATGTCTGTCTTGTGTCTACTTGTGGGAGTATCTGTACATGAGATTTAAAAAATGTAGGGACGCAGCAAGTGCGTTATAGTAGCGCATTTTCATAAGAATTGTACACTATTATTATACGGCATATTAGTAAAGTTAATACTTAAAGTTACACAGACCTTGAAGATCGATTTTAGAGGTCCTAGTACGCGCACATTTGAAGAATTCTTTCGAAAGCGTACCATTGATATCTCTCTATTATCAAAAAATTCTTGTGTTCTAACTCCTTTTGAAAAAATGCCCAAAACACGTTTCTATGAAACTAAAGTTCTAAATTTTGCTATATCTGTAGATAGTGTGAGTGTCTTTAAAAGAAACTTGTATTATAAATTTCATTAAAGTTATACAAAAGATTTCCAGAAGGAAACTTAATTCATATTTAGAAAAGTAAAGTGTCTACTAACCTATAAACGTAGCCGTTATTTTTCCTTATTATCCGCGAGTATGATTTCGTTTTGGTCAACCTAATCAAACCAGTTTTTCCAATATCAACAATAACAAAATGTCTGCCGAAAATTATAATAACAGACTCAAAGATGACAAACTTATTCAGGCGTTTTAAACAAAAGTGAGACGTATGCAATCTGTGCACTATTGTTTCTCAAAATGTGAAAATAAAATATAAAAAACATACATTCATCGAGCTGGATTCGATTATGCAACCTTCTGCGTAAAATACTAGAACGATTGTACTGAGCTATCTGCTAATACGACAAATAAGATTTGTCTACATGATACAGACCTGACACAGGGTTTATGCCCGGGTTAGTGTATGAAAAGTATACGTAACAGTTAATTACAGAATTAGTATAATTGCCATTGAAACACATTCAAAGATTGTTTTGGTCTTATGTGACGTCTTATGTTTAAGTTTGAAGATAAAAGAAACTATTTTAGAATTATTTTTATAGACTTGACTTGATTTTGTTTGCATTTCTACTATATTATGCGACAGCATAATATATCTATGCTGCGCTAAAACTGTATTTGGGGCCGTTCATAAAGCTACAAATATAGTGTATTTTAATAATTGATTGAATCCCCAGTTAAAGAACAATCACTTGGCAAATTTTTAATTTCATGTAGTCTGTCATTCTCCATAATTGCGGGTAGTGTGTTTTATGCCTGGTATACATTTAGTTTGGTTAAAATTGATGTATGGTTTATACCTGTTGTATGAATCAATTTACGCGTGACAGTTAACTACTCTGTCAGACATTGGACTTTAACCACTATTACTATTACTTTAAACACTTTATTTTTAATTTGGAAAAAACTCTAAATATTGTGTACCAAATTACTTAAAATTCACAACATACTTTTATTTGCACTATTTCTAGCCACATGTAAAGTCTCTTTGCAGTTACTCCGATACTTACAAAAATATAGCGTTTTCAAAAATATTTTTGTATATCTTTGAGGGAAAAAATATCCCTTACAGCTTATATACGAACTCGTCCGCTGTCTTAATACAATGAAGATATGTGCCAAGTGTCGTTCTAATCAGTTGAGTATTTTTTGAGTTACCGCTCGGATACATACATACGTATATATATATATATATATATATATATATATATATATATATATATATATATATATATATATATATATATACATATATCCTGTACTTTGGGGACAGTATTACATACACATGCTACACTTTAAGGCCTTTTGTACACTTTGTGGTCGGGTCCCAAAGTTACATAGCATATTCACTACACTTTGGGGTCGGACCCCAAATTCAGTGTCTGGTACGAGGAGTTTCTTTTTATGAGACCGCGTCGACACGTCTGGGCGTTGGCTGTATGAATGGTGAAAAACGAGATACGATTATGGAATATTCTTATAATTTCTACTCATACAATCACGCAAAGTCATTATACCATGGCCAGCAACTGCATTATGTCAACAAAAAAATTGGCATTTGTCAACCTTTTTTTGACATAACAATGCAGCAACCGGCGCCTGGTGAACTCGCCCATTTACTTGAATCTACAATCTACATGCAATAGTGGCCGAGTTCACCAGGCGCCAACAGTTGAAACATTGTGTCAAAATATGCATTCACCACCCCTGAGTTCATGCTGGAACTCAGCTGTTGACAATGTATGAAAGCGGAATGACAAACAAACGTCACAAAACAGTGCTTGAAGTCAACAGAAGGCCGTTCATCAATCTCCAACCGCTGAAATATATCGGTAGCCAGCAGACAAGCGCCTAAATTCAACTGATGGCGCCTGGTGAACTCAGCCAATGCGTGGGTTCACCAGGCGCCAACAGCGGACTTGCTTTATCAGAAAATGTTGTCATTTCAGCTGCTGGCAGCACTTGTCGCCTGGTGAATTCGCTCATGTCCTCATTTAACGATGACTTATTTTACAAGAAAACTTTTTGTGCTGCGTGTAAGGCATATTGATTTCAATTTAAATCCGGAAACTGCTAAAATATCAGAGCTTGGCGCCAAACCCTCTTGGCCGAAGTGGATTTAACCTTGAGTGTTACAAACATTTTCTATTTTAAAAACGGTTTAACATTATCACTCTTTGTTATAGCAAGCGTAATGTCAGGATAAGTGATTCGTCAATATTTTGTAGTTAGATATTTATCAAATGATGCGTTCAACGAACCCAACAGTTGAGTATGTTGATTTGGTTAGTAGGTTGAACGCTAAACGTTCACTTGCGGTGACTCTTAACTGTTGGACATTTAAGCATTGAACTATAATACTACGTTACTGGACATTGCGAACGATGCCCCTTCCACATACGTAGTATATAGTTCAATGCATTTTAGACAGCAAGATTATTTACGTTGACTGAAATAAGCGGTGAATTCAAACCTTATTTCTTGTGCAATATAAAAATGTTGGCATGATATTTCTATACTGTTGCAATATATTAGATTATTTTTTCAGCTTTTGCGAAAGTTAAATAATAAGTGTATTCTAAAGATTGCTTTATAATACTTCCAAATTAAACCACTTACAATTGTCATCTCAATAAGCTATCTGCACGGAAATTACCGCTGTACATCATATTTCCATACTAGTAAGTAAAAAATAAGATTTAAAATAACTGTAATTGTTATCTTATAAAATTTATAAAAACATTACACTTATGTTTGCCATCGCAATGTACTGGCTATGCAGAAAGTTATTTGGATTTTATATTTTAAAAATGTCGTTTGTACATAACGTTTAATAAGAAATTATGTGATACTACCACTTCTTGGAATAAATAGGAATTCAGAATATTTGCACTTTATATGTTGCTTTAAAAAAAATTAAAAATAATACACATGTTGGTCATCACAATGAACTAGTTATACAGAAATGTATTTTGTTCATTGCATTTCAATTATATGTTAACCTACCATATTTTGTGTTACTTCTTGGAATAAATAGCAACTTACAATAATTGAACTGTATATGTTTTAAAAAAATAAAAAATAAAAAATAATACACATGTTGGTCATCTCAGTTAACTAGTTATACAGAAATGTCTTTGTACATTACATTTAAGAAATTATATGTGAAACTACCATATTTTGTGTTACTTTTTGGAATAAATAGCAATTCACAATAATTGAACCTTATATGTTTTAAAAAAATTAAAAATAATACACATGTTGGTCATCTCAATGAACTAGTTATACAGAAATGTCTTTTGTACATTACATTTAAAGAATCATAGGTGAAACTACCAAAATTTATGTTACTTTTTGGAATAAATAGCAATTCACAATAATTGAACTCTATTGGTTTAAAAAAAATTAAAAATAATACACATGTTGGTCATCTTAATGAACTAGTTATACATAAATGTCTTTTGTCCATTACATTTAAGAAATTATATGTGAATCTACCATATTCTCTTTTATTTTTTGGAATAAATAGTAATTCAGAATAATTGAATTCTATATGTTTTAAAATAATTAAAAATAATACACATGTTGGCAATCTAGATGAACTAGTTATACATAAATGTCTTTTGTACATTACATTTAAAGAATTATAGGTAAAATTTCGATCTCTTGTGTTACTTTTTGGAATAAATAGCAATTCACAATAATTGAACTCCATGTTTAAAAAAAATTAAAACAATACACACGTTGGTCATCTCAATGAGCCAGTTAAACAGAAATGTCTTTTGTACATTACATTTGAGAAATTATATGTGAAACTACCATATTTTCTGTTACTTTTTAGAATAAATAACAATTCACAATAATTGAACTCCATAGGTTTCAAAAAAATTAAAAATAATACACATGTTGGTCATCTCAATAAACTAGTTATACAGAAATGTCTTTTGTACATTACATTTAAAGAATTATAGGTGAAACTAACATATTTTGTGTTACTTTTTGGAATAAATAGCAATTCACAATAATTGAATTATATGTTTTAAAAAAAATTGAAAACAATACTTCTGTTGGTCATCTCAATGAACTAGTTATACAGAAATGTTTTTTGTCTATTATATTTAAGAAATTATATGTAAACCTACTATATTTTGTGTAACTTTTTGGAATAAATAGCAATTTACAATAATTGAACTCTATATGTTTTAACAAAATTAAAAACAATACACATGTTGGTCATCTCAATGAACTAGTTATACAGAAATGTCTTTTTTCTATTACATTTACGAAAATTTATGTGAACCTACCATATTTTGTGTTAATTTTTGGAATAAATAGCAATTCACAAAAATTGAACTCTATATGTTTTAAACAAATTAAAAATAATACACATGTTAGTAATCTCAATAAACTAGTTATACAGAAATGTCTTTTGTACATTACATTTAAAGAATTATAGGTGAAACTACCATGTTTTGTTTTACTTTTTGGAATAAATAGCAATTTACAATAATTGAACTCTATATGTTTTAAAAAAATAAAAAATAAAAAATAATACACATGTTGGTCATCTCAATAAACTAGTAATACAGAAATGTCTTTTGTACATTACATTTAAAGAATTATAGGTGAAACTACCATATTTTGTTTTAGTTTTTGGAATAAATAGCAATTCACAATAATTGAACTCTATATGTTTTAAAAATTAAAAATAATACACAGGTTGGTCATCTCAATGAACTAGTTATACAAAAATGTCTTTCGTCTATTATATTTAAGAAATTATATGTGAACCTAGCATATTTTGTGTTACTTTTTGGAATAAATAGCAATTCAGAATAATTGACCTCTATATGTTTTAAAACAATTAAAAATAATACACATGTTGGTAATATCAATGAACTAGTTATACAAAAATGTCTTTTGTACATTACATTTAAAGAATTATAGGTGAAATTACCATATTTTGTGTTACTTTTTGAAATAAATAGCAATTCGCAATAATTGAACTCTATATGTTTAAAAAAAATTACAATAACACACATGTTGGTCATCTCAATGAACCAGTTATACAGAAATGTCTCTTTTTTATTAAAATTAAGAAAATTTATGTGAACCTACCATATTTTGTGTTAATTTTAGGAATAAATAGCAATTGACAAAAATTGAACTCTATATGTTTTAAACAAATTAAAAATAATACACATGTTAGTAATCTCAATAAACTAGTTATACAGAAATGTCTTTTGTACATTACATTTAAAGAATTATAGGTGAAACTACCATGTTTTGTTTTACTTTTTGGAATAAATAGCAATTCACAATAATTGAACTCTATATGTTTTAAAAAATTAAAAATAATACATATGTTGGTCATCTCAATGAACTAGTTATACAGAAATGTCTTTTGTCCAGTACATTTAAGAAATTATATGTGAAACTACCATATTTTGTGTAACTTTTTGGAATAAATAGATATTCACAATAATTCAACTCTATATGTTTAAAAAAAATTTAAAATAATACACATGTTGGCCATCTCAATGAATTAGTTATACAGAAATGTCTTTGGCCATTATATTTAAGAAATTATATGTGAACCTACCATATTTTTTTGTGTTACTTTTTGGAATAAATAGCAACTCACAATAATTGAACTCTATATGTTTAAAAAAAATTAAAATAATACACATGTTGGCCATCTCAATGAATTAGTTATACAGAAATGTCTTTTGCCATTATATTTAAGAAATTATATGTGAACCTACCATATTTTGTGTTACTTTTTGGAATAAATAACAACTCACAATAATTGAACTCTATATGTATTAAAAATATGAAAAATAATACACATGTTGGTCATCTCAATGAACTAGTTATCCAGAAATGGCTTTTGTACATTACATTTAGAAAATAATAAGTGAAACTACCACATTTTATGTTACTTCTTGGAATAAATAGCAATTCATAATAATTGAACTCTATATGTTTTAAAATATCTACATCTCAATGAACTAGTTATCCAGAAATGGCTTTTGTACATTACATTTAAGAAATTATATGTGAAACTACCACATTTTGTGTTACTTTTTGGACCAAATAGCAATTCACAATAATTGAACTCTATATGTTTAAAAAATAATAAAAAATAATACACATGTTGGCCATCTCAATGAATTAGTTATACAGAAATGTCTTTGGCCATTATATTTAAGAAATTATATGTGAACCTACCATATTTTGTGTTACTTTTTGGAATAAATAGCAACTCACAATAATTGAACTCTATATGTTTTAAAAATATGAAAAATAATACACATGTTGGTCATCTCAATGAACTAGTTATACAGAAATATCTTTTGTCCATTACATTTAGGAAATTATATTTGAAACTACTATATTTTGTGTTACTTTTTGGAATAAATAGCAATTCACAATAATTGACCTCTATATGTTTAAAAAAAAATACCCATGTTGATCATCTCAATCAACTAGTCATACAGAAATGTCTTTTGTCCATGACATTTTAGAAATTATATCTGAAACTACCATATTTTGTGTTACTTTTTGGAATAAATAGCAATTCACAATAATTGAACTCTATATGTTTTAAAAAAATTAAAAATAATACACATGTTGGTCATCTCAATGAACTAGTTATACAGAAAAGTATTCTGTACATTACATTTAAAGAATTGTATGTGAAACTACCATATTTTGTGTTACTTTTTGGAATAAAAAGCAATTCACAATAATTGAACTCTATATGTTTAAAAAAAAAATTGAAAAATAATACAGATGTTGGTCATCTCAATGAACTAGTTATAGAGAAATGTCTTTTGTCCATTACATTTAAGAAATTATATGTGAACCTACCATATTTTGTGTTACTTTTTGGAATACATAGCAATTCAGAATAATTGAACTCTATATGTTTTAAAAAAATTAAAAATAGTACACATGTTGGGTATCTCAATGAACTAGTTATACAGAAATGTGTTTTGTACATTACATTTAAGAAATTATATGTGAAAATATCATATTTTTTGTTACTTTTTGGAATAAATAGCAATGAACAATAACTCAACTCTATATGTTTTAGAAAAATTGAAAATAATACACATGTTGGTCATCTCAATGAACTAGTTATACAGAAATGTTTTAAGATGTTTAGAATGTTTTTAGATACATTAGTTGTATTAACGGATACCATCATTTGAGACATGTCCCCAAAGTTCATGCTACAAGCTATTTTTTTTTTCAAAAAATATGCTCCGAAAAGGAAAATTTTGAGTACCACGCTAAATGTTGGTTCGTATATGATACACTGGTACCAAAAATTCCAAGAAATAAAAGGGACCCCAAAGTGTAGTCAGCATCATATATATATATATATATATATATATATATATATATATATATATATATATATATATATATATATATATATATATATATATATATATATATATTGAAGTGGGAAAATATTTCAAATAATAAACACTGTTGCAAGGCATATTCTTTGTTGTTATTAAATTTAGTACTGCATGAAATATCCATACGCTGAAAATAAATGTTTCGTTTAGATCATTGCTGGAAATTAAAATATAACCCATATAATATGGAGCAATATTAATAGAGAGAAATAAAATACATACTTAATTATGTATGTATAGCCTGATACTTAAAAACAGGTAGAAAAATTATATTGTCAAAGAATTTTGACTTACAATTTTAAAAAGAGACTTCAAAGTATTAAAAAACACTCTGTATAGTTATAAGAAGTGAAATGAACGATTAATAATGAGAACAGTGATTTTTATATTTTAAACAGACTTCCAAATACAAGAAACAACGTTTAAAAGTGTTTTTAGATAAGTAACAAAGTTTTGTTTACATTTAAGTATATAGTTATTCCAAATGTCATATTTAGATATGGGTATTTTCGGTTTGTAATTGACGTTAAGTGCCGGATTTGAACTTGGCAGGCATCAAATTTCACCTACCTGTTAGTTTGAAGAACAATGAAAAATTTCACACTTGACAATGGGTAACTTGGAAAAACCAGATGAGGAATGAAATGAAATTTCCAAGGTAGTTTGCCATGGCTTGAAAAACAAGGCGTAAATTTAGACGATTTCCGTTTTGGATGGAATGTTCTAGAAGGTTTTTTTTGGTTGATCTAAAAGGGAGACGGCGTCATATATAAGTTCCGAAAACTATTGTTGAATTTTATCCAAATTCTGTTAATAAATAGTGTAAAACGTGTGCAACACTTTAACAAGCAGTCCATAGATGTTTAAATAGAAGAAATAGCAACACGCAGCAGACGTACTGTATTACAAATCAAATTTACCAGGAGCAGAAGTCGACAACAAACAGGCACCGAATAATTCAACTATATAATATATGACCGTTAAAAACAAGTTTTCCCATTTAACATAATTATATGATAAATATTCCATCTAGGGGTGTAAAGTAAATATCTTGAAATTAAAGCAGTTTTCATCAACAAAAAGGAAAAATTCACACCAACTTGAATTAGTAGTCCACAGACTGATTCAGAGATTGCACATCAGGTGTCAAAGCAAAATCTCCTCTGAAATAAATAGCCATGTTATAAAAGATCAAACCAAAATTCTGTCACTTAAAAATATGAATAAATTTGTTATTAGTTTTTAAATTAGAGGATCCAGTAGGATTTCAATTGCAATTGAAGCTTTAAAAACAATTGTTAATAAATAATAAATAGCTTTGTTCAAAGTCTAAAAAGCTCTTCACCATTATCCAAAAACAATTATAATATTTACATAATTTGGGAAGGAATATTTCATGAGAATTGTGTATTATTATCTAATTTAATATAATATTTCCACATAATCACTTTAAACTAAATTATAATCAGAATTTATATACAGGGTGACCCTAAGAACAAACTATATACTACAAAATTAAACTATATATAAATTTAAAAAACGTATATTCAATATAAAACTATACAATATTGAATTAAAACTATTACAACCCGTTTATATTATAAATTATTAATCATATCAATTGGCGCACAAACGTGGGGCTCGAAAAGTCTGATACAAATTTTGATATATACATAAAAAAACGAACAAATAAGACACGAAAATGCCTAGGGGAAGAAAAATAACGACGTCAAAAAACAGACAGGACAGGGGTGACGACAGGGAACACGAACAGCAAGAGAAATGGATCAAGAGAAAATAGATGAGCAAGAGATTAGTGAAAATGTAGAAGAGCAAGCAGAAGGAATGGTACAAACAGAAAAAGAAACGGTGGTAGAAGAACAGACACTTAACGGAGGCAAGGTAGCCGAGACAAATACGACAAAAGAGAAAACTGGCGGTAACAACGACAGCCTACTAAAATTAATGCAATATATGAATGAAAGCATAAATGGCCTAAAACAAAACATGGATGAACGTAATAAAAATATGAATGAACGCATAAATGGCCTAAAACAAGACATGTATGAAAGTAATAAAAATATGAATGAAAGTATAAGTGAGAAGTTAGAAAGGCAAGAGAAAAATATAAAACAAGATATGAATGAAAGCATAAGTAGCCTAAAACAAGATATAAATGAATGGAGGAAAAATATAGATGAATGGAATATAAATGAAAAAGAGGTAGAAATGAATGTAGATGAGAAAAAGGAGACAGAGATGGAAGTAGTACGCAAGAAAATAGTGGAGAAAATCAGAGCGAATGATAAATCGACAGAGAAAATGACAAAGAGAGGAAATGTAAGAAGTCAGCAAGTGAGAAGTGATAGAATGATGGGTAAACGAAAAAGAGAGAAATATTAAACCAAAATGGAAGTGAAATTAAGAGAAACGAATGGAAAACTGGAGAATTTGAGAGAAGAACCGGATATAAAACTGAAATTAGAAAGTGTGAGGATGAGTATAAAACAAAATTTTAAACAAAAATGCGACAGAATGGAACGACATGTAAGACAGAGCATGGGAAATAAAGCAAACATACACCAAGTGACAAACGATACAGGAAAAAAATTACGGACGCAGAGAAAAATTACATCCCAAAATATTTATGACAAGCCGGCGAAATAAGCTTAGAAATGTGTACGATCTACAAGATGTGAGAGAGAAGCAAAGCTTGAAAGAAGATGCACTAATATGGTTTACAAGCAAAGAAGATAGAATGGGGGATATAGAAGACTTTAATAGTAAAGTTTTGAACCATTATTGGGGAGAAAAGCAACAAGAAATCGTAAGGGTTAAGTTGTACTTAGGAAAATATAATATAAATGACCCGACAAACCTATCGAGCTATGCATTACATATTGACACACGAACACCTGACCAGTTAATTAATTACCTGCAAAGACCCCCGAAAAGTATGAATCGACAAGAAAACCTACAAGAAAGTAAGGATTGGGGAGACGATAATCATAATTATACTGATCGACATGATGAAAGTAAAGAAAATTACTGGGGAAACGATAAATATTAACATGGAAACAAGTATGATTACGGTGGCAGGAACAGGTATAAATATAACAGAAACGGGGATAACTACAACGATAATTTTACCATAGAATATGATGCCAGAGGAGGATAAGGATCTGATGAATACTATGAGCAACGGAAATGGCAAGATAACGTGTATGGAATAGATGAAGGAAGAAAAATGAATTATTGTGCAAGACAAATTGCAATGAACACTATGAAAATGAAAGACAACGAAAATATAAAGACGCAGACCATATTAAAAGGTAAAATAAGTTTGAATGATTATGTCAACGGTGTACGAAGTCAATACAGGTTAAGTATGCATCCACGAAGTCAAAATTTAAAATTAATACAAAAATTAGACCAGGATCAAGTCTATAAACTGAATCAAAAATGTTTCGGAAAAATAACACCTCAAAATTCAAAATTAAAACAAAAATTAGACCTGGTCAAGTCTTAAAACTGAAACCAAAGATATTTCAAAAAGCATTCTTCAAAATTCAAAATTAAAACAAAAACTGGACCTGGATCAAGTCTTAAAACTTGCCACGGATTTTTATCAAATAAAAATGATAAGGCGTACGGCAGCTCTATAGTCGGAGGCAACTGGGTAGAGAGTCGGACTTACCTTTCTCATGTGTAATATTTCTTAAATGAAGATGGGGTGCCACACATTTTTTATAGCACACAGCTGTTGAGCTTTTTGAAGTCAATGAAATGTGAAAATTGATTCAAATTAGTTACTTCCTCTACAATTTAATGAAAACACGAAAGACAATTTATTGATTTTAATAGTAATGTAGACATATATAAATGAGAAATATATGATGAGAAATGGTAAATGTAAATATAATTATAATTTATGAGTGAAATTAAAAATAAAAATAATTGGTAACTTAGCTATTTGAAGAGATTTACGTTATGATTAAATTTGAAATTACGTATATGTGTCAAATTAAATTTCCCCTCGCATGGTATACCTTGCTTCGGTTCAGAGGTGTTACAAGTTTGTGTCGCCCAGTGTACACGTGTGAGCTACAACTTACGTCGTGCAGTGTACACTAAAGCAAAATGAGTTTATTTACTTTTGAAATATGATCTAAGATTCTAATGTCCGTTGGAACTACACTAACATGACAAATGACAGTTCATGATAGCCTAAATAACCAAATAATGCTAAACGCTAGTTAGTACTTTTAGTTTGTAAATAGAAAACGAGAAGGATATTAGTACTTTAAATAAAACAAACACGTACAAAAGGCTTATAACAGATTTAAAGATGCTAATGAAATTGAAACGCATTTAATTGGTAAGTAATATTGACTATTATATTTAGTTAAAGGAAATAATCAAGGTATTTTCTAATGCTGTGTGATTGGTTTTGTTTTTAGAATTATTCCGGAACTATGGATCTTCTGTTACTACTATATGCTTTAGTCAAGCTCGAGATGGATAGAAAAATAAATTACGGGTGCTGGAATTACTAGAAATTCAATCTTTATGATCTCCCATTGTTACCTCTAGACTGTGATTTGAGGAGGTACTTCTGCTGCTGTGAAGCCAGTTTAGACCATTTTAGTTAACTGATATTGGTTTATAAAATCACCTGGAGTTGTTATGTAAGTGGGTAGACCTTTACACTATAAAAATTCGTTTTATAACAGGTATAAAATAGACAGAAACCATTCAGCTACAATCTAGCCCCCAGAAAAAACCTACAACTGTATTTTAAAATACAATTAGACGGTTTTTTACCAGAAAAGAAATTAAATCCTTACCTATTCAAAGCAACAGGCTTTTACAAAAGTTAGGTGCAGACTGAATTAAAACGAGAGGAAAATTTTCTCCTTTTTTTAAAAGTTGATAATAAAATTCCAGAGAAAACTGATAATTTTTAATTCAGAATTTAAAACTGTTTATTAACAAGAATGACAAAACCTTACTTTCACATATGTCAAGGATAATTTGAAAAAGATAAACAAAACAATTTATAAATCATATTTTATGAACAACACTTGATAGAAACAAATGATCACAAACTAAACAAAAGCAAAATATATAATAAGAAGACCCTAATATTCATGTATTTATGTAATTATTTACTTTTAGGTCATGTACTGGAGTTGACAGTGTTCCTGATATTATTTAAACTATACCCAAACAAACAACAGCAAGACAAAAGGGAAATTTTGCTTAACTGTGAAGCCACACGGTTTTAATCTTTAATGAAAGAAAGAAGATATGCAGCAACGATCGGCAACCTGTGCAATAAAGTGATGTGTAGTGCATAGTATAGACTCGCATGCTACTGATCAACGTGCTGTTACTGTATGTTGCGGTTATTACATTGGCTTAAGAAACATGTATGCCTTTCATTGCTACTCTTCACAAAATTCACATGTGATAAACTGAACCGAAGATATTTTGAAAAACAATAATCATTAAAATTCAAAATTAAAAATAATCCTAGACCTGAATAAGTCTTAAAAATGTACCAAAATTATTTTGCAATAAAATATCCATCAAATTTCTAAATTTAAAACAAATGATAATGGGAACAGACATGTAAAAAGTACAAAATGAGAATGGCATTAATAGTTATGAGTTAATCAACCCAGAAACAAATGCGATCAGAGGTTCAAAATCTAAAAAGCTCTTTGACATATCATTTGAAATATTTCTTTTAACATAGGAATTCTTAAAATTTTAACATCATTTAGCGACTGGAACCGACTAACTGAGAGGAGAATCAGAAGCCGAGGAAATTTTAAAAGGTGAAGTATAATATTTGTGTTGATCTTTCTGTGTTTATTACTGATTTAATAGGCAAAGAATAGACCCCCCAAAATACATACAACCCATCACAAAATTCATAGGGATTTTAAATTAATAGAAAATAAACCTGAGGTATAATTTTATTAATAAATTCATCATTATCCAAAAACAATTATAATATTTACATAATTTGGGCAGGAATATTTAATGAGAATTGTGTATTATTGTCTAATTTAATATAATATACAATATAACCATATAATCACTTTAAACTAAATTATAATCAGAATTTATATACAGGCTAGCCCTAACAACAAACTATATACTACAAAATTAAACTATATACAATTTAAAAACGTCTATTCAATATAAAACTATACAATATTTAATTAAAACTATTACAGCCCGTTTATATTATAAATTATTAATCATATATATATATATATATATATATATATATATATATATATATATATATATATATATATATATATATATAGATATATATATATATATATATATATATATATATATATATATATATATATATATACCTACTTATATAATATTCGTAAAAAAATTCGTAGATTATTTCTATAAAAATTCGCTAAAATATGATTCACTACCAAAAGGATAAAGTTAAACATTGTACAATATTTTGACAGCAATTTGGTATAAGATTGTCGTTTCAAATTCCTTTAAAAAATTTGGATAAATAGTTATACACCTGCATATTGTTTACTATTGTGATAAACAAAAATACATTTGTTTTCAGTTTTCTTGCATTATTCTGCAATTTTGTGACTTTTGCATTTTTCGAAACACACCAATAAATGTACAAACACAGTGCCGTGTTGTGGCTATAAATGTGTAAATTCAAGCAATTCTATCTATCATAATGAATTTTCATATGGGTCATAGAACACAAAAAATCTATTAGAATTTCCATGCATTCATTTCTTCTGACACTAAACAGGTAAATAATATATTTACTTATTTAGAACCACTGACTCAAACCTGCAACCACTTTTTAGTCGTTGTAATAAGTTGAAATTTGTTGTTGCTGTTCATTTAACAGTTGGGTAGGTACTTCGTAGTTTAACAGGCATTATCATTATGGAAAACATTTTTAACAAGAGGATGCAGTTAAGATATTCTATGCCAAGTTGGTTTTGATTAAAACCTTATAGGTAACTCATGTTCGTATTAATTGAATTTTGAATCATAATTATTTTAGGAAATAAAACTGTTTTTCCCGAAATGACAGTATGTCCATTTTAAACAGTCTAAAACTAAACTCATTATGCGGCGAAAGTTTACTTTGTTGCCATATGCGCTTGATTTTCTTGAAATTTCGCATAGCTACGTAATTCAGTGCGCGGATCGCGAAAATTGCAAGGAAATTGCAAAAGACGCCTATTTTGCGAGTTATCGTTAATTTTTGCCCGAATTTTAAGGTTATTTTTGTCGTGATTTGAAACGCACTGTTCCGACATTTCTTTAATCAGGTAACCCTCCATACTCTATATGCCGTATGTCATGTCATGATACAATATTCTTATTTGTATCTTGTATCATGGCCGTCTGTCATACATGCATGTGTTTTTCATAAGATATTTATAACATTTCCGTTGTTATTTTAACAAGTGAATAAAAATGCAATTACGACACAAACGTCAAATCCAACCGACATGAAGTAGGAGGCGGTAAACACACAATTTTAATTTGCACGCTACTTTTCCTTCATCTGTATTACCGATTGCTTTTGTTTTGCATTTTACGAAATGAAGGAAATATCTGAGGTGCTGTTTAATCATAAACCCTGCCATACATTAAGGACATATGAGTATATTTTTCCTTCTTTTAGCTTTTAATTAGGTAAACTGATGTCAGGGCAGGTCAGAAAGGTCAGTTCAGACAGGATTATGATATTAAACAGCAGTAGGTATTATAGTAGAGCGGTTCTAAGCGCACCTATCACCTACCACTGTGCATGCGCTTGACGTCACAGTGACGAAGCAAACTGGGAAGCTGGCGGTGTAAGCTCTAAGCTAAGATCCCAGATGGCGGCCAAGATGGCCGACCGGAAGTGAAGAACCCGGGAAATTTGACATGGGAAATGACATTAAGGTTAGCTTGTCAAAATAAGAGGCGCCGCCATTTTGATTTTTATAAAAAATGACACTTGAAAAAATATGGCGGTTAGCACACGCGCAAACCAACTTTTTATTAATGGGTTTAGAGGTGTAATGTTTGGTGTAATGTTACTCGCCTCGACGTCTAAAATTCAAATATGCTGCATGCGCATGCGCAAACCTAACTTTTTTTTATTAATTTGTTTAGAGCTGTGATGTTTGGTGTCATGTTACTCGACTCGACGACCAGAATTCAAATATGACATATGCGCATGCGTCAGCCTAACTTTTTTATTAATTGGTTTAAAGGTGTGGTGTTTGGTGTCATGTTACTCGTCTCGACAACGAGAATTGAAATATGGCATGTTCGCATGCGCAAACCTAACTTTTCTTAGTTTTAGTGGCTGCACGCGGCTACCCGACTTCCTGTTAGAGCCTGCACCTGATAGGAAATGATGATGATGGATCATTATTTGCCTGTTAGAGCCTGCATGTGAACTCGTTATCGATTCTCATTTCCGGTGAATGTGGTCAGAGATCTTATTTAGTAGTTTAGACTGGCGTTATCAATTTTCATTTACGGTCAGCGTTTCGTTATCAGATCTCATTTCCTGTTAGAGCCCATATGTGACCTTGTTAGCGATTCTATATCCTCTATAAATTCTCATTTCCGGTTTATGCTAACGTTAACCTCATTTTTACTGTTATTTCCTGTGTCAGAACTCGCAGCAGACTGATTATCAATTTCAAATGCTCGTTATCAATTATCATCTCCGGTCGATGTTCACACTGACCCTGTTTCTACTTTAATTCATGTCAGAACACACCGAAAAAGGTTTTGTTAGCGAGCTTAGTTTAGTATAATACAAAAGTCTTTAGCAGTATGACGTATAAGAGTTCGTTGTGGCATGGAAGTAAAAAATAGACTACTCGATGAAGTATGTGAATATACATTAAGACAATTAGTGTTGAAGATACAAAAACAAGGTTTTGTAGACGAACGTGATTCTGAAGATTATGAAAGTGGACATATAGTCAAGTTCTGTGACATCTATTTAGCTGGCTACTGCTCCACACAGTTCTTTGCATTAGCACTCGTTCGATACCAACCACGAGTTGATTTAAGTAAGCCGGTCTTTAGGTGTTTGCCGGAAGAAGCAAAAATCAAATACAAATTTTTTTACGATGGAGACGACGACGACAACAAGAAGATTACGGATCTGACGACGACGATGAAATATTATAAGGTATTTAGTGATCGCAATAGATTTTTAAAGTTTAACAGGAAACCAAACAAGAAAATATCACCGGTGAGAGTAGTGGTAGTGGAGAGGGAACAAAACCTACTTAACATGAGCGCTAAGCTCCAGTCGAAACATTAAAGAGTTTGTTAAAACATGTTTCCTTGTGATTGTATTAACATGAAGATGTTCGAAAGTGACATCAACGACGATGCAGCTGCCGTCGCCGCCGTTGATGAAAACGACGGTCCCGATTTCACAGAACACCAAAAGAGAAGAGTGTTATTTAAAAAGTATCAAGCCGAAGACCCGCTGCTGATAACCACTTCAGACGATCCTTGAAATTAGTTGCCGGTATTGCCGACTCGACAACTGTTGTGAAATTTGTCAATCCGTTGGCACTGAATGAAGAAAACCAATATTTGACCTTGGAAGCGTGTTTTTTTTTCACAATTTTCTAGACAACATACGTGAGCTGTCCAGGGCATATCTTAAAGGTGAGGAAGAACCAAATAGATTTTTAATGCATCATCTCGATTACTGTCGCATACATTTTTCAAAGATTCTCGGTGACAAGGCCATCGATAACGGTGTCACATCTATGCATCTATTTTTGAATTAATAGTGTGTGGTTCTGGGTCTGAGGTGTTGGTGAAAGCAAGAATAGACTATTTGCGAGATTCACACTTTGCCTGCACTGACACGTGTTTTATGGAAAACATAGTGCAAACGATCTGGGTAAGTGGGATGCGATGTACCACAGACCAACTGCGGCTGATTTTTACTGGCACGACCGAAACTGTGTAACGAGTGGAAAGCGTCTAATGTTCAGTAACGATTTTACCCGCCTGTATATTATTTCTACCGGATACCATGCTAAAACCTTGTGATTGTGTGGATGTAGATAGCGAAACAGTTCTATGGAAATCAGAAACGAACTCCCACACAAACTACATGCGTAGGTTGTAGATAGTGACTCATTTCCCTGAAATTGCTACTCCTACACCTATGTGTAGGAGGTAGATAACAGATGTCTTGTATCTTGTAACAGATGTCGTCAAATGTATAACGATTGTGTTAATTATTCTCATGATGTATGTGTTGTGTTAGTGTGTTGTATTGACTTTTCAACAATAGAGTGTTGCCTAAGCAGGAGGTTCTATGGTTGAATTGACAGCCAGCATTAAAGAAGAACACCAAGGTCGTTGTGATGTCAGAGATCAGAGATATAAAATGGCAATGTAAAAACTACTTATATTCATTTAACTTTCCAATTTAATATTAATTAATAAACCAATATCAAAAACCTTTAATGTGTACAATTAATAACATAACATGGTGTCAAGTGTCTGGGTAACGTGAAGTTTTTCTTCATGCATGTCAGTCGTGATAATTGAGGTTACGGGTCCACGTGTTCCTTGTCTAGTAAAAATATAAATTTTAAAAATCAAATGGAGTTCATTTTATACGATGGCAACAGAAACACAGTCAAGTCAGCATCCAACACGAAAACTAAATGCTTATGTCCAGCCATTGTCTTTGGAAGGTAATTTGTCGAATAATTGGATCAATTGGTTTCAACAGTTTAAAATTTTCATGCGAGCAAGTGGCTTTGAAAAAGAAGAGGACGACAGAAAAGTCGCCGTATTTCTCCATTATGTAGGTACGGATGCCTTGTCAATTTTCAATTCCTTTAATCTGGATATGGATACTTGTGAGTACAATGAATTAATCCAAAAATTTGAGTCACATTGTAGACCGAAAAAAAATTTAGCAGTAGAGCGTCATAATTTCCTAACGAGAATTCAGAAACCAGAAGAAAATGTTGATGAATTTCTCACAGCCTTGAAAAATTTAAGTCTCACGTGTGAATTAGAAACTCTGCGTGAAAGTCTCGTTCGAGATATGTTTATTGTAGGATTAAAGTCAAGCTGTCGACCCATTAAAGAAAAGCTACTGCAAGAAACTGATTTAACCTTGGAAAAAGCAATTCAAATAGCGAAAACGATGGAGTTAACGCAGGTGCAAGCAGAACAACTGAACAAAAACAGTCAAGAAGCTGCAATCTACAGGGTGGACAGAAGAACAGCACAGGGCTCAAGTAAGCAAGGTCAAAACCGCATCAATACACGTCTGGGTAAGAATGTTTCATTCACCAAGTCAAAGGTCAGTAATGTTAACAATTATTCGTGCACTCGTTGTGGTCAAGTTCATAGACAAAAATGTCCAGCGCAAAATGTTAAATGTCATAATTGCAACAAAATTGGTCACTTTGCTAAATTGTGTTTTAGTAAACAAGTTAAGTTCGTTAGTGCTGAAGGTAATTTGCAATATTCTGATCCGAATATTAATGATTGTGATTTATTCATGATTAAGTCAGTAAACTCAATAAACAATGTTAATAATAAAATGTGGTATATAGATATTCTAGTAAATAATAAACTTGTCAGATGTAATTTAGATACAGGAGCTGAAGCCAATATAATGTCTATAGTAGAGTTCAAAAAGTTACAAATTAATAATGTAATTGAACAAACTTATGTAAAGTTTAAGTCATTTTCTGGAGATGCTATCCCTATTTTAGGAAGTACAGTCATAAAATGTGTAATTAATAAGAGTATTGTAGCTCATATAGAATTTTATATTGCTGAAAATAATTGTCATGCAATATTGGGGTTACCTACATGTGAAAAATTAGGGTTAATCAGAAAAGTATTCTCTGTAAGTCATCAAAGCCTAGTAAATGATTATAAAGATGTATTTGAAGGTTTAGGTTGTCTACCAGGAGAGTGTCATATAGATATTGATTCAAATATCTGTCCGGTTATTAATCCACCGAGAAAAATACCATTCATGCTCTATGACAGATTGAAAGAAGAGCTTACACGAATGATATCTCTTAAAGTCATTACTAAAGTAGATGGTCCTAGTGAATGGGTGAATTCATTAGTTATAGTTGAAAAAAAAAATAAGTCTCTAAGGGTATGCTTGGACCCTAGAAATTTAAATAAAGCAATTAAACGTTGTCATTATCCACTTCCTACTGTAGAGGAAATACGTGCAAAGTTGTCTGGCTCTAAATATTTTTCTACTTTAGATGCACACTCCGGTTTTTGGATGGTCAAACTAGATGAGAGTAGTTCCAACTTGTGTACATTTTCAACACCTTTTGGACGCTACAAATTCTTGCGTCTCCCATATGGTGTGTCATGTGCTCCTGAAATTTTTCATAAGACCATGACAGATTTATTTTCAGATATTCAAGGTGTTTTCATTTACCTTGATGATATTTTAATTTTCAGTGATAGTTTAGAAGGTCATAACGAAATTTTGAGAAAGGTTCTTGATAGGGCACGTCAAGTCAATTTAAAATTAAATGCGGATAAATGTCAATTTTTAATGTCTGAAGTATATTATTTGGGACATGTCTTCAATGAGAATGGCATGCACCCTGATCAAAGAAAAGTTACAGCTATTACTGAGTTAAAAAAACCTACGAATGTGTCTGATATAAAACGATTTTTAGGAATGGTCAATTATCTTGGTTCTTATATAGATAATTTAGCTGATAAAACTATACACTTGCGACAACTTTTAAAGAAAAATGTAGTTTTTCATTGGGAAGCCGAACATCAATATGAGTTCGATAATTTAAAGAAAATTATAAGTCACATACCAGTCTTAACTTATTTTAAACCAGAAATTCCTTTAACATTGTCTGTTGATAGCTCAAAATTTGCAGTGGGAGCTGTAATTTTACAAAATAGAAAGCCAATTGCTTATTCGTCAAAAGCCTTAAACGAATGTCAGTCCCGCTATGCTCAAATTGAGAAAGAGCTTTATGCAATACAGTTCAAGTAGAAACGGACCATATGCCTTTGGTCACACTTTTTAAAAAACCATTGTCTCAAGTACCAGCAAGATTACAACGCATGATGTTGAACTTGCAACAGTATGACCTAAATGTAACTTACAAGCCTGGTAAGCATCTGTACATTGCTGATACCTTAAGTCGTGCACCAGTCGAACCTTCTGAACCTAGTGAGTCTAGTGAGGAAGAATTACATATTCATATGAATTTATTTGTAAATAACTTAGCTGTCACACCTGCAAAAATAACAGAAATAAAAGTAGAAACAGAAAAAGACATTGATTTACAAACTATTATTGACTATTGTCAGAATGATTGGCCAAAGTCAAAGAACAAATTGAAGCAGTCTCTTAAGCCATATTTCAATATGCGACATGATTTACATACAATTGATGGTCTTCTTTTCAAAAATGATTTATTGGTAATTCCGGTTTCACTTCGAAAACAAATTTTAAATATTATTCATGAAGGCCATTTAGGTATCGATCGCTGTCGAAAACAAGCACGTACTGTTGTTTATTGGCCAAATATTTCATCAGACATAAAAAACATGGTTGAACAATGTCCAGCATGTATAAAATATAGAAATGCTAATACTGCTGAACCATTGTTACCTCATCATTCACCCACTTTACCATGGCAAAAAGTAGCTATGGATTTCTTTTATTATAACAAAGTCACATATTTGCTAATTGTAGATTATTTTTCGAAATATCTTGAAATTGTACCAGTAAATTCAGTCAATGCGAGAGAAGTGGTGGATCGTATAAAGTCTGTGTTTGCGCGGCATGGTATTCCAATGATAATAGTCTCTGATAATGGCCCACCTTTTAACTCAAAATATTTTGAAAATTTTGTTAAAGAATGGGACATAAGTCATCATACGTCTAGTCCTAATTATCCAAAAAGCAATGGTCTTGCGGAGCGCACAGTTGCTACTGTAAAAAAATTATTCAATAAATGTCGTGAAACCAACACAGATCCATATATTGCTCTTTTGCAATATCGCACTACACCACAAGATGGTAATTATTCCCCAGCACAACTATTAATGTCAAGAAATTTAAGAACAAAAGTTCCAGTGAAGGAATCTATTTTAAAACCAAAAGTTATTGATTACAATAATTATAATACATTTGTCAGGGGGAGGGCAAATAGAATGAAGTATTACCATGACCGTCATACCAAAAGGTTACCGCCTTTGTCTATAGGTGATGATATTTATTATAAGAAAACTCCTGAGTCCCCATGGTCACCTGCTACAATTGTACAAACAGGTCCGATGCCAAAATCATATGTTGTAAGAACTCCCGATGGAGTTGATTATCGGAGAAATAGAACTCATTTATTTAAACCTAGTTCAAATGGACAGAGGTCACCTAAGAGGGAGAATGCTCAGTTAAGTTCACCTAATTCAGATCATAAAGTATCCCCATCTCCTGGTCGCCAGTCTGAACCACCTTCTGATAATCCAGTAATAACAACTCGTAGTGGCAGAAGAGTAGTCAAACCAAAGAGGTTTAGCTTTTCAGAGGATGACTAGAACTAATATTGTATTATTTTGTCTTTTTCCTTTATTGTTTTATTGTAAACAATTTTGTTAAAAAAAAAAAAGGGGGCGTGTTGTGTTAGTGTGTTGTATTGACTTTTCAACAATAGAGTGTTGCCTAAGCAGGAGGTTCTATGGTTGAATTGACAGCCAGCATTAAAGAAGAACACCAAGGTCGTTGTGATGTCAGAGATCAGAGATATAAAATGGCAATGTAAAAACTACTTATATTCATTTAACTTTCCAATTTAATATTAATTAATAAACCAATATCAAAAACCTTTAATGTGTACAATTAATAACATAACAGTATGTGGAATGGAAATTTTACGACATACTAACCAGCTTGTTACTTTATAACTTAAAATATGTTTTAATAAAACACACACATGTATATTTGAAAAACTCCTTTGAGTTTATAATATAACATCACATTATTTTTAAATACAATAATATAAAAATCACATTATAGATGCAACAATACAACTGTTTCCTACAAATGATGCATTAAAATTTGCTACAAACTACCATATTGTTAAGTATATGTTGATATTTTTTAATAAATTCACACATCATGCCTAAATTATCATTATATTTCTCTCTGACGACAAAAAAGGCACACCTGAGTCCTGATATGTCTCTGAACTTGGCCAGTTCAGTTTTAAGTTTGGATATAAACATATTTAAATCAAAAAAGCCTTTAAGTTATAATTTTTTTTTAACAATACGTCTCTAACCACACATTTGATATACTGTATTATTTTAGGGGCTTCTAGAGGTATGTTCAAATTACTAGTATATGCATTACTAAACAGTTTAAACTTAAAAATACTGATTTTTTTGTATGTTCACCAGGTATTTGGTTAAATTATATGATTGGTTTCTTTCAGTAGGATTGTTTTCCATATTGTAAATTATTGTGGGCAACTCGTTTAAAAATTCCTCAGATGTCCACACATCAAAAAACACAGGTACATTAAAATTTTTTGAGATAATTTCACTACAGGTAGAAACTTTAACGGTGGCTCAACACCTACAGGAGGTATTTTAACCATGTGGTGTAAGAGAAAATGTTGTTTGACACATAAGCTCGCAATCCTCTGTTTTTAGACTTTTTTCAATACTTTTGTTATTGATTTCCAATAACTTTTGATTGAATATATCTTCTTGTATAGGTTGATATTCGACTGTTTGACTATTTGTAGGATATGCTTCATCAATAATATCTTCTTGCCTCCTTTGTATATGGTGTATATAGCTCATGTATGATATTTTCAAGTGTTTTATGTTCTTCCTTTGGAGCTTTACTTTCAATCGCATTGGTTAATAAGAGATATTGTAAAACTTTAAGTTTTTTATCACCACCATCACAATTATTTTCTGAATTACCAGATTTTCGTTTTCTACCGTTGTTCACCATCTTACTCTGTAACTCTCGTTCTACTTCGGATTTAAAACTAACTGTTTGAACATAAATACATGGTCTTTTATACCAGACTTATTATTATTATCGATTGGTCTCGTATATGTTTGAATTAACATTGTTTCTTATGGTAAAACGGTACAAAAAGCCGTTTAACGAGTAAAATACACAGGATCTTATAGAAAATAGGTCCGAAATAGAGTAAACAACGGGGTCTTTTGTGAACAACGCTTCTTTCAATTGAAAGCAATCAGTTTATACAGGCTCTAACAGGCAAATAATGACTCATCATCATCATTTCCTGTCACGTGCAGGCTCTAACAAGAAGTCGGAATGCCGCGTGCAGCCACCAAAAACTTTAAAAAGTTAGGCTTGCGCATGCGCATATGCCATATTTAAATTATCGTCGTCCAGACGAGTAACATAACACCAAACACCACACCTCTAATCCAATTAATAAAAAATTAGGCTAGCGCATGCGCATATGTTATATATTAATTATGGACGTCGACTTGAATAACATGACACCAAACATCACACCTCCAAACCAATTAATAAAAAAGTTACGTTTGCGCAGGCGCATGTAGCATATTTAAATTTTGGGCCTCGAGACGAGTAGCACAACATCAAACACCACACCTCTAAACCCCTTAATAAAAAAGTTAGTTTGCGCATGCGCTAACCACCATATTTTTAAACTGTCATTTTCAAAAAATCATAATGGCGGCACCTATTCTTTTGACAAGCTAACCTAAATGTCATTTTACATGTCAAATTTCCCAGGTTTTTCATCTCGGGTCGGCCATCTTGGATTACGTCATCTTAGCTTAGAGCTTACACAGCCAGCTCTCCAGCTGCCATCTTGCTTCGTCACTGTGACGTCAAGCGCCTGCGCAGTGGTAGGTGTAGGTGGGCTTAGAACCGCCCTGCTATACCTACTGTTTGAATTAACATTGTTTCTTAAGGGAAAACGACACAAAAAGCCGTTTAACGAGGAAAATACACAATATCTTATAAAAAATAGGTCCGAAATAGAGTGAACAAGGCGATCTTTTTGTGAACAACGCTTGTTTCAATTGAAAACAATCATTTTATACAGGCTCTAACAGTCCCCTGTGGGTCCGGGTACTAACTAAAGAATAGGCCCATGGTAACTCCTACCAGTCGTACGAGGCGACTAATCGGAGTCCGGCAGGTGGTAGTGGAATTTTCCTTTACGTGATAGTAAAGGATTTTTTCACACCCGAGGAGGTACCACCCCATAGATCAATGTGAAGTCCCAAAGGACGTTTCCGGTTCTGGTGTATGAGCCGGTTTCCCTTATAAGCAAAAATGATGATGGCTGCTCCTTGTACAAAAGATCCGGAGGTAAAATACCCCTCCATTCGGATCTCCGGGAGAGGGGTGTACAGGGGTCGCCAGCATCAAGATTTAACATATCCTTTTCGAATATATGTGGCCTAAATTCTATCCTGAACTCCGTCCACCATTTCCTCCAGGCTAATAGGCCCCAACTCCTCTTCCACACCGAAATCCAAATCAGTGCCAAAACAGCCACTAATTACCTTAATTTCCCGGGGTATGAGCTCCTTACTTCCTTTAGATTGCATGGAGGCGTGTGCGCATATGTCCGTAGCAATCTACCCTGCACCAGACTCCCCAATTTAGAAGCTGGAAGAAAAGACATACTATGGATAAAAGTCTCTCTCAGGGCTGGAACTAAAGTCATCTGTTGCATTTACCGGTCGCCTTCTGACAACAACTTTGTCCAGCTCTTTGACTACCTTTCTTAAAAAACCGAGAATCTGGTTTCTGAATATCCTTCCTCCGAAGTCACTATTCTTGGTGACTTCAATGTCCATAATAAGGAATGGCTAGGATCTTCAAAAACCGATCCACAAGGAAAAACACAGTCAGCAATTATTTAGCCAATATGGTTCAGAAACCTACTTGCTTTCCTCGCATCCCAACACACAGCACAAATCCCTTGGATCTCCTTATTACTACAAAACCTGAATGCTATAAGATATCAGTCACCGCCCCCCTTGGTCGCTCAGATCACGGCATGGTCACTGCTTCCTGCGCAATGCAACCCGAGGTCATACAGTCATCACACCCACGTATCGTTTGGCACTAGAACTCCGCGAACTGGGGCGAAATGCGGGATTACTTTTCCTCATTTCCATGGACATCTGCCTGCTTATCTCATCCTGACCCCTCTGATATCTCACAAAACGTCACTGAAATTATCCAAGCTCGCATGGAATTATTTATTCCACGTACACAGAAAACCTCTTCAGCCACTAAAAAGCCCTGGTTCTCTAAATCCTGTGACAAGGCCAGACTTGAAAAGGTCAAAGCTCACAAAACGCTTCTACACAATCCCAGTCAAGAAAACCGTCAAGCATTTAACGACGCAAGAAACCGCTATGTCCGCATTCTTTCTGATACAAAAAAAACTCGTTTAATAACCACATCAAAAACAAAGTCCTCTTAAGCTCCAACGGCAACAAACCCTTCTGGACTCTTGCAAAATCTATTGGGAAAAATTTCTGCAAGAGCACTTTCCCACCTCTTGTCTCAGGGGATTAAATTGTTTCTACCGCACTGGGCAAGGCTGAACTTTTTGCCTCGTTGTTTGCCGGCAATTCTCAACCCACCTCCAAATGTTCAACCACCAACAGCCCCCAATGTCCCGCATAAAATGACGGATATCATTTTCAAAACTGAAAAGGTACGAATGATGCTCTTTTCTCTTAATACCAGGAAAGCCTCTGGCCTTGACGAGATCGCAGCAATTATTCTCAAAAAATGCACACCAGAACTTGCTCCTGTCCTGACTCGTCTGTTTCAGACATCTTACAATAGAGGCATATTCCCTAGTAACTGGAAAACGCCTCGAGTACAACCCGTCCCCAAGAAAGGATCCAAAGCGCTTCCTAGCAATTACAGGCCTATTTCTCTCCTTTCAGTAGTATATAAACACCGAATTACTAAAATTTCTTGAAAAACAGTCTAATCCACGACAGGCGGTATGGATTCCGTCAGCGCAGATCAACTGCCGACCTCCTTTCCTTTGTCACCCATTCTTGCAACAAGTCTATGGAACTACACGGTGAATCCCAGATCGTCGCTCTAGACATATCCAAAGCATTCGACCAGGTCTGGCACGCACCGCTGCTTAATAAACTTCCGGCCTATGGCCCACCACCAAAACTCTGTACCTGGAAAGCAAATTTCCTCTCCAACCGGAGCATTTATGTTGCCGTGGATGGTCAGGATGGTCATTCCTCTAAACTGTATCCAAATAATGCAGGAGTTCCTCAAGGTTCAGCTTTAGCCCCTACTTTGTTTCTTCTCCACATCAATGACCTTATCTCTAGCACATCCAACCCAGTTCACAGTTATGCGGACGACAGCATCCTCCACTCAAATATACAATATTCTAAGCCTGTCTCTTTAGCCCAATTAGATGAGGATCGCAGACTCATGGAGGGTTCTGTCTCCGTGGATCTCCAAAAAATATTAGACTGGGGAAGTAGAAATCTTCTACAATTCAACTCCACCAAATCTCAGCCTTGCTTTCTTTCTTATAAAGAGATACATCAGCCCTAGACCCATTACAATGAACAGCCAAGTTATTGAAAGTAATGAGTCCTTTTCACTTCTTGGCATTTCTGTGGATCGAAATCTCAATTGGCACCAACATGTCACATCAATTGCAGAAGTGGTTGCTAAGAAATTAGGTTTTCTCTTCCGGGCTCGCAAATACGTTTCACCAGCTATTCTCTATACCTTATATACTTCACAAATAAGGCCAAACCTCGAATACTGCTCCCACATCTGGGGTGCCACTACCCCTTCTACACTCTATATCCTGGACTCCATTCAGAAGAGAGCTATACGTCTCATCGGTGACCCTACCCTCACCCAAAGGCTGCCATCACTTGCCCACCGACGTGCCGTTGGTAACCTATCTCTCTTTTATATATATATATATATCTGCACGGGCACTGCTCAGAAGAGCTTTCTTGCATAGTTCCTCCACCTGCTGCCCCCAACAGATATACCAGGGAAACAGAGCAAATGCGCCCTTTTACTGTCCAGGTCACCAGGTATAGAACATATTGTTATGCCCGCTCTTTTGTCCCGAGGACTTCCAAGTTGTGGAATTCCTTGCCGGCACATGTTTTTCTTCTCCTCCGAACCTCCAAACCTTCAAGTCCAGAATTAACAAGTTGCCTCTTTCGTTCTTGTCGACACTCACGGTACGATAGTATTAGGCTGTAAGCCCTCGTGGTGTGGTTGAAAAAAAAGGCAAATAATGACTCGTCATCATCCTGCCACGAGCAGACTCTAACAGGAAGTGGAATAGCCGCGTGCAGCCATCTAAAACTAAAAAGATATGTTTGCGCATATGCCATATTTGAATTCTCGTCGTCGAGACGAGTAACATGACATTAAACACCACATCTCTAAATCAATTAATAGAAAAGTTAGGCTGGAGCATGCGCATATATCATATTTGAATTCTCGTCGAGTCGAGTAACATGACATCAAACACCACACCTCCAAACCAATTTAAATGCCATATTTAAATTTTATGCGTCGAGACGAGTAACATGACATCAAACACGACATCTCTAAACCCCTTAGTAAAAAAAGTGGGTTTGCGCGTGCGCTAAACGCCATATTTTATCAACTGTTATTTTCACAAAAATCAAAATGGCGGCACCTTTTCTTTCGATAACCTAAATGTTATTTCACATGTCAAATTTTCCGGGTTTTTCACTTTCGATCGGCCCTCTTGACCGCCATCTTGGATTACGTCATCTCAGCTTAGAGCTTACGCCGCCAGCTTTCCAGCCGCCATCGTGTTTCGTCACTGTGACGTCACGCTCATGCGCAGTGGTATGTGGGCTTAGAACCGGTGGTAGGTGGGCTCAGAACCGCTCTACTATACCTACTAACAGCACCTTAGGCTGGTCTTTCATTTCGTAAAACGGCAAATCACAATACCGAGTAAAAATAGGGTGTAAATTGGAAATATGCGGTAAATACAGCGTGTGCCGTTTGAATGTCAATTGCTGTTTTACGATATAAAAGACCTGGCTAAGGTGCAGTTTTGGAAGAATCCTGCCTAACCAACCTTCCTGGCCTGTCCTGACAACAGTTTGCCTATTATTAAAAGCCAAAATGCGTTTAAAATCTTCGCCTAAATTACCGCAAACTTAAACCAAGATTTAACGATAACTCGCAAAATAGGCGTCTCCCGTAAATTTACTTGCCATTTTCGTCATCTGCGCACCGAATTGCGTAAGGAACTTAACAATATTTCACGAAAATCAAGCACATGCCAAGAAAGTAAACTTTTACCCATTATGCCACTGGGTAGCGGACGCTATAACCATAGCATTATCTTATGCTCTGCTATAAATGTGTGATATACCTACTTGCCTCACTTCAATATCAGCGCTGCTTCACCTATATTTTTCGGTTAAGCTAAACTTTTTTACTTAAAATCCACCATAATTTTCATTTTTTTCATTCTCTCAAATTCATTTGGTAGAACCCCATAAAAATGTTACGTCGCGCCGCAGTTGATAATGTATTTTTATAGTAATTTATGGTACGATATAATTTGCAAGCCCGGCCCTGATCACCAAACTGAATGTATACATGCCCCAGCACGCAGCGCTTACGTATTGCAGACCATAGATTACTCTTGAGCGTTAAGCAACTGCAGACTGACTGAGCCAGATTCGTTCGTATACAAATTCTGCATCTGTTTCGGGACGCTTGCATGAGATGGTTGCCATGGCAACGGCACGCGCAATGGTAGGTTGGTGTTGATTAAACACAAAAGTGATGCGGGGTTCTGAGCCTGCTTCAAAGCTTAGTGCCCGTCGTTTATTTAGATTGAGTCGGATCGTCAGAGGCGTATTTTTTTAGTGAATTTTCTTAAAAAAAATTCACTAATGAGGAGATCCCGACTTTTGAATTTTGAAAAAATTTCTTCAAATGAGCGCTAATTAGGCCCCCCAGAACACATATCCGGGGTCGGTTTAAATTTTTATATGTTTATATATATATATATATATATATATATATATATATATATATATATATATATATTATATATATATATATATATATATATATATATATATATATATATATATATATATATATATATATATATATATATATATATATATATATATATATATGTATCACACCGATAACTCAAAAAATAATGGGCCGATTTTGATTAAATTTGGTGAATAAATTCCTTTTGCAAATGGCTTGGATAAGTTCGTTAGCCAGGAAAATCGGTCCAGGTTTTCCCGGAAAATTTTGTGTTTTCTTTCGAAAAAAATTTATATCTCCGAAATTAACAAAGTAAGGGCAACCAAATTTCATATGCGGATTTATTTCATTATAGGCAAGTTACCTACCAAAATTTATCTCCGTAGGTTAAAGGATAAAAAAGTTACAGGCATTCAAAGAAAAATAAATTTTGATTTTCCTCAAAACGTCAAAATTGCGATTTTAAACGTCAAAATTGGTGAGTACATTCCTTTCGTAAGTCGCTTGGATAATTTTGTTAGCCAGGAAAATCCGCCGAGGTTTTCCCGGAAAAATTTGTGTTTTCTTTCGCAAAATATTTATATCTCCAAAATTAACAAAGTAAGGGCAACCAAATTTAGTAAGCTGGTTTATATCATTATATGTGTGCCACCTACCAAAATTTAGCTCTGTAGGTCAAAAGACAAAAAAGTTATGGGCATTTAAAGAAAAATAAATTGGGGGTTTCCTCAAAACGTCAAAGTGACAATTGAAAACGTCAAAATTCGCAACATTTAGGCAAATAACTTGAATCTAATACGATCTATGGAAAGAAAATGTCTCAAAAAGAATGTTTTACATACACCGAACTCTTAGTTTCAACCGTCATTGTCCTTCATTTTACTAAAATATTTCCAGAAAATTCATTTCTAATAGACCCTTTCTCTGATGCTTGGCAGTAGCCTTAGCTACAGAGTTTATTGTTTAATGGTATATAATTTTTGTCGAATTTTCGTAAAAAATCAATAAAGCTCAATATATTCGTTATTATACAAGATATGAAAAAATATTGTATACATTAATTATACGGTGTTTTGAGCTACATCTTAAAAAATTATTGCGACAATCACAGGGTGGCCCATAAGTCGTTGGTGATACAAATAAATTTTTTTTTTGTCGAAAACGCCTTATTTTTTTGCATTTTCCATCGAAATATTATAATGCATGTTTGTAAGTTAAGAAATTCTGGAGGTAGCAAGTGCGTTGTGGTTGCGAATTTTGATTAAATGCTTCATATTTGAAAAGCTCAATTTGCTATTAACCTATAAGGTTGACCAGGAAACGGATTTCTTCAGTAGCACTTTTGGTTTACTTTTGGAAATTTCTGTACGTTTTCAAACAATCAAGTTATTTTGATGAAACATGGCACATTGTTTTTACTATATATGTTATACTGGTAATCAAATTTGATGCCTGCTTTTTCTATATAGGTTATACTGGTAACCAAAATTGATGTCTGCTTTCTTAAAAAGAAAACACACATATTTGCAATAAAAACATTTTTATGAAAATTCACTACCATAACGCACTTGCTGCGTCCCGAGATTTTTTATTTTTACTATGTTGCCGTTGGATAATCTGGTATGTGTCACATTTACAGACTTTGAAAAGCTGGATTTTTCATGTTTCTTTTTGGTAAGTGGAATTAATTTGTTTATTATCACCTCTAAAAGAATTATTTCAAAATAATATAATATTAGATATAAAATTTCAAGTTGTAAAAAAAGAAGGGCCTTGAATTTTAAAAAAATATATGCTTGTAGCTCTTCCCTCTATGAACAGATTTTCATAGGTAATATATTACCGTATGCGTGCGTGTACAGTATGTGTACAGCGTCCTCTCGTCGAATATTCCTGGACATTATCCCTTGTTAAAGTCTATAATTTTATACAAATGGATTTTTCATTTAAATTCTGAAGTTCCAGGAGAACACGTGACGTTGAAAATTTAAAAAAATATTCGTCTGCGGCGCAGGGGGTCTTCGTCTCCCTAGACCCCCCTTTGGGGCCGCGCGGATTCTGCTTCACCCACTCCCAAAGTTACGAGCCGCTACTGTTGAATATAGGGATGGCACTTCTTTTATAGCCTTGATTCGTTAATTAAAATATTTAATCAGATTGAGATATACTCCCATATGCCTTTTGTTTGAAAATATTTTCATTTTCAAAAAAAAGTTAATTTAGCAAATCGTTTAGTAGATTATGAGTTTTGCAATTGTCTTAAACTAAAATATAATCTCTTACTACCCGTTTTTTATCAAAAGTTTTTTACTTGTGTTATAAGTATACTTCATTACAATATTAAAAAGTGTTTGGACTCTTTAAACATAAAATGTATCGACTAGGTAGTCAATTTTTTATCAACTTAAACCTTACCATCATATGTGTACATACAGATTTGTAACCATGGTAGCATTTAAAGGCTAATAACCTCTATGTACTGTAAAATAAAATCATTACGAAACTAAGCTAAATCTAGAGGAACCCAGTTGAATTTTTGTTTTCTTGCTTCTTCAAAATTTATAGAAAATGCATATTTCATATTATTAAAGGAATTCGCCATATAAATAATGTTTCTTATTGGGCTCAAAGAAAATTAAATTATAGCCATTTTGGTAATCATTTATACATACCCACTCATTTCTAAATTTCGTCAATTTTTCTTCCAAAAATAATTTTCCTGTCATTATTAGTTGATCAGATCTTAAGAAAAGAATGTTACGAAGTAGGCTTGAGAAATGTCAAATTTAATTTCTAGATTTTTTTCTAAACTCAAGTAGGTATTTTAAAATGGCGACCATTTCTGCATGAAAATTTGCAAACAAAATTTGAAAACAGTCTTTCAGAATAACTTATTAAACATTCATTATTAAGTACCAGAATTTCTCAAAAATCTTTAAAAAATGTTTTCTACAGAAAGAAAAAAATTTCTGCCAAAACTGACCAAAGATTTTTTGCATAAAAATTTGCGAAAATACATAAAATTCAAATTTTGTTCCTGATCTGCAATTAAAATAGAAACAAAAGAATGTAAATTTTAAAGATGCGCTGAATAATCACAATCTGATCGGTTATTAGAATTGAATAATAATATAATAATAAAATTTAAACTGATCCCCACATAAATCATATGGTACGCGGTCATAAATAATGTAAATATTTCGAAAACCAGTCTGTAGGTATAGGGAGTGTTTTACAAAACTTGGAGTACATTGCATGATCTTCACTTCTAGAATACAAAATGCAGGCTGTTCCATTTGAAAACATTGATTTACGGCAGTTTGAATTTTTTCAAATTTAGCCACTGTAAGAGCGCCCTGTATATAGTACCTCGAATTTTTCGACGAATAGAATAAACGAAAACCTCCCTGGCTGACTAAATTTAATAAGACTTTGCTATCGATTAGTAAAAGAGCCGTATCATAATTTTTGACATGAGCCAAAAATGTAAAAAGTTCCAAAACAATTGAAATAACTCTAAAAGGATGAGCGCTATCATTTGTTTCCTTACAAGCATGCAGTATAATTCGATGAAAAATGAACCAACAAATAATTTTATAAGATGCAGCTTAAGACACCATATAATTAAAGTGTATAATTTTTTCTCATATCTTGTATAATAACGGATATTTATGCAACTTATTAATTGCAGAAAAATCAGCGATTTTCCAAAAAATCTTCAATAACATAAAAACTGTCACATCTAAATATAGAGATGTACACACAAACTTACCCCTTTTTGGTCGGGAAGTTCAACGAAAAGAAAAGGCTGGTTCTATTTAAAAAATGAAGATATTCTATATTTTTGAAATCAATCTTTCGACGCTTTTTGTAGTCACCCTGAAGATTTTCTAATGATCTACTGAATACCTGCATTTTCTGGTGGTTTATTTGTTTTTTCCATAAACTTATGAATATCTAGAAAACCGTAATAATTAAGCATAAAGTCACATTCAAATTTCATTGGCTATCGATTCTAATGATAAAAGTGGGTAATTCATTTAAAATAACGAGGATTATGTCAACTTCCGGTTTGACCGGAAGTGGCCGCATTCTAAAAATATTTTGCTTATATAGACCGCATTCTGTTTGTTACATGTGCAAAGTTTCAGAAAAAAAACGTTGAGTGTCCTGAAATATATATCGTGTAAGTTCGCGGCTGGACACCCTGAATATAAACAAATAAAAACTTAAACCAACCTAGGATATGGGTTCTAGGGGGCTCAGTCGCGCTCAACATTCAACATTCAAAAGTCGCGGTCTCTTCATCCCACTGAGCAAGGTAATATTGCATTAACATTGCAGAATCTTTTCCAAAGCAAGTGTAAAAGTTTGATAGATTACTTGCAGAAAGCCTCCTGTAAGTTTGTTGCAAATGGCAAATCTTCCCCCCAGTGACTTTACATATGTAAGTGTTTCTTTTGTAACGTTACGGCAAGTTTCCTGTAGTGAGCTGTTACAAACTTTCTTTATACTTACAAATGTTAGCTTACAGTCAGCTTCAATTTTAAAAGGACCTAGCAAAGTTGCAAAATTTAAACTTACATTTGCAACTTATCTGCAATTGTATATATTATACATACAGTGCAAGTTTGTAACTTGGAATAATTCCAATTAATCTACTTTAGCTTTTTTTCAAAAATGCTTGGAGTTAGATAATATTCTCAGTTACAATCTTTTCAAAAATGTATTATACAATTTGTATCAAATGTCGTTGATAATTTTAGTAAATGGCATCCTTAGCTTTTTGTTGACTATTTTTAAAGTACACATCAAGCGATACAAAACCACCAAATTTCAAATTTTTATTATAAATCTTTAGTTGAAAGGACAAAAAAAAGTGTAGTTAATCAATGAATAAAAATTTTAAATCTGCTGATTTTTACAACTTCACATGTAAGAACTTTAAAAATAGTCAACATAAACGTAGGGTTGATTTAAAGAAATTATTGATGAAGTTATTTTTCAAATATGGTACATTCCGTATAGCTTTTTTAAAAAGACTGCAATTTGAAATACTAATCAATGTGTCCAAGAATTTTTGAAAAAAAGAAACTGTATTTGATTAAGTGAATTTATTTCAAGTTACAAACCAATTTCAGTATTGGTATAAATACACCTATACCTATATTCATATAGGTATAGGTGTATTTATACATAATATATATTTCTTGTAAAACTGTAAAAAATGACTTAAGACAATGTTAATTAGAATAAAATCTTTATTACATAAAAAATTAAAGACTTACAACATATTATTCATTTCTGCTGATAGATATATAGATTTTATTGACCATCAAATGTACATGGTAAGTCACTGCCTTTATAGGTACCGACTATATTCACTAGATAGAGATAGTTTAGACACATAGCGAGAGTGCCCATGTTTAGGCTAAAATGCTGTTCTAGGCAAAACTCGACGACAAAATAGATAACTTGAACTTGTGATATCGTTATTAATTGACCGATTTCAAAAATTCTTTTCTTTAAATGAACACCAATTAATTGTTTTTGATATTGTTTTACTAAATACCTCTTAGTCGTCTAGGAAAACGTGTGAAACACCATAAACAAAAACTTCTTCTTCTGCAGCATTACTTATTTTGAGCGACAAGAATTTTTTAGCTTCTAAAGTATATGGTAACATATCTGACATAAAATCAAGTCAACATATCAAATGCCCTTGTGAAAAAAGAAATATCTAAAATGGTGCATTCATTTTGATTTTGGATAAAGTTTCATTAAGCAAACGTAAGAATATGCAATGGATAAATCAAGCGCAGGGAAACGAATACAACTTCAATGCGAAAATAGCCTAAATATGGTGACAGTATCTGAAAGTGTTCACGCATGTCTTAACTATCCCTATCGAGTAAGTATAGTACTGTCAATGTCTGTGTACCTTCAGAAACATTGAGTTAAAATAAAGCAAAATCATGACTAGAATGAATTACGTATATATAAAAAAAGTCTGTGTATAGTGGAACTTGCCTTCCAAAGCTTTTCCCTAACACACACACACACACACACACACACACACACTACAAAAAATGAATACAAATAGTATGTAACACTATACACATTAGTTTAGAGCCCTAATAAATTCCTTCACCTTGGTTTTTTGTTTTATAACATCCACTAGTGCCTACTTTAATCTTGTTAGTGGGAGCATCTTAATAACATTAGGTAGAAAATTGAGGAATTTAATTCTCAAGTAATTAAACATCTGCTTTGTTTTCTCCTTTTTGTGCAACCGTATTTTTTTTCATGCCTGCAGCTGGTATTGATGTTGCAAGCTTCATTATTCACTGGATATTTTGAATACATATACTGAAGAAGAATATGGCTGTAAAGGTACCTAAGTATCCCATTGGCCTCGAATACATCAGGGCAGCTTTTTCTTGGACCTACACACACAATGTTCTTATTGCTCTTTTTTGCATGATAAACACATGTTCCGCTGCTGACGAGTTAACCCATATGAATGTTCCATACGATAGGATATTGCGACAATGTACAAAATAAGCAATCCTGGCAGCTTGGTGGGTATTGTACTGTTCCACTGTTCTTATGATGTCAATTGCTCTGGATAAGCCTCGTGCTTCCATAGGTCGATCATGTTTAACGTTTTAAAAAGGGATTGGTTTGACCAGGTAAGACATCTCCAGGCTGCTTCTAAGGACATAACAAAATTCGTATTTAGTAATTAGGTTTTCTTTTTCGTTGAGTAGATTTCATAAAAAGAAACAAAAATATAAATAGGAACAGAGAACAGAGAATAATTAACCAATAGCGACATACCAAAATTTAATTATGCTACAGAAAAATGACTAATTTTATTGAATTCACACATGTATTTAGTATATAGCTGTTTTAGGGATTCTCACCTGACATGTTTGTCGATATACTCCATGTTTCATTATCCACACTGCAGACAACCAATTACTTAATTACACCAAAAATCTAACAATTCAGGCTACAATAATATTGTCCAATCTTTAAAACTTCCAGAAAAATAAATAGACATAGATCAAATAACAGCATATCATAAATATAAACAACAATCCGACATTATTCATGATTGTCGGGCGCTTTGTCACGAGTCAGTTCACTGTTGGAGTTGGTGTTGCTATGTTGCTATTGGACAACGATGACATACGATCGAACATACACGAAAACGAAAACGGGGGGAATTCAAATAAATGTTTACAAACTAAAACAAACTTTCAGAAACATTACAATTCTAACTTTACGTGAGCTTACAAATGGAGAAAAACAACACGCCTGCAAAGGGGATATTACATTTGAAAGTTATGTTAAAGTTCCATTTGTAAATTCGCATTGGTTTTTTGGCTGCAAACATTTAGAAATGTTGCAAACTTAACTTGCCTAATGGTAAATTATCTAACGTTGCGGTAAGCATTTGTAAGTTACCATGCTTCGTGGGATTAGTGATCTTTTTCTACGAAAATGTGCTAAAAATTATAGACTGTTGAACCATAAACTCTATAACGAAAATTTGTGCCAAAGCATCAGAGAAAAGGTCTATTTAAAAATGAATTTTCTGCAAATATTTTAGTAGAGCGAGGGGCAGTGATGGTTGAAGCTGAAACTTAAGGTTTTCTAAAATACTTCTTGAGAAATTTCTGCTACAGAACCCGTATTCGTTTCAGGTTCTTTGTCTAAAAGTTGTTTGACGTTTCAAACCGCGACTTTGACGTTTAAACGGAAAAACTAAAATTTTAAAAGTAATATTTCGGGAATTTTTTGAAATTTTTGCGCCAAAAAACTCAATCTTTGTAATATAAACCGATTTTGTTTCCATACAAAATATTTTGGTTTTGTGCATTTCTCTGGTTATCAGTGGCATTCAATTTTTTTAGAATTAAATTTCTATAACTATTAGTGAATTTTCGTAGAAAAAATTCACTAAATTGGAGATCCCGACTTTTGAATTTTGAAAAATTTTTTGCAAATGAGCGCGAACTAGGACCCCTAGAACCCATATCCGGGATCACTCTCAATTTATATATATATATATATATATATATATATATATATATATATATATATATATATATATATATATATATATATATATATATATATATATATATATATATATATAAATGTATCACACCGATAACTCAAAAAATAATGGGCCGATTTTTATAAAATTTGTCACGTACCTTCCTTTTGTAAATGCCTTGGATAAGTTCAGGAAAATTGGACAAGGTTTTCAGGGAAAATTTTGAGTTTTCATTCGAAAAAAATTTTTATATCAAAAAATAAAAAAGATATCATAACCAAATTTGGTAGGTAGGTTAACGATATAAAAAGTAAACTACACAACAAAATTTAGATTTCTATGTTACAAGAAAAAAAAGTTATAATAAAATATTTTGTGCCAGATCATTGCTATGAAAATTCACTACCATAACGCACTTGCTGCGTCCAGCCTTTTTTTTCTTTTAACTTGGAGTTTTAAATTTTGGTATATACTCCATAATATATAAACCTGACTACCAAATTTGGTTGCCACAGTTGTTATTTCCGGAGATTCAATAATTTTCCCGGAAAAACTAGTTCAATTTTGATCAAAATCGCTCCATATATATATATATATATATATATATATATATATATATATATATATATATATATATATAATTAAAAAAATAAAATTAAAACTGACCCCGGATATGTGTTCTAGGGGTCCTAGTTCGCGCTCATTTGAACAAATGTTTTCAAAATTCAAAAGTAGCGATTTCATGATTGGTGTATTTTTCTACGAAAATTCACTAAAATGCATAAAAATTGTTTCAAAATGGACTTGATTGGTTTCAGCCATAGATATATAGTAATTAAAAAGGTTTACCGACGGTCCACGCTTGTAATGTATGGCATAAGTATGTGAGTGTAGCATATATAGGTGTGTTAATATTACAATAAGGCAAATAGGTTGGTAAGACAAAGATAGGCTAGTGTCAGCTGGCTCTCCACTTGACGTAAGTTTTACAAATAAAATTATCTAACTTTGTTTATCCACTCAAATGTCAAATAACTTAGTATTGTCTGTCCTTGTCTAGGGAAAATAAATGACGGCATCTTATTCGGGTTACCTGTATAATTCAATTATGTATCAGTGGTTTTAAAAAGACTGCTCGATACGTCAACTAGATAAGTATTTAGCATTCAGCAACGCTAAATGCAACGCGCCTATCAAATGTAATGACAAGATAGCAGAGTAGGAAAAAATATGAGATTCTTTAATATTTTACTGACCATTATTGCAATATGCTACCTAGTTAACTGAAATAAATTATTATTATTATATTACTGATATTGTTGTTAATTTGTTTTAACGCAATTCTCTCGACTAGACAAAAAGTTATCACATGTTAAACTTACTTCAAAGGCGCTAAAATATTACAGATATGCAACATCATGAACATTGATAAATTAAAAAAAACTTGATATGCTACTTTGTCAGAATGTTAATGATATTTAATAATATTATTATGTGGAATTTACCTTTATTTAAACTTTTCTGTTTAAGTGTTACACGTTTTGATGTAAAATAACTTAAAATTACTAAAGTACAAATTGTGTTTATTTGGTTTAAATAACGAAAATAATGTATTATATTATCTAAGTACACTTTGGAGAAAAAAATTACAACACATTTGAAAAATCTGACTGTCGTTTCCCTAACAAGGTTCGCGTCATCAGAAGGTGTATAATGAATGAATGAAGAGATTAGGCACCCTGAATGCCGCCAACCTTGTTACCGCAACGATCGTCATGTCTTTAAAAATTTATTGCGGTGAATTGGATTATACAAAGTGTGCGTACTTATCAATGTTCATCACAGGTTTCAATCTTCACTTTCTGTATTATTTGTTCGATTATAAATAAGATTAAAGTGTTCAGCACACACGCGATCGCGCAAGCACGAATACATACACACGCATCTTAAAATCGACTTGGCGATCGTAACTATCATATGGATAGATACTGAGGAAATATTTTTAAAATTATTAACGTACAAATTATGGTTATGTGATTCAAAGAATGAATAATATGTATTATTTGGTCGACTATAAAATTAGACTATTTTGTTTATAATACGTACACACACATAGACACACATGCACACATCTTAACTTAGAAATAATATTAACTATTACATGGATATAAACAGAAGATATTTTCATCTGCAATTTAAACACAAAGCAACATAATTCATTTTACGTTAGATTATTACATAAATTTACTTACCACATATGAATTTCAAGCTATAGTTGAAGTTTGTGTTGAGCTTGTTTGTGTTTGAAGGTTCTATAAGTAACTTCTCTGGCCATTCTGTTGAGTAGTAATCCACTTTTTGTGTTTTAGATGCTCCTGTGCCATACTTATATGTCTGACAATTGTTGAAGTAACAAATATCATCTATGGTAGGATAAATCTTTGTCATGGTGTACTATGTCTCTTTACAGAATGGTTAATGTTCCGTTTCTCTCAAGAATTACATAAATTTAAATGTTATCTTTGGTTTCGTCGTAAATAACATCTTATCTGTTACACAATATTCCCAGACAGACACTAAAGCAGTATTTTCATAAATAATTTCAAAATACGTAGGCAAATCTGTATGATAAATACCTAATCACTTTTACAAAGAAAATGTATCAAATTAATAATTACTCTTTTTATCATGTTAATAAGTAATAAGATAACAGGACATTCGCATAATTATGAAAACAAAAGGCAAAGAAACTCACACATGTACCCACATACATACACACACAAAAAATCGTGCGCGCTTTCACACATATTAACTCGCCTACACCCAAGCAAAAAAATTAAGGTATGTTAACCAGTACTTGGGCACATAACCTAAGTTGTAATTCAGTCGTAATTAACAAAAATGTTGCCTTGATTGTCATAATCACTACAGAAACAAAAATTTCGGGACGCAGCAAGTGCGTTATGGTAGCGAATTTTCATTAAATGCTTCAAATTTGCATAACTCAATTTTCTATAAACCTAGAAAGTTGAGTTTTGGTATGTAGTAAGGCAATATACCAACCAAATTTCATCAAAATAACTATCTTTTTTTGAGATACAAATTTTTTGTTTAGAAAAACTGGACCGGACTGTCTAACGAACTCAGCCAAGCCATTAATAAAAGAAAGATTCTTGCTTAGTTTCATCAAAATCGGTTAATAACTTTTTGAGTTATCGTGTGGAGACTATATATATATATATATATATATATATATATATATATATATATATATATATATATATATATATATATATATATATATATATATATATATATATATATATATATATATATATATATATATATATATATATATATATATATATATATATATATATATATATATATATATATATATATATATATATATATATCCCCAAAGGCTTATCAAATTTTTACAAGCAAAAGGCAACAATGCAACTAAAATGGCAACATAGCATGATATTGTGTAATACCTAATTGAAACAAATTTTATTTCAAGGAAATGCATCTTAGTCTGTCTTGCATCGTTGACTAATATGTAATTAAATCCCGGACTACGTTAAGTTACTACAGGTGACCTGAAATGTATTCACTTACCTTACTTTAAAGGCCTCTACATTTGCTTACTAAGAATGACTAATTTTCTGGGCTACCAGGATGGATTAAGGCGTGAAAATCTAGGGTTAGGACCAGGTTGTGTTTGTTCAGACTATGGGTTGGAACATTGTGAGAGAAACGCTATAATTCGCAAACACTTAATTTATTTAACAAAGTTTCCCATTGGACCAATACAGTGAAACGGACATGAAAGCACAGACATCTAGGCGCCCTATTGCTACGCGAAATCACACGGATGGGCCTAATATTACACATATGGGGAATGCACTAGCATAAAAATTTGGATCGCTTGGAGGGGTGATGACCTGGTGTGGATCAAGGTCTCCGATGTCACTCTCAGTTCCCACAGTGGTGTAGAATTAAAGATTGGTATTTTCATTTCAATATTCATTATTTAGATTTTATTGGTTTCATCGTTCACATTTCAGTTTTAGTTTGTCTTTGCTTTATTACCGTGGGACTGATTGAGCAACACCGCAGAACAGGACACCACACCCGGGCATATACTTGAGGCTAACCGACTCCTCCCTCTGCGTCTCTCATGTGGCCATTGGTCACTAGGAAATGACGCATTGCGCATTTGGGTTGCCTTTTCAACTTCCATGGTGCCACAGTTAAGATTTTTCGCGAGCCCTTTCTTGGACTATAGCCTCACTGGAGGTCTTAGATTTTCGGGGGTTCGGCAGGTCAAGAAGTAGAAAGTTCACCCAAATACCGCTTGAAAAGTATTTTGTTTTGGACCTGTAGGCTCTAGGAGGCGCAAGGGGAAGGTATTGTTGTAATTCAGGCCAGATCACTGTTGACTGACCAAGCGGAGACGGTAACAAACCTACTACTACCTCGCCCAATATTTTGACGTGTATCGCAAGCCTTTCAACTAATTACTGACCTTCAGGTTGCCCTCTCGTTTCAGTCATGCAAAATTGTGATAAATCGCGAAGTCCTTCCTGGACTATGCCTCACTGGAGGTCTTAAATGTTCGGATCGTGGCACTTCGTGAAACAAGGCTTCACTTGGATGTCATTCTAGACACAAGGAGAATAATTACACAACTTTGTCAAAACATAGGGGGAAGTACTTCATTTATTCTATATCCCTTTGCTTTATTTTCCGAACCGTCCAGTGCACACCACATATTCTCAATCTCAAGTTTTAGTTTAATACAAAAGGGGGAGCTAAGATGTATGTTTCAGGTACAAAGCAATTTCATCAGGTAACATACAAAAGAATGAGATTCCTAACCTCAGGTTTTAGTTTCAAAGTGCATTAAAAGTGTGCCACATATTTTCAACTTCAAGTTTCAGTTTCAATACTACACAGAAATGGAATTTACATACCTTCAGTTGTAAATTTCAGGTTTAAAATCACATGACGTAGAGCTAGATATTTCTGGTTTCCTGTTTCACGTTCAAAATTGTATTATGTAAGACTGGATGCTCTTGATTCAAAATTTCAGATTCAAATTATCTTATATCCAGCTACGGACCTTTCGTTTTCACGTTTTAGATTCAAAATTTTATTCCAGTACTTCTGGTTTTCAGATTCAGATTTAATTCACATTATAATAAGATACATACTTCTGGTTTCATAATTCAAATTTAAACCAGATAATAAAGAGCTACATGTTCCCGGTTTCATGATTCAGATTTAAATTATATTATAAGGAGCTACATAATTCTGGTTTTACGATTCAGATTTAAATTATATTATAAAGAGCTACGTACTTCTGGTTTCACAATTCAGATTTAAATTATATTATAAAGAGCTACAGAATTCTGGTTTCACGATTCAGATTCAAATTATATTATAAAGAGCTAGATAATTCTGGTTTCACGATTTAGATTTAATTTATATTATAAGGAGCTACATAATTCTGGTTTCACGATTCATATTTAAATTATACTATAAAGAGCTACATGATTCTGGTTTCACGATTCAGATTTTAATTATATTATAAAGAGCTACATAACTCTGGTTTCACGATTTAGATTTAAATTATATTATAAAGAGCTACAGAATTCTGGTTTCATGATTTAAATTTAAATGTGGTGTGAACAAGATATTTGTTTTCAAATGCAAAGTAATTTCATTAAATACGGCATGAGCTAGTAACGTTTCTGATTTCAAGTTTCAGTTTACCTATCAGGAAATTTGGCAACTCGTCAGATGCGGAAGTAATTTATCTGAATGACATACAAACAAAGTAAATTGCAGGCTTCAAGTTTCAGTTTGAATATATCAGATTTTGTGACATTTACCGGCACAAATAATTTCTCGACATAATGTAAACAAATAAGTTTCCAATTTCAAGTTTAGTTTAAATATAATAAATTTGGCAACGTCTCAATGCTCGAGTAATTCCTCTATGCTACATGCAAACAAATCAAGATTCCAGACTTTAAGTTTTAGTCTGAATATGTTAAATTTGGCAACATCTGAACCCACAAATAATTTTTCTACATGATTAGCAAACAAATAACAGTCCAGATTTTAGGTTTCAGTTTAATTTATCAAATTTAAATGCACGAATAATTTCTCCAAATAATATGCAACCAACTAAAATACTAGGTTTCAAGTTAAGTTTAAATACATTAAATTTGGCAACGTCTCAATGCTCGAGTAATTCCTCCACACTATAAGCAAACAAACTAAAATTCCAGACTTCAAGTTTTAGTCTGAGTATGTTAAATTTGGCAACATCTGAACCCACAAATAATTTTTCTACATGATTAGCAAACAAATAACAGTCCACATTTTAGGTTTCAGTTTAATTTATCAAATTTAAATGCACGAATAATTTCTCCATATAATATGCAACCAACTAAAATACTAGGTTTCAAGTTTAGTTTAAATACATTAAATTTGGCAACGTCTTTAGATGTAGAGATAATTTCTTTACCTAACAAGCAGATAAAATTCCAGATCTCAACTCATAGTTTAATCATAATATATATTGGAAACATTTAAATGCACAACTAACTTTATAAAAAACGTATGAGCAAATAAAACCCCTGGTTTCATGTCTGGTGATATTTTTAAGTGCACAATTAGTTTCATGAACTAATATACCAACAAGTAGAATTTCAGGCTTTAAGTTTAATTCAAAAATATCAAATTTGGCAACTCTGAACACACAAATAATTTTTCTACATAATACTCAAACTAATAAAATTCCCGATTTCGAGTTTAGTTTAAATCTACTAAATTGGGCAACATTCAAATGCACGAATAATTTCGTTTTGATGATATACAAATCAACAAAATCCCAGCTCTCAAGTTTTAGTTTAAATATATCGAACTTGGCAACTTTTAATGCACAAATAATTTCTCTACACGATATACAAATAACTAAAATATTAGGGGTCAAGTTTAGTCTAAATACGCCGATTTCGGTAACAAAAAATAATATCTGTACATTTTATGTTCACAATTAAGACGCTAGGTTTCAAGCTTAGTTTACATATGGCATATTTGGCAACATTTAGATGCAAAAATACTTTCTATACATGATATGTAAGTAAATAAAATGCTAGGTTTCAAGTTTAGATTAAATATAACAAACTTGGCAACATTTAATTCACAAATAAATTTATTTAAATAATATGCAGGCAAATAAACTTACAGGGTTCAAGTTTCTGTTTAAATATATCAAATTGAGCAAGCAATTTAGGGACTCCCGATGGCATATGTCATTTTAAAGGTACACTCACCGTTTGCTGTTACATCTCGTCCCAACAGGCTGCGGCAGGACCTCCAAGCGGGGACGGCGGCTCGACTCCTGGGTCTCGTCTATGTGCGGGGGGTGTAGTGCGATTCGCGTTAACAATACCAGCAGAGGTCCCCTACTTCGACACTCTCGCTCGAATTTTATTCATGGCGCTAGTGTTTACCATAGGCTTTCTCCGCCAGTACGCTATGGAAAACTATAGAATTTCCGCACTATAACCAGCTGACTTCAGACGAGGTTATAGGAACCCTACAGTGTTTAACACAGCATAAATCTGCCAGAATCGATCATTGCGATAGTATGCTGTGCCTACTAACCACAGGGAACTTTTCAGCAGAAGGACGTTCAAAAAGGCAGACACAATTCCAAGGAAAACCACAGTTTTCAGCATTAGCACCAATCGGCCCGGATCGATCATAGCGAGAGTGTGCTGTTGCTTACTAGCCGCAGGGTTCGCCAGCAGGACAGTGTCCACAAGTCTGCTTAAAGAACCTTAAGTTCGAAGACAGCTTTGCAGAAGAGACAACTCTAAGACATAGATGAAGTCTTCCCCTATGTACCAATCGTACGTGGTTTTATATGAATTCGCTCCCTCCTCAAGCGTGCGAACAAAGAATTATAGGCATAGTCGTTATGGTCGAAGAGATATTAATTATGTACACAATTATCGACCTAATGCTGCGTACGTGTCCGCTTGCATCTCGTCGAAACACATGGCCGACATAAAAAACTGTCTGAATACATTGTAGTATACCTTCTTTTAATAAAAATATAATACGTTCCCATACATGAAACTAGACAATTAGTTATCTTCTAATGACAAAACCCTTTTCAAGAATGCTTGAACTAAGCTCTTCATTCCCTTTCAAGGAATATAATTTGTGACAAGTGATCTCAATGCGCGACCTATATCTCGACCTTTGGCTGCACAGCGTGTGAAAGTCTTTTAACGTGGTTCGTTTTTATCGGCTTAAATGAGATATTGAAATTTCTAGATCAATCCGATCGAAACCTCCCTTATGCATCGTTTTCTTACTGTTACCTAATATTAATTCTATACAGGGCATAACAAACACAAAAATACAATTCTGGTGTTTCACTTGTCATATGAGAGTTATTTAATAAACATAAAAAGCCAATAAAATGACTAATTGCTGACGGGTCCGAAAGAAAATAATATGCTAATATATCAGGATATTTCAATATATATATATAAATATATATATTTATATATATATATATATATATATATATATATATATATATATATATATATATATATATATATTTATATATATATATATATATATATATATATATATATATATATATATATATATATATATATATGTCTATCGGGTAGTTTGGCGCCACTTATCCCGTTAAACGCCCGGCGTTGAATTGCCATTGAGCACTCACCAGGCAGTTTGCCGCACAGGGCCTCGAACGGCACGTTAGGTATATTTACATATACGGAACGGTCACTTTGAGGCCCACATTAGGAATTGTATTAAAAATATCATATTACTTAATGCAAGTGTGCGTATGTGTGCAGGCGCGCGCGCGTTGGTGTGGGTGGGTGTTCGTGTGTGCGTGCGTGTGTGTGCGTGCGTGTATGTGTGCATGTATGTGTGTGTGCGCGCATGCATGGGTGTGTGTAGAACGCTTTTTTACTATGATAACTTTAGGAAGCTGAGCTAAATGATTTTAGTTCTAGTACATACAATCTTCGTAATCATATTTAAGGTGCTTTGTTGTTATTTTTCTTTCCAAAATTTTTGTATACATTTTATTTTTCTGACTAAGAGTTTGCTGCACGATATATTTTTTTGTGGTAAACTTAAAATAAACTCGATTAAACACAACGTCGCTTGTCATTTTCTATTAAACTTACTCATTTAAGAAGTGCAGCCACTTCCCTATCGTTAACTGACTGACAAAATATCAAGTTGAAAGCCGTAAAAGTGTCACATTCGTAACTTCTAGTTATTTTCCGCTAAAGTCAAATACTTCAGAATGGTGGCCAGTATGTTTATCTATTAAGATTTTGTAAATGTGATAATTTTCGAAAGGCTAGATCTAATGACGTTCTTTGGAAATAAAGTGTTAAGAAAATTAATCACATTAAAGTATACACAGATGTATTTTTTTGTTTACCTGCTTACAATTTTTTTAAACAACGTTTCCCTAAGTGAAGGGTGGAACCTGTAACGAGCACTGATAAATACACTTGGAGAACTGATAAATACACTGGTATTTTAATTGCCGGACGTCCTTTTTAAAATCCCGTTACGTCTTTGCTTACCGAGTTCGGAGTACTTTTACATCAAATAGCCAGTCCAAAAAGTGGGCTATTAATCAGTGGCGGGCTTGGTTTAAGAAACTTTTGCTTTTTACGGACTTAGTGATATAAATACTTTCGTAGGCATCTAGCATCACCGGTTTTCTAACACTCTTGATAAGCTTAAGATTTTATTTATCTATGTGTTGATTATTGTCCCACATATGTTTTGCTACGCATGATTCCAATACAACTGTATCTCAGCTGTGCCAAAGGATCTTTAAATCTGGTTTTTGCTTTAACAGTATGCTTTAAAATTCCTGTGTATTAATATACTGTTTTGTTTGCTTTTGCAAAATATAAAAAAAATTAAAAGGAAAGTTAATTGTTGCCGTTATATAATTGAGGAGAGCAGTTCGCTTTGTAAATCTAATATTATATCAATGCAGTGATCTAAAACCATATTAAAATCATAAACATACAGGACCAAGAAGAAATATGTTCTAAACATCAAAACGTCTGGATATCACATACTTCATAGTTAGATAAATACGTTTGTCTTGAAGTAAAAGGAAAATAGTGCAAGTCAACCTAAGCGTCGCTGTTTACCGAAGGCAACTTTATCGAAAGATATACTCGGTGGTTCGTCATTGCATTCCCAAATGGCCAATTCAAGCGTGCTTGACGTTGCCTAACTTTGATGATCGCACCGATTTGTTCAACGTGGTGTTGCCGTGCCTTGCTAGGAAGTATAGCCTTTATTTACCTGTGAAATACCTGAACCCATACAGCACAAGATATTCTCAGAATGTTCTCACAATGTGAGAACATTCTTTTTTCATAATATTTGTTTCGGAATGTTCTAATAACATTTATGGAATTTCAAACTTCAATCTTGAATATCCTGAGTAGATTCGTTCAATCACATCCTAAGAAAATTCTTCATCAATATACTGAGAATATTTGAATAGATTATTATTCCGAATATTCGTTCAGAATGTGCTTGAGATGTCCTTATAATTTTATAAGGACTTTAAAAATTTAATGAAAAAGATAGATAATGAATACGGTATAGTGGTGAGAATTATAATAGTAACTATTTTGCAGGTTTTATTCTGTCACTTGTCACATCCGAAAATTGAATATTTAGGCAATCCCTTCTTTAGGCTTAGAGCGTATACCCATGCCGCCGGGAAGTCAATATGGCAAATGGCAAGATGGCCGCTAGACGTAAATGAAAAATGAAAATTAATGTCTACCTGAACGGTCTGTTTTCAACGTTGTATAAGGTTATATTCTAACATAATTAACTAAAAATAATAATGTGACGTGAACAGTGTGTAATTGCAAACATAGATTTAGAGTACAGAAGCAACCAGAACATGGTGACAGGTTATCCAAAAGTAAAACGCACCCAATAAACAAACAAGTTTTAAAGTATCTCCTGTAATTGAGACTGGCCTTCGCTAATTTTGCTTGAGACCTGATTATCTTACGAATTAGCTACACCCACATTGTATAATATATAATTAAAAAATTGTGTTATGTTCAATAGTACCTAAGTCATGCAATATAAACCACCACTACCGTTTTATGTGGATGGACTGGAAAAGTGCAAGAATACTGCAAATCTATAGAATTGTCTAAGCAACATCTAGGTCTTTTTACTCCTGTGGAAGAAGCTAATGATGTGAGAAGTATCACTATAAAGTGCAGAAAATATGTACCTGAACATATGGTGGGAAGATTAATGTACAATAAAACTTGCAATTTATCAGATAGGGAATCACTTTGCCAAAGTATGCCTTTACAACCAGAATATCCAAGCTTCTGGTGACAAACATCGGGATATGGAAATAGCTTTAGAAGTAAAAATCAAGTCCTCCGGAGCAGAGCAGAAAGCAACAATACGAGGGATGATTGATGACTTTCAGTTGTAGTTTTGTGTAAGTGCAAGTGGGTCTGATTTTGTGGTATGTTCTGTCCAATTTAGTTGTTTTCTATAAAGGTGTAAGTACTATTATGTAATGTCATTCCTTTAATGCCACACTGAAAGCCTGTAGGATCAATAGTCTAGCCAAATTACAAGTTAATTTAGTGAGGTAACCGCGATTATTCATCTCTGAAACTTTGTATTTGGCTATTAAATTTTCTGGCAACCCAAGAACTGTATCTTTATTTATTTGATTTTTATGTTATTGAAATTTTAATTGTTTTAGTAATATGTTATTCAGACATTTCTTTGTATTTGTTGTAAGTACATACTTAATCTGAATAAATGTGCAATACTCGAATTGTTGATTACGTATCTGAACTTGAGTTTACAGGTGTGTGTGCAACTGGAACAATATGGTAACCTACACAAGGATGTAGAAGTTCAAAATCTAGCCTGTTGGGCTTGCTTATACGAAAATATATAAAAGGCCAGTTAAATGGTGGAAAATCAGTAAATTTTGAAGATAAATCCAATATTTCATATTTTTTCATTTTCTTAATTTCTCAATCATTAAAAAAATGTGTACACGGTGTTTCGCATAAGAACCGACATAGGGCCGGGACATGTAGGTAAAAGTAAAATATGGTGATTTAATGCAACTTACCCCTATATTAAGTTGCACCCCTGAGAAGTTATAGGCCTTCAAAGTGGGGTTTCACAATATCTCTGTAATACTTTAACTTAGAAAAACCAAATTTGGTGCCTGTTTTGAGTGTACCAAGAGCATTAATCAGTGGTTAATAGAGTTCAATTAAGGCATTTTAAAGGGGTGATTAGAGGCGATACACCCTTAAAGTGTCACAATTTTTTAACAGGTTGGTGGATTTAAGAAAATATTTCATTTTATGAGGAATTTAACTCTAAAACTTTGTTACTCCTGTTATTTTCAAAAACTTTCTTGTTTTCACGAAAAACACGAATAAGTAAAAAACATTTTATCAATCTTACTAAAAATTATCGAAAATTAAATATTTTTCAATGAACTTATGCATAGGTCAAATTTGACAATCAGGCAAAAAGTGTGAATAAGTATAATTTATTAGAAAACAGACAACTCAAACAACAGAAATAAAAAAGTTGCTATCGAGAAGTTATAGAGATTCTTCAACATGATAATTTCACAGGCATCTATTGAATTTTTTAAGATTTTAAGTAACATTGATAATATATGTCTTTAGTTATTCGGGTTTTTCTTGAAAACGACAAGTTTTTTGAACAATAACAAGAGTAAAAAAGTTTTATAATTTACTTCCCCATAAAATAAAATAATAATTTTTTAGATCCGCACATAGTTTAAAAAATTCTGTCACATTTTATGGGTGCATCACCACTATTCAACCCTTTGAAATGCTTCAATTAAACTCTACTCACTAACGATTAATGCTCTTGGTACGCCCAAAACGTGCCCCAAATTTGGTTTTTCTAGGTTGAAATATTACTGAGATATTGATTTTTTTTCTAACTTTAAAACCCCACTTTGAAGGCCTATAACTTCTCAGGGATGCACCTTAGGATAGAGGTATGTTGCATCAAATCACCATATTTTAGGTTGCCCTACATGCCCTTGCTCTGTGTCGTTTCTTATGCGAAACACCCTGTATATCTTTTTTTAAAACTCAATGTTCCCATGAGTATATGTAGAAGATTTTGAGAAGATTCATTGAATGTTCGTGGAACATTTTCAGAAGATACTGGGAGCTCCTACGAATATTATAAATAACATTCTAAGAACCTTATTAGTATGACATAATCTGTCCAATTCTCATGTTCATGGAATGTTCTATGAATATATATATATATATATATATATATATATATATATATATATATATATATATATATATATATATATATATATATATATACTTATGCCTATGCGGAAGTAGCTGGACCATTTCGTATACCAAGTGTATAATAGCTGGACCAACCGTGCAATAGCTGGACGTCCAGCTATTAACATGCTGGTATTAATATGTACATGCGTTATTGGCTGGACCTATTTCATGAGAACATTAAAAGTAAAAATTAATGCGCCTGTGCGGTGTTGCCAAATGCTCAAAATATTACTTCTATTTAAATATTTACATGTTTTAGTGAATTTTATGTACACTAGGACCGCAAAAAACATGAGGTTACTTAAGACTTTATTTAATAATAATATCGTCAGGATATTTCTTACGAATTTCTGGATTAAAAATGATTATTGCATAAGTTACTGTTCATGTAATATAGCAAAAAATCTACAGGTGGTTTGTAAAAATAATGTTTTGGAAGAGACAAAATATGAATTATTTTTTGATATTTGCAGTAGATGTGCCAAAATCATAAAAACACAAAATGATTACAAAGGCTCTAGTGTATAATAAGATTGCAAATTATATTTTGTCACCCTTTGCAAAAGTTAGAAAAATGCATATGAAGATCGGGATAGCAATTAAGACCTTTCCGAAATATGAATTATTTTTTGATATTTGCAGTAGATGTGCTAAAGTCATAAAAACAAAACAAAAAGATTACCAAGGCCCTAGTGTATAATAAGATACGCAAATTATTTTTTGTCACCCTTTACAAAAGTGAGAAAAATGCATATGAAGATCGAGATAGCAATTAAGACGTTTTCCAAATATTTATTATTTTATCGCATTTGCAGTTAATGTGCCAAAATCATAAAAACAGAAAATTATTACTTAAGCCCTTATGCATGAAAAACCATGCAAATTATTTTTTGTCACCTTTTTCAAAAGCGAAAAAAATGCATATGAAGATCGGGATAGCAATTAAGACGTTTCCGAAATATGAATTATTTTTTGATATTTGCAGTAGATGTGCCAAAGTCATAAAAACAAAAAATGATTGCAAAGGTCTTAGTGTATAATAAGATATTCAAATTATTTTTTGTCACCTTTTGAAAAAGTGAAAAAAAATCATATGAAAATCGGGATAGCAATTAAGACGTTTTCCAAATATGTATTATTTTTTCGCATGTGTCAAAATCATAAACACCAAAAATGACTTCCAATGCTCTAGTGTATAATAAGATATGCAAATGATTTTTTGTCACCCTTTGCAAAAGTAAAAAAAAAATGCCTAAACAGATCCGGATAGCAATTGAGACGTTTCCGCAATATGCATTATTTTTTGACATTTGCAATTTTTTAAACATTAATCTTTTTTTTATATTTACATTTAAAATCATAAAATCACAGAACTATTACCAAAGCCCTAGTGTATAATACTACAGCAATCACAACTCTCAACTCGGACAGTTTTAGAATGAATTGAATATGATTCTATTCCTATTTTTCAAGTTGCAGATTTTTTAACGCGCTAAAATCTAATATACAGTCACAGCATAATAATTGATTGATTATGCTGTGATACAGTTACTTTTCAATTTTTTCTAAACATATGTTTGACAGGTCAGGTAAAAGCTTTGAAATTTACAAAAGGAGGGTACAGAAACAGAGCTATAAAACTTTCTGGGATCAACGTCGTAAAAGCGGTATATCAAAGCCCAAACGTTCTTTATCTATGCGACTCTTTTATATACAAATACATAATATTTGAGAAAAAATGCTAGGTTTAATATTTGAATATTACCAGCCACTCACTGCTATACTAGAGTGACTAACATTAATTAGATTCTCATAATTTTTATGTTGCATTGTTCAAGTATGCAGTACGGCATAAGAAACAGTCTTCTTATGCTATGTAACCAAGATTTATGCCACTAAAAATAAGTTGCACTTTAAACCTAATTTATAGCAAATTTTTCTAATAAACATATTCCTATAACGAGATTGGGGTAGTTTCTTTGTATACACAAAATGTTTATTAAATTTATTTAAATTCATCATTTTTCCAAAACATAATAAAAATAATCTGTATCACTCACTCACTGACTAAAGGCAAAGTCGCTTAGTAGTCGCAACGATAGGTTAAAATAAGGTGGTTTCCCGTTGCCTTTCATGTGGCACATTGACTGAAAAAAAATACATTCTTGGAAAACCTCTTAACTGCTATCCCAATGTTTAAATTCTTTTTTTTTCTTACTTTTGCAAAGGGTGACAAAAAATAAATTTGGTGTAGTATTACATAATAGGGCCTTGGTAATGATTTTTGGTTTTGTGATTTTACCACATTAACAGTAAGTATCACAGAATCATTAATGTTGAAATGAAAAACGTGGTAGTAACTATCCCGGTGTTCAAATGCATTTTTTTAAATATTTCCAAAGGATGACAGAAAATTATTTGCATGAGATTTTTTGCGTCAGGCCCTTAGTGATATTTTTTGTTTCTATGAATTTGGCACATTAACTGCAAATGCGAAAAAATAATACATATTTGGAAAACGTCGTAATTGCTATCCCGATTTTCATATGCATTTTTCTCTTTTGCAAAGGGCGACAAAAAATAATTTGCATATCTTATTATACACTAGGGCCATGGTAATCATTTTTTGTTTTTATAATTTTGGCACATCTACTGCAAATATAAAAAGTCGAAGACGCAGCAAGTGCGTTATGGTAGTGAATTTTCATAAAAATGATCTGGCACAAAATATTTTATTATAACTTTTTTTTCTTGTAACATAGAAATCTAAATTTTGGTGTATAGTTTACTTTTTATATCGTAAACCTACCTACCAAATTTGGTTATCATAGAGTTTTTATTTTTTAGGATAAAAATTTTTTTCAAATGAAAACTCAAAATTTTTCCGGAAAACCTCGTCCCATTTTTCTGATTAACAAACTTATCAAAGATATTTACAAAAGGAAGGTACATGCCAAATTTTATCAAAATAGGCCCATTATTCTTTGAGATAAAATTTTTTTTTTGAATGAAAATCAAAATTTTCCCGGAAAACCTCGTCCGATTTTCCTGGCTAACAAACTTGTCAAGGCCATTTACAAAAGGAAGGTACATGCCAAATTTTATTAAAATCGGCTTATTACTTTTTGAGATAAGAATTTTTTTCGAATGAAAACTCAAAATTTTCCCGGAAAACCTCGTCCGATTTTCCTGACTAACGAACTTATCCAAGCTATTAACAAAAGAAACGTACGTGCCAAATTTTATCAAAATCGGCCCATTATTTTTTTAGTTATCGGTGTGATACATATATATATATATATATATATATATATATATATATATATATATATATATATATATATATATATATATATATATATAAATATATATATAAATATATATATATATATATATATATATATAAACATATAAAAATTGAAACTAACCCCGGATATGGGTTCTAGGGGTCCTAGTTCGCGCTCATTTGCAAAATTTTTTTCAAAATTCAAAAGTCGGGATCTCCCCATTAGTGAATTTTTTCTACGAAAATTCACTAAAAAATAATTCATATTTCGGAAACGTCTTAATTGCTATCCCGATCTCCATATGCATTTTTCTTACTTTTTCAAAAGGTGACAAAAAACAATTTGCATATATTATTATACACTAGGGCCTTGGTAATCATTTTTGGTTTTTATGATTTTGGCTCATCTACTGCATATATCAAAAAATAATTCATATTTCGGAAACGTCTTAATTGCTATCCCGATCTCCATATGTATTTTTCTCACTTTTTCAAAAGGTGACAAAAAACAATTTGCATGGTTTTTCATACATAAGGGCCTTTAGTAATAATTTTTTGTTTTTATGATTTTGGCACGTTAACTGCCAATGCGAAAAAATAATACATATTTGGAAAACATCTTAATTGCTATCCCGATTTTCATATGCATTTTTCTCACTTTTGCAAAGGGTGACAAAAAATAATTTGCATATCTCATTATACACTAGGGCCTTGGTGATCATTTTTTGTTTTTATGATTTTGGCACATCTACTGCAAATATCAAAAAATAATTCATATTTCGGAAACGTCTTAATTGCTATCCCGATCTCCATATGCATTTTTCTCACTTTTTCAAAAGGTGACAAAAAACAATTTGCATATCTTATTATACACTAGGGCATTGGTAATCATTTTTGGTTTTTATGATTTTGGCTCATCTACTGCAAATATCAAAAAATAATTCATATTACCGAAACTTTTTAAGTTATCTCGATCTTCATATGCATTTTTCTCACTTTTGCAAAGGGTGACAAAATATAATTTGCAATCTTATTATACACTAGGGCCTTGGTAGTCATTTTGTGTTTATATGATTTTGGCACATCTACTGCAAATATCAAAAATTAATTCATATTTCGGAAACGTCTTAATTGCTATCCCGATCTTCGTTTTTGTGATTTTGGCACATCTACTGCAAATGCGAAAAAATAAACGTGGTAATAGCTATTTCGATCTTCATATGTATTTTTTTCACTTTTGCAAAAAGTGACAAAAAATAATTTGCATGGGTTATTATACATTAGGGCCTTGGTAATAATTTTGCGGTTTTATGATTTTGCACATTAACTGTAAATATCAAAATAAGTCATATTTGAAAAAACTTAGTAATAAGTATCTCGATGTTCAAATGATTTTCTTTTATTTGTTATTTTAAATAACAAATAATACATCCTGAAATTTAGTTTTCCTCTATGACTATGTTAATAATAAACGATTGATTTAGTGTTATTATGTTATTGCAAAACACTTAAGACAAATTATTTTTTCTTCGGTAAGGTGTAGTAGCATATAGCAATATATGGCTGGCATCTATGGCTAGCCATAAATTTACTACGTTGAATCCGCTTCACTGATATTGTGATCGCGACGATCCATCCCGCTTTCTGCTGACCCTACGTGTAAATCTATGGCTCGGAATTTATGGATAACTTCACGCAAACTTTATCCCAGTTATATTCAGCAAACATGTCTTATCTCTGCTGCATCGAACATGATGCAAATGCAACTATGTGAATCTTAAAATGCAGCGGCTTTCCAGGAAATAAAGCTTTTAAGTTATTTACTTACCAGGGCTACTATTTCTACCCCTACGACTTTTTATTTATAATAAAAAATATGTACATTGTTTGCCTAAACCTGCCAGTATAATTTTTTGACAGCTATATACATTCAGCGCGAGTTTAAAACATGGAATAAATTCAGTTAATCAGATACAGCTATCTTTTTCCAATAATTCGCAGACATGTCGATAGACATTTTATGTTGCGGTCTTTTCAAAAAATAAAATAAATATCATACAGTGTGTGCCAAATTTAAGGTACGACCTCATCGATATTTTTTTCAAATCCTACCCTAGTTTGTTTTTGTTAAATAGGTTTAACCTACACATTAATTTGAAAAAAACAGCTGATTTTAAATTTTTATTTATTTATTATTATAAATCTAAAGGAATTAGTAGCACGAATAAGAAATGAATGTTGACTTATTTTCCCAAGATAACCAGAAATGTGTAAAACGAATTTCAATTCCGTTTATACTACTAACAAATAGTCAATCGACAACAACCTAAGCATTTATTAAAGAAAATTGATTTAGATTATCTATTTTTTATTTCTGTTTTTAAAATAATATAATGTATATTTGTGTGGGAAGGAATATAAACTTGGTGGTTTAGCATAACTTGACATGTACTTTAGAAATAGCCAACAAAACAGTAGGATTGTCGGTTAAACAAATTATCGACGTCATATCTCAAATTTGGGACAACTTCATATTATTAAAGAAAGATCACAGCTTAAAAACGACTAATTGACGTGTTCGCGCATTTGAAAAAGGTGTATTTGATTAACTGAATGTATTCTAAGTTACCAACATGCATTGTGTAATATGGCAGTAATAATGCTGATAATTGTTTATCTTTTTTTGTCTTTTCCTCAACGGCGACGTATTTCTGCGACTATGGCCAATCACCGACGACAGGGAGCACTTTCAACTCACTTTCCTTTAAATTTGGCCGAACCCCGTTTTTTCTATAAGGAGGGTAGGGATATTCAGTGTGCCCAACCTCGCACGGTACACGGGACTAACGACTTCACGACTCCTCAGTGAATCGGTACCTGCAGAAATTCAACCTGCTCCAACTAAATAATAATTTTACAGTAGGGGCTGAAAAAATGAATGGGGAACCCTGGAAAGCGAACCCAGTACCCTTGGATCCAGCGGCATACTTTCCTACCACTAGATCCCTCAGGCTTTTTGATAGTAATTGTAAAATATCTTTTGCAACAATTGGATACAATAATCTAAAATATATAACTCTATAACACTAAAAGTAGATCTCGTAAGTTTATAAAACAACAGTCATTATACACCTTGTCCTATTTTCTAATTAAGTTTTTGTGTTATCTTCTAAAAAAAGCAGGAGTTGGATTAATTTTAATTCAAAATACTATATTACAAAACAAACAAAAAAAAGGTACGAAAGATGCTCTCTTCTCTTAATACCAGGAAAGCCTCTGGCCTTGACGAGATCCCAGCAATTGTTCTCAAGAGATGCGCACCAGAACTTACTCCTGTCCTGACCTGTCTGTTTTAGACATCTTACAATAGAGGCATATTCCCTAGTAACTGGAAAACAGCTCGAGCACAACCCGTCTCCAAGAAAGGATCCAAAGCGCTTCCTAGCAACTACAGGCCTATTTCTCTCCTTTCAGTCGTCTCTAAAGTGATGGAAAAGTATATAAACAGCGAATTACTCAAATTTCTTGAAAAACACAGTCTAATCCACGACAGGCAGTATGGATTCCGTCAGCGCAGATCAACTGCCGACCTCTTTTCCTTTGTCACCCATTCTTGGAACAAGTCTATGAAACTACACGGTGAATGCCAGATTGTCGCTCTAGACATATCCAAATCATTCGACCAGGTTTGGCACGCAGCGCTGCTTAATAAACCTCCGGTCTATGGCCTACCACCAAAACTCTGTACCTGGACAGCAAATTTCCTTTCCAACCGGAGCATTTCTGTTGTCGTGGATGGCCATTCCCCTAAACTGTATCCAATTAATGCAGAAGTCCCTCAAGGTTCAGCTTGAGCCCCTACTTTGTTTCTTCTCCACATCAATGACCTCCTCTCTAGCACATCTAACCCAGTTCACAGTTACGCGGACGACAGCACCCTCCTCTCAAATATACAATATTCTAAGCCTGTCTCTTTAGCTCAATTAGATGAGGAACGCAGACTCATGGAGGGTTCTGCCTCTGTGGATCTTCAAAAAATATTATACTGGGGAAGTAGAAATCTTGTGCAATTCAACTCCACCAAATCTCAGTCTTGCTTTCTATCTCATAAGAGATGCACCAGCCCTAGACCCATCACAATGAACAACCAAGTTATTCAAATTAATGAGAGCTTTACACTTGTTGGCATATCTGTGGATCGAAATCTCAATTGACACCAACATGTCACATCAATTGCAGAAGTGGCTGCTAAGAAATTAGGTTTCTTCGTCCGGGCTCGCAAATACTTTTCACCAGATAATCTCTATACCTTATATACTTTACAAATAAGGCCAAACCTCGAATACTGCTCCCACATCTGGGGTGCTGTTGCCGCTTTGACACTCGCTATTCTGGACTACATTCAGAAGAGAGCTATACGTCTCATCGGTGACGCTACCATCACCCAAAGGCTGCCATCCGTTGCCCACCGACGTGCCGTTGGTGACCTCGTTCTCTTTTATAGATATCTGCACGGGCACTGCTCAGATGAGCTTTCTTCCATAGTTCCTCCACCTGCTGCCCCCAACAGATCTACCAAGAACAGAGCGAATGCACCGTTTTACTGTCCAGGTCACCAGACATAGAACATCTTGTTATGCCCGCTCTTTTGTCCCGAGGCCTTCCAAGTTGTGGCATTCCTTGACGGCACATGTTTTTCCTTCTCCTCAGAACCTTCAAGTCCAGAATTAACAAGTTGCCTCTTTCCTCCTTCTCGACACCCACGGCACGATAGTATTTAGGCTGTAAGCCCTCGTGGTGTGTTGTTGAAAAATTAAAAAGTAATTATAATAACCCTTTAAGTACGTTACGCCCCAACGTCTACTTTAATTACTGAAAATAGTCCAGGATCAGTTTGACTGACTTATAAATTTAGACACCATGTCGATTTATAAATTTCGGTCGGAATATTTTTTGAGAATAAACTTTGGCAGAAAATTTTTAAAACCAGTTTCATTTCTTAGGCAGACTAAATAGTTGCAAGTTTTAAATTACCAGTGCTTTCTTTAGACAGAGCCTACAATATGTTTTGTTGGTGTACTCATTAATCAAATGACCTTGTGGTTAGAAAACATTTTATGTCCGAATTTTCTTAAAGGGTTTCCTAAGCAATTGCGGAGCAAGGGGGTTGGATACTGCCCACTAGACGATGTGCGTTAACTAAACGTTTATTATGAGGCTACTATAACAGTTAAATAATGTAAGTACATATATTTATAATCTCGGAACCAAGATACCCTACAAAAAGGCATTATGGGAGCCGAGACTATAATGTAATGTGTGGGAAGTGTCATCGTTGCATTTTGTATTATAAAATACATATTATCGTGTCGGATGACTCCTTCCCTGTTAGGAGGGATTTTATGGGGTGCATAAAATTTAATTTGCAAAAATTTATATTCTAAGGTAAAACATTTAAAATGATCAAAAATTGAAAACAATTACATCAATAGATCAATAATTCGATAAAATTTAGAAAATATAACATATAACTTGGTTATTCTTTAGGCAAAGAAAAAGCCTTATGTTTGCTGCATTTTCGTTAACCTGTACGGAAATTTAAATATCAAGTATTTAAAGTGAACAATAAACAATGATTATGAAACACCCGTTAAAAGTAGCTTCCGCAGTATACACTCTATCACTGTTGCACTTCTTACTATAAGCTTAGCATAAACAATATGCTACTGTTTTCCTCTAGGTAAAGGAATAATGTCTTCAATTTCTGCGTCTTCCTTAAAGTAATTTTTTAATTTTTAAAATTTGAATAAACTAAGTTTATTCATCGCCTTAATGAAGCTAACTTTGTTAGCTAATTTCTATGATTATTCTTTCACAGCAGCACGACCAAGATGGAGTTCTCCTCAAAGAGAAGCAGTTAAGGAGACCATTAGAAGACATTTAAAGGACGGAAGCAACCCCTCGATAGCTGAATGTGAACTTCTGATTGAAAATTGTCCAGTGTTAAACAAACGAACTCTCCAGTCTCTAAAACCTTACATTTCTAGTAGCACGAAAAAAAACAGACAATATGATAAATATTTCTTTTTAGCTATATTAAAATAAAATAACATAAAAATACATCAATGACTATTTATATTACATTTTACAAATTTGCCTACTTTCTACAAATTTTCTTCTACTAAATTCCTGATTCTCCACTTTTTCTGCATTTTCTATTTATTTACGACAACTATTTTCACTGATTTCTCACGTTCAATTCAAACCATAACACAAGAATTGTGTTTCATATGTAACTTATGCAAAAGCTTTGGTCATCATAATTTTGTTGTTTGAATTATGTTACTTCCATTATGAAAACAGATCACATGCAATGTATTCAGATCCAGATAACTAATTACAATAATTTTGTTTTCTAGGAAATCAATGTATTACATTTTGAGATAAAACACGTGTGTCTTTAGACAAGACTGTCATAAATATATTTTTATACACAATTTATTTAATTTAAAATAACTGGTAAAAAATTACAACACAAAATTTGTCTTTTATCATTTTTCTGCTTTACCACACCGGTGTGATAATTTATGGAGGCAAATAATTTAAAAATAATTTGTAGTCACTTTTTATAATTTTAATATTATTCACGAAGTGCTTCACTGTAAAACTGTCAAGGTAAAGAGAATAAATAATGTATTAATTAAAACATATCATCTTTGCATACTAGCACGCAGACCTTAAAACCGTAATGCTACCTGTTTAAGCGTACAACATAAAACTAACCAGAAAACTTTTATATATCCTACTAAAAAGTGCGGCAACACTGTGAGGTTAGGTCCAGCTACTTCCTTTTGGACATATCAATTTTTATGGCTGAAATGTCCAGCTACTTCCTTTTAAACATATATAAATCCCAAGAGAGAAAGGTCCAGCTACTTCCGCATAGACACAAATATATATATATATATATATATATAGATATATATATATATATATATATATATATATATATATATATATATATATATATATATATATATATATATATATATATATTGTACCTTGTGATAATGTTATGGGGATATTTGAATATTCTTTCGAAACATTCCTGGTATATTCTCAGAATGTGTCTGTGCTGTCTGGGAAGCAGAGGTATATGAAGTCATACGTATGTAGTATTAAAATGTATGTAACTGAAAGTTGGGCTTTGATGGAGTAGGATATGTAGAGAATAAAAGCGGTTAAAAGGCGAACTTGTAAAAAATGGTACAAATGACACCGTTATGAAGACAAATGGAAAGGTATAAGGTAGAAGGTAGAAGAGGAGAATACATATTTGAATAAAAAGAAAGAATCAGACTAAAAGTGAAACTTTTGGAAAACCTGGCCCAATTAATAGGAAATAAAGAGCAATGGTTCCGACAACAAGGCGCCGTGCTTTTAAACTGTGATGACAAACTGCTGTGAAACCAGAACTTAACTTTGTAACTTGAATTTGTACGCCCTCTTGATACATGGCTATATGTTATATGAAAAGGAAGCACACATTTTAAATTACTCTACTTAGAAGTAAAGCAAAGGTCTTTCCAACTAACTACATAAATATGTCACTAAGTGAAGATTGGAATCTGTGATGAGCACTGATAAGTACGCGTGGGGAACCCAAATCACCACAACACATCGTTTTAAAGACGTGACGATCGTTTCACTAACTGAATTCTTTTAGAAATTTTCATCCTCTGATGAAGCTAACTTTGTTAGTGAAACGATCGTCAGGTATTTAAAAAGATGTGTTGTGTTGATTCGGGTTCTCCAAGTGTACCTACATAAATATGTAATGTAATGTTTTGGCAAATGGTTTTAACTTCTGTGAAAACAGAACGTAAATGGTCAAAAGCATATAAGTGAGATAAACAGATTAAATGCTTTAAAATAGCAGGAGTTATTTGTAAAATGATGTATGGTAAAAGTAGCCTCAATCAATATTACTATTATATTACTATTATTAATATTAAACAAATGTTTATAATTCAGCCTACTTATTTATAAAGAAAGTAAGTAAATTAGACTGTCGTTAACATAACTAACTATTAGATGTATTAGAATGTATGGTATGCCAATATGTTGTTTTTTCCTTAGATTACACAACAAAATTAAATTTGGAGAATCAATCTCACTTGATTACTCTACACTACTCACATTATTATAGTAAAATATAGAGGCATTGTAAATACATATAAAAAAATATTTTATTTCTAGATTATTACTTGTACCTATGTAGTTATCAAATTATAAAATTTGGAATTTTATGACCGGAGTCATAAAGCAGTTTGACAAACACCGTTAGTAAATCCGGGATGAATTATAAAGAGATCATGTTTGTTTGTAGTAAGGCGTAAGCATTGTTGTTGTCACGTAGGGGTTTATCTAGACGACTTTATCTAATTCATATTATTTATCCAAGGTTAACTTTGGATAAATAAGGAAACGCAGGGTTAGACAGAATTATAAGTTAATTGATTGTTGTTGCCCTTACTTGGTGAAACTTGTCCATACTACATACAGACTTGGAGACTGCTTCTCTGGCTTCACTGTTGGTTTTCGTTGGTGAAGGACGTAGCCAGCGCGTAAGCTAACTGGAGCAAGTGGCCCTACGAATTCTGGAAGTTCTAGGAAGTTCTTCAACGTTTCTGTGACTATAGTTTCACTGCTTGACAGCATTTTCAGACAGATTGAAATTGAATCAGTACGAAATCATGACAACTACAAAAAAATATCTGTTGCTATGTTATCATATGATGTTTTGATCAAAAAATTTATCAAATTGAAAATAAAAATGAAATACAGGTGACAGATGAGGTTTTCAAAATGTCTATGTGATGTATGTCAATATTTAACATAAATAGAACTAGCCTATGATAACTATGGTAACAGTTACAACAATACAATAACTAAACAATAACATTATAAAAGTAGTCTCTATACAACGAAAATATCGACATACATCAGCTCATTATCTTATTACAACTTTTTTGAAAGAATAATTAAATTTATTTTCTTTGACTTATTTAATTAGAAAGAAGAATATCCAAGAAAGGGGAATTCATTAAATCAGTTTGCTCGTTTAAAACAAGGTAGCTATTGTCGTGTGTGTGCTTTTTGACTTCCAAAGCTTCAAAAAATTCTAGTTTACGCTTGTCATTATAAAAATGTTGTGGTTGTATGCGGTTATTTACTGTAGGTCTATGTTCGGTATCAATAATATGTTTTGCAAATGTAGATTTGTCAGGGTGGTTATTTCTAAATGCAGAAATATGTTCTTTGTATCGGGTGTTAAAATTTCTAGAAGTTTGACCTATGTAGATTGCGTTACAATGTGTACAAGCTAATTTATAAACTCCAGCTTTTGTCAGGAAACAAGATTTTTCTCTAGCGTTAAATAGTAAATCACGCGTCGTGTTGTAAGATTTAAATGCTACCTTTGTATTTGTACAGGTATTTAAAATTTTTGAAATGTTTTCTGAAATGGTTTCAAAATAAGTTATCGAAACGTATCTGTTGTCTTCTTTGTCTCTAATATTTGGATAAATTAAATTAATCGCTAATTTGTATTCTTTTCTCTCGATCATTTTATCTATTATTTTAACAGAGTAGCCAATATTAAATGCTGTTTGCTAATTATTGAAATTTCTTTTTCAAAATTGTTTTGTGACATAGGTATTGAAAATGCACGATGTATCATAGAATGGTAAGCTGACAGCTTTTGTGAAAAGGGGTGACATGAATCGTATGGTATGGTTGTGTCAGTGTAAGTTGGTTTCCTATATATTGAAAAGTGAAACGAATTATTTTCTAACTTTCTAATTGTTAAGTCTAAAAAATTTATACAACTGTTAGCTTCTTCTTCTAAAATGAACTTAATATTTGTGTGAAAGTTATTAATAAAATTCAAAAATTCATTTAATTCTGTATGACTACCTTGAAAACATGCTAAAATATCATCTACGTATCTGTACCAAAAGACAATATTATGCGAAAGTAATAATATTGTCTTTTGGTACAGATACGTAGATGATATTTTAGCATGTTTTCAAGGTAGCCATACAGAATTAAATGAATTTTAGAATTTTATTAATAACTTTCACAGAAATATTAAGTTTACTTTAGAAGAAGAAGCTAACAGTTGTATAAATTTTTTAGACTTAACAATTAGAAAGTTAGAAAATAATTCATTTGACTTTTTAATATATAGGAAACCAACTTACACTGACACAACCATACCATACGATTTATGTCACCCCTTTTCACAAAAGCTGTCAGCCTACCATTCTATGATACATCGTGCATTTTCAATACCTATGTCACAAAACAATTTTGAAAAAGAAATTTCAATAATTAAGGAAACAGCATTTAATAATGGCTACTCTGTTAAAATAATAGATAAAATGATCGAGAGAAAAGAATACAAATTAGCGATTAATTTAATTTATCCAAATATTAGAGACAAAGAAGACAACAGATACGTTTCGTTAACTTATTTTGGAACCATTTCAGAAAACATTTCAAAAATTTTAAATACCTGTACAAATACAAAGGTAGCATTTAAATCTTACAACACGACGCGTGATTTACTATTTAACGCTAAAGAGAAATCTTGTTTCCTGACAAAAGCTGGAGTTTATAAATTAGCTTGTACACATTGTTACGCAATCTACATAGGTCAAACTTCTAGTAATTTTAACACCCGATACAAAGAACATATTTCTGCATTTAGAAATAACCACCTTGACAAATCTACATTTGCAAAACATATTATTGATACCGAACATAGACCTACAGTAAATAACTGCATACAACCACTACATTTTTATAATGACAAGCGTAAACTAGACTTTTTTGAAGCTTTGGAAGTCAAAAAGCACACACACGACAATAGATACCTTGTTTTAAACGAGCAAACTGATTTAATGAATTCCCCTTTCTTGGATATTCTTCTTTCTAATTAAATAAGTCAAAGAAAATAAATTTATTTATTCTTTCAAAAAAGTTGTAATAAGATAATGAGCTGATCTATGTCGATATTTTCGTTGCATAGAGACTACTTTTATACTGTTATTGTTTAGTTATTGTATTGTTGTAACTGTTATCATAGTTATCATAGGCTAGTTCTATTTTTATGTTAAATATTGACATACATCACATAGACATTTTGAAAACCTCATCTGTCATCTGTATTTCATTTTTATTTTCAATTTGATAAATTTTTTGATCAAAACATCATATCATAACATAGCAACAGATATTTATTTGTAGTTGTCATGATTTCGTACTAATTCAATTTCAATCTGTCTGAAAATGCTGTCAAGCAGCGAAACTATAGTCACAGGAACGTTGAAGAACTTCCTAGAACTTCCAGAATTCTTAGGGCCACTTGCTCCAGTTAGCTTACGCGCTGGCTACGTCCTTTACCAACGAAAACCAACAGTGAAGCCAGAGAAGTAGTCTCCAAGTCTGTATGCAGAATTATAAGTCAAAATTTGTACAAAGTTTTTTTATGTACTATAAAATAAAATTAGAAACAATACCATAAGGATTCGTTATTTACAATCAAATATATGTCAATATTTCCCGGCAAGTAAGTGTGCCAAGTTAAAACGACACGAAACGCACCAAGTCCGTACAACATTTTCCACAATTATTTGAACCTATACCCTCATATTTGTACAACCCATCAGCAGATCAATATCCCCTAACTCGCCACATCTTTTAAATTTATTTGAAATAAATAGGAAGGTACTAATGCATGTATAAATCTTAATCTAGAAATATTTACAGTCACTACTACTACTACCAGTCATGCCCATCCCTTAAAAGGTAGGCACACCACAAAGCCCATGTTATTTATTTATAATTACTAGTCCCTCTAATACTTGGTTCTAAACTAGGGTATATCCTGAGTGGAACTGATTGTAGCTGTTTGTAAAATTCCTTCCGTTCACTACATGGTCTATAATACTATTGTAACAGAAGTGTCCCACAAAATCATACTGCAAGACCATCATATACTTTGATACAATGTACACTTACAAACAGTAATAACGTCTATAATACTGTTATGGCAGAAATGTTTGTCAACCCGTAGAAAGTACTGTTACGTTCCACGGGGTTTTGGATTTGTTTACTAACAAAAACAGCTTTCCAAACTACTAATTGATTATTACCAACTATTTTCCAACACCAGTATTAACTAAAATATTTCTCTTCTCTATTATTAAATGCCCATAGAATTATATTCCACTATTCGCCTTCTATGATCGCTTCTAAAACACAAACACTTACTGCTGACTCGCTTAATACTCTATGATCACTTCTTTCACACCACACTACTCAATACTGAACTAACGTACTCTAAGCACCGCTCGTCTATTTATACTGTCTATAGAGATTCTAGACGTTCTACACTATTCTACACTATTCTACACATATCACTCCTGGTCTATTCTAGAAATGCCATTCCATAGTGTTTGTTGTGACACTGCCCCCCTCTTATATTCAATCGTCCCGGTCGAATTCTGACATTTCTTGGTATGGCGTAAGTCTGTGCATATGGACCACCTTCATCTTGCTCTTCGGGCTCGTCTGAATGCGATAGACAACGCTATTGATCCTTTTGACCACCTTATTCGGACCTTCCCATAACTTCTGTAGTTTAGTTGACCGTCGCTTGCGTCGTACTGGCTTGTAGAACAACACCCGATCTTCTAAGCACCGCTCGTCTATTTATACTGTCTATAGAGATTCTAGACGTTCTACACTATTCCACACTATTCTACACATATCACTCCTGGTCTATTCTAGAAATGCCATTCCAGAGTGTTTGTTGTGACACTGCCCCCCTCTTATATTCAATCGTCCCGGTCGAATTCTGACATTTCTTGGTATGGCGTAAGTCTGTGCATTTGGACCACCTTCATCTTGCTCTTCGGGCTCCTCTGAATGCGATAGACAACGCTATTGATCCTTTTGACCACCTTATTCGGACCTTCCCATAACTTCTGTAGTTTAGGTGACCGTCGCTTGCGTCGTACTGGCTTGTAGAACAACACCCGATCTTCTTTAAAACCAGCTGAATTAGGTGGCACGTCATAACGGGTCTTCATGCGGTCGCTTTCTATTCGTATGTGCATTCCGACAGTAGAGTGGATGGTTTTCCTTCTCGTTAATATGTCGGGGCTTCCTTCAAGCAAAGTTCTTAGGTGGTACTGGTTCTTCCATGTAGTTGCTATTTTTTTTTGATGTTTCTATTTGCACAAATATCTCGACGGGCCCTATTCATCCTGTCGACATCGACTCTGTTCCAACAAACGTGTTTACTGACCTTTTCCTGGGTGGGTTTCAGATTTAGATGGTATTTACACCCTTCGTCTTGTACTCTCATAATGTCTTCTCCACTTGCTTTTGGCTGAGTAACTGGGTCGTCTCTTCCTCTCACAGCTCTCTTCACTGGAATGGCGCTTTCACGGCAGACGTTGCTATTTTCCTCTATGGAGATTTTCGCACTACCAGGTTACTACCAGTTGACATTATTATTTCTTCACCGCCGATAGTCAGGATGTTCGTGCCAAAATCAAGTTTAGCGCACTGACCTTCAAGTATGTCCAAACCAATTATAATCGGGTCTGATATGGCGGCGACTATGGCTCTCTGATTTGCCTTCCATGTCCCAAATTGCAGCTCGACGTCAGTCTCGCCAAATACCTGGATCCGATCACCACCGGCTGCATTTACTCTGTACACTCTGTCTGGCTCTCTTACTCGCCATCTTGGAACCATGTCGCGGCGAATAATCATCCTAGGTGCGCCTGTCTCGACGACCATCTGGGACTTATTACCGCTTACGTATCCGTCTATGATGAGAGCGCTGCTAGAATCGCTAGCCTTAGAAATGGTTACCGGTCTTAGCTTCACTTTCTCCCTTCCGCGTGATCTTAAATCCCAACATTCGCCCCTTATATGTCCCACCTTGCCGCAGTTTCAGCAGCGCAAGGGATTTGCACAGTGAGCTCTTATTGGGTGTCCATGAGACGTCGGCCTTATTTGTTTTGCTATTTTCTCCAGTAGATGCATGATCTTGGATGGATCTGCTTTATTTTCTTCTGGACTTGGAGACTGCGAACTTTCACATGACCTTCTGACGCTTGCTTTACCGCTTCAAACTCCAAGGAATGTGCCAAAGCATCGTTCAAGTTTTTGTGTCTCGCCATCCTCAGCGCCTGTTGCGTGTCGATATCTTTGATGCCGTCAATGAAGGTTTGCAGCGACAGCTGGTTTAAAAACTCTATCGGAGCTATGGGGTAGGCTAATCGTATCAGTCTGACCACGTCGGCGTGGAGACGTTGGAGACTTTCGCCCGATTTCTGACAACGATTTTTCAACTTCAACCGATACAGCTGCTGTAAATTCTGGTCGCCAAACCTCATATCTAGTTGATGTTTAATGCTGTCAAAACTCAACGGTTCTTCCCTGGAATACCTTGGAGCACATCTAGGGCATCTCCTCTGAGAGCTACTATTAACGAGGTCGCTTTCTCTCTCTCGCCCCAACCATTTGCTGTAGCAGCGGCTTCGAACTGGCGTAGATAAATACCCCATGCGACTGAGCCATCAAATGTGGGGACCTTAATTCTTACGACCGGGCTATCTTCGAGTCTGATGTCTCCTTTGGCTAGGGTTTCGCACTTATTTTCTAGTGATTGTATTTTCTGTTGCACTTTCTCTTGTATATTCGCTTGTCATGTACATCGTCGCTCATACCCCTTACTCTGCTTTCTACTTGTTGGAAGATGTCTTTTACCTGCTTCATACGTTCGTCCACACACCAAATAATATTTTCAATTCTGATGGCTTGTTCTTGCAGAATTGTCTTTGTTTCTGCATCTCTTCTTCTGGCTTCTTCGTCTCTTTTTCTGGCCTCTTCATCTCTTTTTCTCATTTCCTCTTTGACTTCTTCGTCACTTCTTCTGACCTCTTCATCTATTTTTCTCATTTCTTCTTTGGCCTCTTCATCTCTTTTTCTCATTTCTTCTTTCGCTTCTTCGTCTCTTTTTCTTGCTTCTTTATCTTTTTTTCTGGCTTCTTCTCGTGCTAATTTAGCTTCTTCGTCCATTTTTTAAGCATTTCCAATAGCTGGGCGTCCATATTGTCTGTTGCGCTACGTGTCTTAGGCATAGACGTACTTAAAGCTGATACACAGTTTATTCTGTTTCAAGAACACACCCAGTTATGAATCACTGCTGACACTGATCTTCCAGAGATTCTAGAAGTTTTCAGGTTGTTCAGCGAATATTCTGGAAAATATTTCTGCTAGCAGCATGTTGTTACGTTCCTCGGGGTTTTGGATTTGTTTACTAACAAAACGTAATTTTCCAAACTACTAATTTATTATTACGAACTATTTTCCAACACCAGTATCAACTAAAATATTTCTCTTCTCTATTATTAAATGTCCATAAAATTATATTCCACTATTCGCCTTCCATGATCGCTTCGTAAACACCAACACTTACTGCTGACTCGCTTAATACTCTATGATCACTTCTTTCACACCACACTACTCAATACTGAACTAACTTACTTTGCGCACCGCTCGTCTATTTATACTGTCTATAGAGATTCTAGACGTTCTACACTATTCTACACCTGTCACTTCTGGTCTATTCTAGAAATGTCATTCCAGAGTGTTCGCTGTGACAGTACATTAAAGAATATTTGTAATATTCTTGAAGACCATCGGTACAGCCAACTTACAATAATAAAAAATTAGTTCATACAATTTGTTTTCCCTTGGAAAATTGTACGCTTATAAACAAAAATATGCCCTTTATTACCAACATAACAGAAATGTTTGTCACTTCGCAGAAAGTTCAGAAATTTTTTTTAGCTGTAAGGTAATAGCTTCGAGACCATCGTTACAGCCAATTTACAACAATAAAAAACAGGTAATAAAAGCTGTCTGTCCCTGCAAATTTATACACTTATAAAGAAACATATGGAATGTAATAGTCTTGTGACAGAAATGTTTGTCACCTCGTACAAAGTCCAGAAAAACTTTTTACTGTAAGGTAATATTCTTCGAGACCATTAGTACAGCCAATTTACAATAATAAAAAACTAGTCAATAAAAGTTGTCTGTTGTAACAGAAATCGTTGTCACCTCGTAGATGTCCCGAAAACATTTTGACTGTTAAGTCATATTCTCTAAGACTATTGGTACAGCTAAATTACAATATTTAAAAAATTAGTGATACATTTTGTCGGTACGCTTATAAACAAAGATATATAATAAGGTATATAATAATGATGTAACAGAAATATTTGTCACTCCGTAAGAAGTCCAAAAAAATAATTAACTATAGGTTAATATTGGCCAATTTACAATAATAAAAGAATGGTTAATAAAAGTTGTCCATCTCTGGAATTTTTCACATTTATAAACAATGACATGGTCTTTATTAGTATCGAAACATAAATGTTTGTTACTCCGTAAGAAGTCCAGAAAAAAAACGGCAGCTTTATATCGTTTGAGATCATCGGTACGGCCAATATACAATAATAATAAAAATAGCTAATGAAAGTTGTTCGTCTGAAAATTTGTGCCCTTATAGACAATTACATGGTCTATATCATTTTTGTAACGTAAATGTGTCCCACCCCTTAGGAAGTTTAGACGTAATATTCCTAAAAAAATGGCCGAATCACCTCCTTTTAGTAAGGAGGCCATAGTTCTTTAACCTGCCCAATATCACATGGTACACGAGACCGATAAATTAATGCGCCCTTTAAAGGGCCGGAACGTACAGCCATTCAACTTGCTCAAAGAAATTGCCACAACCCCAGTTGATGCTAATTTACAGTAGGTATATACTGAAAAATAATTTGACCTTTGTATTAGGAATTGAACTGAATTGAACAGAAGCACACGTTTTTACCCCTGGACCACCTAGGCTACAAAATGTTTGTATTGTATTGTATTTTGAAGGATGACATGGCTGCGGCTGGTTGCCATTCGCACATTTTTCCGTGATTATAGCTTTCTTCCTCATTTGATCTGTCCCTGATTAATTACGCGTGAGCTAATATCTAAAAGATATATAGCGTCTGTTAGTATTATTCGGATCACTTTGTATATAACTATTAGTTATAATTTAATTATAATGTTTGTCTTAGTGTATATATTTATTACATTTTTTTATATTTAAGTTAATAAGCCTACTATATTGCACAATAAATCACACAGTTTTGTGCATAAAAATTAACTGTTTAGATATTGCTAAAATTAGAATCTATAAGGATAGTAACTGGGACACATATCTTCATGTCTTGGGGTCGATCAAGACAACTTTGTACATAAACTAGAAGACCACAGGAGAAAAGGGGAAAACACAAGGAAAGACAATAGGAGATTTAAAGCTAGAAAACTCACGTATACTTACATCCATACTTCGTGCCACCCACACGCATATTTACATAATCACTCTCATACAAGTTTATAAAATCTATAGACTATAATATATGTATAAACTAACGTTACAGTTGTAGCTCAAGTCTTTTTGCATGTAGATAGATTTTTGTATATACATGTACGTTTTTTGTCTCTAACAAATATGACAGGTTAAACGGAGAAGAAACAATATCAAGCCTAATTATTTCGTTCAAAAAATTTTGAATATAAATATATTTGCAGGGTATTGTGCAAGCAAATAGCATATGATCTGGATCACCAACCTCCCCACATTCGCACAAAGGAGTTTCTCTTATTCCAATTTTAAACAAATATTGAGGTACTAATGTGTGTGCAAATCTAAGCCTACAGATGTTAACTACTAAGGGTCTACTCAGATCGGTTGTGTTAAACCAAGGCTTTGTTGGGGGAAGTGGTTGTAATTTTTTATAATATTCACCTTTGTCGTCACTCTTATACTGGTGTACCCATTTTTTCAAAATTATTGTCTGATTTAAATTAGAATAAATGTCCGAGACTGGACACAGGTAACTTTTATCAGTGCCTTCACTTGTAGCGCGTTTTGCTACATTATCAACCTCCTCGTTATTGTCGATGCCACAATGAGCCTTGACCCACACCAAAGAAAGCTCCACATTTCTTGACATTAACTCCAGGATATCACAGATTAATTTAGATATTAGTAAGTTGCATTTTGATGTTGGTGTAATGTTTTGTATTTTCTTCAAACAACTTTTGCTATCTGTAAATATGGCCACTTTTTTAATGGTATGTAGTTTAATATATCCTATGGCTTCGATCAAAGCTATTGTCTCAGCCGAATATATAGATAATGTACTGTTTAATTTGGTAAGTTGTTTGTGTTGTTTTTCCGGTACATAGAAAGCGCAACCAGTACCTACTTTTTGCTTTGATGCATCTGTGTATATATGGAGTGTATTCGGAAACATTTCAGCTACTTCAGAAACAAACATATGGTTGCGAAGAGAAATGTGGCATTCTGAGTAATCTGGTAGGTATATTATACGAATATTACGTAGCAGTCGGAAATCAAAGCTGTAGATAGGATCTATGGAACTACTGTAAAAACTTGTCCTGATGGGGGCAACCCCACCGTAAGCACCGACAATTAACTGGCTCAGTTTTCGTATCCAGTGAACAGAAACAAGATCTTGTATTAAACCCTCATGTAATTTATTGGTAATATAATCATTTTTAGATACTGTTTTTAGTACAAATTTCAACGCGAGTTGTTCACGTCTTAGTTTAAGAGGCAATTCGCAACACTCTGCCAAAAGATTTGTGACAGGGGTGCTCCTAAGCGCACCAATGCACAGTCTCAAACATCTATTCTGGATAACCTGTAGCTTATTTAGGTGGCATTTTGCTGCATTGCCATATAATATTGAACCATAGTCAATTATAGACCTCACAAAGGCTTTATAAAAAGTAATACAAACGCTGGGGTCTGCCCCCCAGGCGGTATGACATATAAATCGTAATATGTTATTGCCTTTTTCAGTTTTACGTACGATCATGTTGACTTGATCTTTCCAAAGAAGTTTTCGGTCCATAATAAGTCCTAAGTATTTTACAGAAGGTTTAACATCATAAACTATTTCATTGATGGTCAAGGTCGTTGGTATTTGCCGTTTTTTTTTTGTATATACACAAAGCTGTGTCTTGTGGTTACATATTGTTAGACCATTTAATATTGACCATTTCTCCAAACCTTTCATGTCACGCTCTAAGGCAGATTTTCCTTCATCTATTTCGCATGAAGTTTTATATAAGCATATATCGTCTGCATACTGAATAATTTCAGAGTTTTTTATATAAGAGGTTATGTCAGATGTGTAAATTAAGTAAAGTAGTGGGCTTAATACACTTCCTTGGGGAATTCCATTATTGGTAATTCTAGGTTTCCACACATTTTGCGATGTTTTCAGATACACCACCCTATCCTCATAAAGCTTAATAATTTTTTTCGCAAAAGTTCTGGGAATATTTAAACCTACCATCTTGTCGTAAAGAATTTTAAGATTAACATTGTCAAAAGCACCTTTTATATCAATAAACATTGCTATTACCGATTTTTTATTCGTAAAGGATTTATATATGTCTAAAACAAGAGCGGTAATTCCATCTATTGTGGAGCAATTTCGACGGAAACCTCGCTGGGTTTCTGATATCTTTTGCTTGGTCTACAGCCATTTATCAAGCCGGTTTTTTATCATACGTTCAAAGGTTTTTTTAATGCATGATGAAAGTGAAATACCCCTATACGATTCTTTAAATGCCTTAAGAAAAGTAATCACAATATAAGTCTTCCAATCATCTGGATAGTTCTCCATTTGCCATATGTTATTTAAAATTTTTAATAATATTTCTCCTGAATTTGTTGGTAAGTGAAATAAAATTTCATATCGAATACCATCCGGACCCGGTGAAGAACCATTTTTGTTACTGTTTAATGCGAAATCAAGTTCGTCGATAGTAAAGGCTTTTGATAAAAACTGATCTTCCTTAGGTTCGTGGGTAAGTTCATGGTTAGGTTCATGATCATATTCGATTTTTTTTTTACACTAGCTGGTACTATATTATTTAGGAACTCCTCGGCCCAGATGCCATCCGATATGATAGGCGACTTTGATGCTTGTGAATTACTTAACTTTTTAGCCATTTTCCAGATCTCTTTAATTGGGGTATTTTTGTTAATTTGGCCGCAGAAATTTTTCCAAGATTCTCTTTTGCTTGTTAGTATTGTTCGCTTCTTAACTGCAGACAACCTTTTGAATGTCATGAAGTTTTCAAATGTAGGAATTCTTTTATATTCTCGAAGCGCCGGCTTTTCATTATCTACTGCTATTTTACATGAATTATTCCACCAGGCTTTTCTGAAAGCGGAATTAAAGGCTGTACTCCTCCGAGGGATAGTTGACTGACATACAGAGTTGATGTTTTGTATAAAACTTTCATATGTAAGATTATTTGAAAAAGTCAGTTCTGTTATTATTTCCATCAGTATGGTGAACAACCTCCAATTTGCTTTATTTATATTCCACACGTTTGCAGTATTTATAAAAGGTTGAGAAAGTTGGAAATCTGAGTTATTATTTGAACTATTGTAAGAATATTTTATACTAATTACAAAGTGATCAGAACCAAGTGTTTCATTTTCTACACACCACGAAAATTTGCCAGCAATTTGCGGAGAGCACAAGGACAGATCAATAGCGGAAGCATTCAAATGATGTGGATTTTTTAAAAGGGTCTCAGCCCCCGTGTTTAAAAAAGTAATGTTACAGTTTTCAATAGCTGACAATAGTTCGTCTCCCTTAGGGTCTGAAATGGAACATCCCCATCCCGTATGATGACTATTTGCATCGCCGCAAACTAGATAAGGCTTGCTTAAGCCACCGAAAAATGCCTCCCATTGATACCGTCTCAGGCTTATCGATGGCGGTACGTAAAAAGAATATACATTTAATATTTTTTTTGTCTATAGTTATTGTGACACCAGTGTATTCCAAGCCAGTAACACTGCGATGCGCGTTATTAACAACACAATAATATTTGCTTTTTGTTAGAATGGCAACACCGCCGTAGCCATCCGCTCTGTCACTTCTATAAACACTATATCCAGAAAAGTTGACAGAGTCTGAAGATTTAAGCCATGTCTCGCATATTATAGCTATGTCTATGTTATTGTCAAACAAATATTTTTCAAGATGGCCCTTATTACTTTTTATTGACCTAGAATTCCACTGAAGTATATTCAAATTGAATTTTCAAAATGAATAAGTGAATCCTGAACCAGTTCTTTAATACTATTTACAACTTGACTATTCAGTATGTCTACGTTTTCTTGTCTTAGAATGTTAACGATTCTTGATATTAATGTTTCGGCTACTTTATTTGCATTTGAGGCTTTACTAGAATTACTATATAACGGGGGAAATGGATTTATTATTCCCCCACCACGAGTCACGCTAATATTATCTAAGATTTTTCGGCGGCTTTCATTGAGTTTTGCTACTATGGGAGAGTCTATGGTCTGCCTACGTTTTGGAGGAAATGGAATATCTCGTGATTTAGTGTTTATAGCCTTACTACCGACACGAGGCTCAATGTGACGTGAATGGGCCCATGGAGCTGGAGGTGGTGCAAAACTTGATTGTTGGCTAGGTTTAGGTTCTACGCGATTGTCGGATTGAGTGGATTGCTTTTTGAGAACTTGTGCATAACTCCTGTTTACCGTATCCAGGGCATCTTTATACAAAATATTAGCATCACTCATTAGGGCTATTATGGTTTTTTGTCGATCAAATTCTGGACAAGCAGTCCTATCAGTGGCCATATGTGCCCCCCTGCATAACACTCATATCGGAGTAGCCTGCTTTTCACATACATTGTTACTATGATTTTCTCCACAACATTTACATCGCTCACTTGCCTTACACTGTGAGCTAATATGGCCGTACCTTAAACATTTTAAACACTGTATAACTCTTCGGATATATGGTTCAACATGAAAAATAATTTTTTCTATTAATACTTCGGAAAGAAGTACTTGTCCTTTAAATTCTACTAAGATAGATGACGTATTGATATATTCAGTAACATTATCTTTTTTAGATTTCCGCTTTAGTCTTATTACATTCAGTATTTCTATTTTATTTTCATTAGTTGTAGTTATCATATCTATTAAGTCTTCTTCCTGCAGATCAAGGTCAACAAATTTAATTACTCCTTGTCTACGGGTTAAGAATGTAGGTATATATGCTTTAAAACCTCTAGCTTTAAGTGAATCAGAGTTTATTAAAATGTTTGCACTTTCAGCGGAAGACAGTGTAATTTTAAGTTTATTTCGTCCTATACTTGATATATTCAATACTTTATCTTTAATAAAATCCGAACAATTATTTATTATTTTAGCGGTGGCTATGCGATGTATTCTACCAATACTATCATCTGGATTTTTACCTTCTAGATAAACAATAATGGACCTAAATCCTTATCATCATAAATGTTTATTATTTGTCTCTTTCTGTTGTCGGTTCTTTTATTAATTAAATTAGCTGGATTTTTGTCACGATTTAAACCAATATTTGATACATCATTTAAACTCTCAATTAATTTAGCATGCTTTAAATAATCTTGTTTTTTACTTACTTCTTTTCCTTTCATTTTAATTTTCGACTTTCCTATTTTACTTACGCTTTCCTTCATACTCGTTTCCTCTTCGCTTTCACTTACGTCAACAACTTCCATCATTGCCATTAGATTATCCTCACCCGCCCTATCCGGGGGTTCGGCGTCTTGTAAATTACTCATAAATATATTTGGGTTATTGGCACTTACTTGAGACAGTATCGGATATACGAGAAATCACTGAAACACTACCACTCGCTATCATTCACCGTACTCGAATGAACAAAATGTTTGAATTTGGCTTTGGTAATCTCAAACTTACAGCCACCAGTAAATTTTGGTTAAATATTTCACAATAGTGGCCAGTGATTTTATCTCTAACGTTTTCTAAACATGATAACTTTCAAACGACTTAAGCTAATTTTATTTTTAGTACCTACAACCATGCAAGTGTTTAAAAAAACTGCCAACAATTTGCTCAAAAACTCAAGTACCCATAACCTGTTTTCTAAATTCTTGCTTATGCACTGTACCTTAAAAAATCGGTTATTTGTAAAAAAAAACTTGTTATTTAGAACAAAATCACAAGATAAGCGTTATGTCAAACAGAACTTCATTTGGTTATAGTAATATTACTCGCAAAAACGTCGAAAAATATGTAGCAACATAAAAGGCACCCCGGTCTTTTATTTCAATTGAATATATAGTTTAATGTTTGGACACTAAATAACGCTCCAAATGAAAATATTGTTACAAAGCATCTCAATAGATGTAGGTGCGGTGTTGCCACATCTCCAGAACTTCCCCCAACATCTGGGAATTCTTGCACAATCTGGCAGCACCGCCTCCCCACACCCCCCCCCCCCGGGGGGTGCCTGGGGTGACCCCCCTCAGGCGAAGTCTCAACCCTCTAGGACCAAAAATAACGAAGTTACCAACTTGTACCCCGTGGGAACGGATAACTGAGGTCTGCACATTCCGAACACCCTGTATATACACCCTGTATGCGCAGAAAACCCTTACACCCTGTATACTCAGAGATCTTATATTACGAGAAACACCTCTTGTGTAACATAGAAGTGATGACCACATTTGGATCACCTGTATGTACATCCCCCTGTATACACACGGGACCGATCTGTATTCACAGAACCTTCTAGTAAGAGAAGGTCGTAGAACCTTCTGGAATGGAACGCTCCAGAAACGAGGTACGGCGAGTATATAAACGCGAAAGCAGGCCAGCCAGCAACACAGTTCAGTTAGAGAATGTTGAAGTGACTTGAAGAAGCAGTAATCAGTGTGAAGTGTTAGACTGTAGTTCCAGTATAGTAACTCGTGTGCAGATTAATAATTGTAAGGCCAGTAAATTAAGTGTTTTGTGAGAGAGACATTCTAGAAATTTTATTGTATCCATATTTAGAGTGTAAATAAAGTTGTTTTGGTAAAATTTAAAGTCTCACTTATCCAGAACCCGGAGAAAACGCAACAATTTGGTGTCAGAAGTGTGGGATAAGTGAGTGAAGAAGTGAACAACTAAGCTAGCTGTAAATGGTAAACACCAGATCGACTGACTACGACGAGATGGCTGAAATCAAAGAGTTGATGGATTTACTAAAAAAACAACGTGAACAAGACGAACAACGGCGACAAGAAGATCAAAAGGAGACGGCGCGAAGAAGACGAGAGAAGACGACAGGAGGAAGAACAGAGGCGTCTTGAAGATGACAGAAGACGGCGCGGAGAAGACGAGAGAAGACGACAAGAGGAACAACATAGGCGTCTTGAAGATAAAGAAGAACTCAAGAAGCAACGCGAAGAAGACGAAAAACGGCGACAAGGAGATAAAGAAGACCTTAAGAGGCAACGCGAAGAAGACGAGAGAAGACGACAAGAAGACAAAGAAGACCTCTGAAGTATGTTCCACAATATGAGAGCCGATGTGAAAGAAGAAATTGAACTGATCAACGAACAAATAGAAAGTGTGAACAGTAAAGTAGAAAATGTAACAGAAAATGTAAAAGATTGGAACAAACGATGGGAAGAAGTTGAAGGGTTGAGAGAACAAATGAAGATGATCATGAAAGGCACAGAAAACACACGTAAAGAACGAACAGAACAGGTGATGGGCCAGACTGATAAAACTCAACCAAGAGGAGTTACTGGAATGTCCCCAGTTCAAAATCGTTTAGAAGGAGATATACCAGCCGTTCAGCAGCCTCATGGAACCTTAAAGCCGCCGACTTTTGACGGAGAAACATCGTGGCCCATGTATAGGAGGCAGTTTGAGGCGGCAGCTCTCAGCAATAGGTGGAGCGAACAACAGGCAGCAACTGCTCTAATTCTCTCGCTTCGAGGTAAAGCCCTAGAAATCCTCCAGAACATCCCGGAGTCGAAACAGCAAAACTACTTAACAGTGATACAGGCCCTAGATTTGAGATATGGTAACAAGTACATGAGCCAGGTCTACCAGACACAACTAAAGACAAGGGTCCAGAAGCCAAATGAGACTCTGCAAGAATTTAGTGCCGAAGTGGAGAAACTTGTGCGACTGGCGTATCCCCAAGCCCCAGAAGAATTTGTTAACCAGATCACCGTCCAGACCTTCATCGATGGGGTACTTGACAACGAGATGCAACAAGCTTTGAGGCTCGGAAGGTTTAGAACACTTACAGACTGCGTCATTTATGGCTTGGAATTTGAAGCAGCGAAGAATGCATCAACCTCGCTGCAACAGGCTGCGCGAAGTAAAGGAGATAGAGGACCATGCAGACACGACAGAGGAACTAAGGCGAGAAATCAAGTTGATGAAGGAATCCATAAGCAAGCTCACTGCAACGGTTGGAGCACGTAAGACCAAAGCAGATTGGACCCACATAGAATGCTACAAGTGTGGTAGGAAAGGGCACATAAGTAGGCAGTGCTCACAAACCCCACAGGTGGCTCGTAGGGGACAGGAATACACCAACAGGGAGCGCCATCAGGGAAAACGACCTGACGCCAGTGTAAGGGGGCGACAGCTGGCGTGCGAGTTCCAAGGCCCCAAAGTCAAGGTCTCCACTATCCGACGCTACCGCGAGAGCCTCGTTATACCTGGCAGCATACACGGAAGACAATGCAGTTTTACCATCGATACTGGTGCCACTAGATCCGTTGTACGTCCAGACATGTTGCCAAACAAGTCGGCACTCACTACCAACAAACAGCCTGTGTTGGAGACGGCAAAAGGAGATAGAATACCCGTGCATGGAGAGGCCACTGTTTACATTAGGCTCGGCAGTACTGAGCTACAGGTAAGGGCTGTCGTCGCAGAAATCGTCGACGAATTTATTCTGGGCCTGGATTTAATGGAAGAGTTCGATGTCCTATCAGTAGACTTCCAGAATAAGATCTTGAAAATCGGTAACGAAGAGTTGTATTTATCTCCAACAGCAGGCGAAGCTAATCCCAGGGTGAAACTTATTGTCGACGAGGATACACGGATTCCTGGTAACAGTGAGAAGATTGTCAGAGCCAGACTAGAGAAGAAACTTGATTGTATGTCTGCTCTCATAGCGGAGCCCCTAAAATATAGACGTGATGGTGCCCTCGTTGCACGATGCTTAGTAGACCCGAATGTTATTTTTGCACACCTTTCTTTAAATTAAGAAAATCCATAGACACTTTGACAGCTAGGTATTCCAGGTGTCTATGAGATCAAAAAAGTAGATTAAAAAAGAAGAATAATAAGGTATTAATTATTATTAATGGAATTATAAGAGATGTAAGTTTTTTCCTTGTTTGATAATAATAAAAGTATTTAATCTTATTCAATGAGTATTAGTCGGATACATAACAATATTGGCGACGAGAAAGGTAGTATTCACGTGCCCTAAATGTTATCATGTCATTATAAATTGTAACAGTGAAGTCAACTCATACATAACCCAAAATTGTGTAGCAGTTAGCAGTAGTCACGTGCAACATAAAAATTATATGTTTTAAATTGTATACACAGTGTAAAAAATGTTAATCGGAACTAGCGAACCATTCAATACAAAAGATGCAGACATTTCATCATATTTAGAAAGGGTTGAACAGTTGTTTCAGTGCAATGATATACAGGAAGAAAAAAAAGTACCATTGTTTCTCACATTAGTAGGAGGCGAGGCGTATTGTGTTTTAAAAGATTTGTTAGCCCCGACTCTACCCAGTAGTAAGACCTACAAAGATCTAAAAGAAACACTGACAAAACATTACAGTCCAAAAAGGCTTATAATAGCAGAACGGTATAAATTCTACATGTCAACCCAAGAGACAGATGAAGACATGAAAACGTATGCTGTTAAATTAAAAAACTTAGCAAAACATTGTGAGTTTGGCAGTTTCTTAGACGATGCCTTCAGAGATAAATTCGTGTGTGGATTAAGGTTGGTAAAAAGGAAATTACTAACAGAAGGGAAACTTACTTTTGATAAAGCATTTCAAACAGCAATAGGGATGGAATTGGCTGAAAATCAAATAAAAGCAATGAGCACGGAAACCACCCAGATTAATGAATTAAGCCTTCTAAATAATCATGGGAATGAGAATAAGGTGAAGTTTGGGAACCAAAAACGCAGTACATTTAAGTCAGGTCCTAGGACACCACAATTTCAACCACAGCAGCAGTGGCATGCAAACAGAAAGGAATGTAAGAGATGTCTACGTAGTCATTTTGATGATACCAACTGCCCAGCGATTCATTGGACTTGTTTTTCCTGTAACCAGAGAGGCCACACTGCTAGATCTCCTTTGTGTAGGAACAGAATCCATGTCATGCAAACCGAAGATGGAAGGGAGGAGCAAGAGGAAGCTGATGATACTTTTGAAGTGGGGTTACTGGAAACAGAAAGTTGTGGTAAGTCATTTTTGCTTAATAATGTGTTGGTAAAAAATAAGAATGAAAGTCTAAAAGTGCGACTATTGATGCAAGGAAAGTATATCACAATGGAGGTAGATTCTGGCGCATGCCATTCAGTGATTCACGTTAAAGACTATGAGAGATTGTTCAGCGACATTTTGTTGAAGCCTGTGGATTTTAAACTTAGAGTAGTTACTGGAGAATTTGTATGTATAATTGGTCAAATCAATGTTCACATAAATTATCAGGATAAAATTTTCCTTTTACCCTTAATAGTTTTAGATAGTAAGGCAACATTCATTCCGCTACTTGGCAGAAATTGGTTAAACATATTGAACCCTAAGTGGAAAGAATCTATAATCATTGGTATTGGAGTAGAAAATAATATTTTTAGTTTGAATCCTCTCAATCAAACAGGGTCAAATCTTGAAGTTAGGCGTTCGCATTTAATTACAAAAATAAAGAATGACTTTTCTAGTTTATTTACAGAAGTAAATTCTTCTATTAAAAATTTCAAAGTAAATTTGAGATTGAGAGATAATGTTAAGCCTATTTTCCATACGGCTTATGAGATGGCATATTCACTAAAACCAAAAGTCGAAATTGAACTTTTGAAAATGGTCAAAGATGGAGTCTTGTCAAAAGTAAATTTCAGTAAGTGGGCTAGTCATATTGTAGTAGTACCAAAAAAAATTCAAGCAATGTAAGAATATGTGTTGGTTTTAAGAAAACATTGAATAAAGTTATAGATAGTGACCATTGTGTTTTACCATTACCTGAAGATATTTATGCCAGTCTGAGTGGTAGTTGTTTCTTTACAATCTTAGATTTAAAAGGGGCTTATCAACAGTTGGAAATTGATCATTTATCTAAAGAATTTTTCACAATCAATACACATATGGGTCTTTTTAGATTTAATAGGCTAACATATGGTGTCAGTTCAGCTCCTGGTATATTCCAGTCAATAATGGAGTCTATTTTATCAGGTCTGAACAACGTAAAATGTTATTTGGATGATATATTGATTTATGGTTCCTCTTTGGAAGAATGCCATAAGAGTGTTATTATGGTCTTAAGTCGACTGAAAGAATTTACTGTCAAAATTAACAAAGATAAATGTAAATTCTATGAACAAAAAGTTGAATTCTTGGGACATGTTATTGACAAATGGGGGATACACCCACTGAACAAAAAATTGAGTGTATAAAAAAAGCTCCTGCACCACAAAACTTGACAGCTAAAATATTACCTGGGCTTATTAAATTATTATGGCAAATTCATTCCAATGCTATCTTCTAAGCTTCGTCCTTTATATAACCTGTGTAAATCAGACACTGAATTTATTTGGTCAGATGAATGTGAACATGCATTCCAATTAAGTAAAGAGTTATTGACCTCTGATAAGGTCCTAACTCATTTTAACCCTAACTTGCCCATATATGTAACATGTGATGCCAGTGGGTATGGAGTGGGCGCAGTATTAAGCCACAAAATAGAAGGGCAGGACAAGCCAGTCCTTTTTGCATCTAGTACACTCTCTGAAGCAGAAAAAAAGTATTCAAATTTAGAAAGAGAAAGTTTAGCCATCATTTTTGCACTTAAGAAGTTTCATAAATATATATTTGGGAGAAAGTTTATTTTAGTGAGTGACCATCAACCATTGCAGTTCATCTTTGGTAAACATAAAGGTATTCCAGTGTCAGCAGCTGCACGCATAACACGATGGGCTATTACCATGTCAGCCTATGATTATAAAATTCAATATAAAAAAGGTAAACTGGTGGCAAATGCTGATGCTCTGTCCCGGATGCCTATGCTTAGTAGTACAGAAATACCAAGTTCTCTTTATTCTTTTAATATTGTAGATAATGTACCATTACATGCTGATATTATAGCAGAAGCTACAAAAAGGGACCTGCTTATGTTAAAGGTTATTGATCTTACACGCACAGGATGGCCTCCTGCTGTAAGTGATGAATCTTTGAGACCATATTTCCTTAAACGCTGTGAACTTTCAGTAGAAAGTGGATGCTTACTAATTGGAAATAGAATTATTATACCAGAATCCTTACGAAATGATGTACTGAACCTATTTCACGAACAACACCTAGTTATAGTAAGAACAAAAATGTTGATAAGATCATATTGTTGGTGGCCAGACATCAATGGTTCAATTGAAAAATATATTGGATCTTGTGATGTATGTCAACAAACACAAAATTTTTCAAATACTAGTATTTTACTACCATGGCCGAGCACCCCAAATAACTTCTACCGTGTTAATATTGATTTCTTTTATAAATTCAATTATACTTTTCTAATCGCAGTCGATAATAAATCAAAGTGGTTAGAGGTATGGAAAATGGCACCAGTGCAAAAGAAACAATTACAAAGTTAAAAGAAATTTTTGCAACTTTCGGATTACCTGTTGAGTTAGTCTCTGATAACGGTCCACCATTCAGTTCTAACGAGTTTCTATGCTTTTGCCAAGCCAATGGTATAAAACCCATTAAAACCCCACCATACCATCCGCAGGCTAATGGCATTGCAGAGAGATGCGTTCAAACTGTCAAAACAAGCTTAGAAAAGGCTTTATTTTTGGAAAGGGGGAAATATATTGATAAAAACACATTGAAGGACCGATTACTGGATTTTCTGTTTACTTATAGAAATGTACCGTCTACAGTCACTGGTATCTCTACAGCGGAAAACCTTTTCAAAATTCGGCCTAGAACAAGATTTGACCTACTTAAACCCTCATTTAATAGTATCAGAAATTCAAACTCTAATGCCAGTGATTGGAGAAAATTAAGGTTTTTTACACTAAATGAATCTGTATATGTAAAAAATAAACAAACCAAATTGTGGCAAGAAGGTAAAATTGTAAAAGTAATTAGTCATTCTACATATTTAGTTAAGATTGGAGAATTTATAAAATTTGTACATGCTTGTGATATGCGCCCGTATATACATAGTGAAGTGACTTATCCTAGTGTTACTGTTACAAGTAACCCAAACAATGTTACTCCTAATGAAATCTCAGTACCAACACAAAATGACGCTCCAGATGAAACTGACTCAAATGTAAACACTCCTAGAAATATTGTAGAGCTACCAGTAAGTTCAGAGACAGACTTTCAAAGAACAATTGAACCTAACTCTACATCACCATGTACGACTACTGAAGTTTGTACCTCCACAGTACCACACGTAACACGTTCAGGGAGAATAATAAAACCACCTCAAAAATTAAATTTGTAATGTTATAGTTTAAGGTTAAATATAGTATCAATCTTTAATTTTAAGTAGAGGGAGAATTGTTATGTTTGCACACCTTTCTTTAAATTAAGAAAATCCATAGACACTTTAACAGCTAGGTAATCCAGGTGTCTATGAGATCAAAAAAGTGGATTAAAAAAAGAATAACAATAAGGTATTAATTATTATTAATGGAATTATAAGAGATGTAAGTTTTTTCCTTGTTTGATAATAATAAAAGTATTTAATCTTATTCAATGAGTATTACATAACACCGAAGAAGACAATACCCATAAGAGTGGCTAACGTACAAACTAACAGGGTCACATTGAAGAAAGGTGAGGTTATCGCCACTTGCGAACCCATTGACCGAGTGACGCTGTCCAAAAACGTGACACCCACTCCATTAGACAGAAGACTGCCAGTAGAAATAGTAGAGCGGTTCAAGAATTCATGGGGCCAATTGAACAATATGGAGATGAAGATGGCCCTGAAGTTCGTATTGGAGGAGGCCGATATTTTCGCTCAAGATAAAATCACAGGTCGTACGAGTCTAGTGCAACACAGAATTAATACTGGCGACGCAAGACCAATTAGACAGCCGCCGAGAAGACTGCCTTTTGCCAAGCAATCAGAAATCAAGGCGATGGTTAACAAAATGCTGGAAGATGGTGTGATCGAGGAGTCTAATAGTCCTTGGTCGTCCCCAGTAGTTTTGGTCACCAAGAAAGACGGCACTATGAGATTTTGCGTGGACTATAGGAAGCTGAATGATGTCACCAAGAAAGACAGTTATCCCCTGCCCCGGATCGACGACACTTTGAACACTTTGGCCGGATCAAAGTAGTTCTCTACATTAGACCTGAAAAGTGGCTACTGGCAAGTAGAACTCCATAAAGACGATAAGGAGAAGACTGCTTTTTCAACCGGGAATGGGTTGTACCAATTCAAGGTCATGCCATTCGGCTTATGTAATGCTCCTGCCACCTTCGAGCGACTAATGGAGTTAGTGCTGAGAGGACTGACATGGGAAACATGCCTGGTGTATCTCGACGATGTCATGGTGATTGGAAGGACTTTCGATGAACACCTGTCGAATCTGAAGCAAGTTTTCTCCAGGCTGAGAGGTGTCAATCTGCAACTCAATCCCAAGAAATGCGTCCTCTTCCAGAAGAAAGTGAGTGTCCTCGGACATGTCGTTTCTAAGAAAGGGATAGAAACTGATCCAGAGAAAATTAAGGCAGTAAGAGACTGGCCTGTGCCGAAGAACAAACATGAGGTCAGAAGTTTTCTGGGACTTTGCAGCTACTACCGACGCTTTGTGAAGTACTTCAGCAGCATTGCGAAACCTTTGCAAAGCCTGACTGAAAATAAGGTCGAGTTCATCTGGTCACCAGATTGCCAAGAGTCTTTTAGAGAACTCAAACATCGTCTTCTCACTGCTCCTATACTGGCTTATCCTCAGAACAAAGGACTGTTCATACTGGACACCGATGCTTCCCAGTATGGCATTGGGGCAGTACTCTCGCAGCTCCAAGCCGGAGAAGAAGTTGTGATAGGCTACTTCAGCAAAACGTTCGGAAAAGCAGAAAGAAATTACTGTGTAACCCGGAAAGAACTGCTGGCAGTTGTAAGATCCATCGAACATTTCCACAGCTTCCTGTATGGAAGAACATTCCGCGTGAGGTCAGACCACTCTGCTCTGCAATGGCTTCTGAACTTTAGAAATCCCGAAGGACAGATAGCACGATGGATAGAGAAACTGCAGAGCTACGACTTCCGGATTGAACATCGAAGAGGAAGAAGTCACGCCAATGCAGACAGCCTGTCAAGAAGACCATGTTCAGTGCATTAATTCAAATTTTGCGAGCGACAAGAGAACAAAGAGATCGACAAAGTAACTCATCAGATCAAACAACTGGTGATGGAACAGGAGAATAATACCGATCCAGACGTAAATCTCGAATACATCAGAGATGCACAGAAGACAGATCCAGACCTGAAAAATATTAGATAGTGGCTAGAAAAAGGGAAAAGACCTGAGTAGCACGATGTGTCCCGGTTTGGGGCGGAGGTTAAAGGCTACTGGCTACAATGGGACTCCTTGTGTCTGAAGAATGACTTGATCACTCGAAAATGGGAAACTGCCGATGGTAGAGACTGGATATACCAGACCGTTGTGCCAAGTGAGTGCATAGACAGTGTTCTTCATGAGTTACACAATAGTAGGAGTGGAGGCCACTTTGGGGTCAACAGGACTCTCGCCAGAGTCAGAGACCGCTTCTATTGGATAAATTGCCGAAGAAGCGTGGAAGAATGGTGCAAAAGGTGTGACCAGTCGGCTTCAAAGAAAGGACCAAAGACCCGATCCAGAGGAAAGATGATGCAGTACATCTCAGGTACACCGTGGGAGAGAGTTGCCGTAGACATCGCAGGACCTTTTCCAATCACAGAGTCTGGGAACAGATACATAATGGTGGCGATGGACTATTTCTCGAAATGGCCTGAAGTTGCGCCGATCCCCAACCAAGAGGCAACGACCGTAGCAGAAGCCCTGATGGAAAATGTAATATCACGGCATGACGTAACCTTGGAGATTTACACCTACCAGGGCCGGAATTTCGAATCAGAAGTCTGGATGAGCCTAATGGACTTGCTAGGCATAAAGAAAACACGAACAAAGCCACTCCACCCTCAATCAGACGGCATGGTACAACGGCATAACAGGACCATCAATCAGTATCTTGCTATGTTTGTAGACGAGAATCAGAGAACCTGCGACAAGCTGATACCTCTGTTCCTCCTAGCTTACAGAAGCTCTCAGCATGAATCTACCGGCTACACTCCATCCATGATGTTGACCGGCAGAGAGATGCAGTTACCAATCGACATGACAAGACCACCACCGAACGAGGACATAGCGGACCTAGCTACGTTACCTGAGTATGTCGCCGACCTAGAAGGAAAACTGCGCACTATACACAGATGTGTCAGAGATAGGCTCCTCTTAAGCAGCGACCGGATGAAGATGCGCTTGGATCGCGGAGCAACACCCCATACATTCAAGGAAGGTGATGCAGTGTGGCTGTACCAACCAACAAGGAGAAAGGGCCTTAGTCCCAAACTTCAGAAACCATGGGAAGGGCCATACTTGGTGACTAAGAAAATTAACGACCTAGTCTACAGAATCCAGATGTCTCCAAGAACTAAACCCAAAGTTGTTCACATAGAGAGGTTGAGTCCCTATCGAGGCAACGAACCCCCAAGTTGGCGGCAGGTAAATACTGTTTGGGACGAACAGTCTTAAGGAGGGGGCAGCACCGCCTCCCCACCCCCCTGGGGGTGCCTGGGGTGACCCCCCTCAGGCTAAGTCTCAACCCTCTAGGACCAAAAATAACGAAGTTACCAACTTGTACCCCGTGGGAACGGATAACTGAGGTCTGCACATTCCGAACACCCTGTATATACACCCTGTATGCGCAGAGAACCCTTACATCCTGTATACGCAGAGATCTTATATTACGAGAAACACCTCTTGTGTAACATAGGAGTGATGACCACATTTGGATCACCTGTATATACATCCCCCTGTATACACACGGGACCGATCTGTATTCACAGAACCTTCTAGTAAGAGAAGGTCCTGGAACCTTCTGGAATGGAACGCCCCAGAAACGAGGTACGGCGAGTATATAAACGCGAAAGCAGGCAAGCCAGAAACACAGTTCAGTTAGAGAATGTTGAAGTGACTTGAAGAGGCAGTAATCAGTGTGAAGTGTTAGACTGTAGTTCCTGTATAGTAACTTGTGTGCAGATTAATATTTGTAAGGCCAGTAAATTAAGTGTTTTGTGAGAGAGACATTCTAGAAATTTTATTGTATCAATATTTAGAGTGTAAATAAAGTTGTTTTGTTAAAATTTAAAGTCTCACTTATCCACAACCCGGAGAAAAAGCAACAATATATATATATATATATATATATATATATATATATATATATATATATATATATATATATATATATATACATAAACTCAAAAAATGTATACTTCACTTTTTCATTTCCTAAACGGCGCTTTGAAGCAAAATTATTATATCTGATCATATAGCACTTTTCACACAACGTTTTCATCGACTTTCCCAAGATCTGCTTATCTTCTTCTAGCTCTGTATCAATGAGAGTCGAAATAACCAATCCCCTAAATGATGATCAAAGTAACTTGGCTAAAGGTAGCCGCAGTCTCAGAGAGCATGTTTTTTATTGTCGTCAGTATAGCACACTGATGAGCTCTAAACTAAGCGAAGCCGATATGTGTTTCTAATGATTGTTAAAATAAATTTAGCCTGATATATTTTATATAAGCAATAAAGTCGCCACAAAAAAATATCTTTTTTTTAAATATTATTTTGTTTAACGGTGTCAAAACTTTCGTTTAATTTAACATTATTTATGACATCTAGTTAATTTGGAAAATGTGACTTGCTACGCAGGACGCTATTTTCCACTATTGGGGGTATAATTATTTTAAGTCTGCATATAGGCATTGATTATCTATGGTTTACATAATATCTGGACAGCTTCGGAGGCGAAATTGGGATACCCATATAACGACGTTACTTAGTTGGCGTTAAGCAACGTCAGACACGGTCTGTTTCTAATGGGTGACAGGTTTGACACCTCTTCCCAAACAGCCATAGTAAGACCGTAAAAATATTTGAAAATAAATAGGTTAAGCTATTATGGGGTGAAGACATGCAATTTTTCTGATATAAAATGTTTATTGATATTGCTGATTATGTATAACATTGTAATCAGTTAGAATATTTACATGAATAAATACTAGAGTATGAAAAAAAGACTTTAGAGCAATAAACAAGATAGGCCAAATAAGCGGGATTCTTCCTTTATATATTTATTTATTTGAATAATTATGAAAAAATTACAAAGAAAATCTTCTCGTTGAAAAATACATATAAGTACACATGGAGAAAATTAATTCTAGAAGTTTTCATCATCTAATGACGCTGACTTGATTGGTGAAACGATCATCAGGTTTTCTGAGAAATGTGTGTTATGGTGATTTGGGACTTCCAAGTGTACTTATCAGGGCTCATCACAGGTTCCAATATTCACTGAGTTAAAAATACATACAAGATAAGATTTATGTTTATTTAACATTAAGGTTTTTTTTTCATTTTCAAATCTACTGAGACAGTTTGTTGTTATTTTTGTTTGGATTTGGACCGTTAGATCAATTAGCCACAGATACTGAGACCGTATATAATACTATATGGTTATCTCTAAATTTATTAACACAGAAGCTAGGTTTACAAAAGCCAGACATTTTCACAAAATTTATATTTTGTTATTATAGACACAGTTAACTTTGAACTGTTATATACCTAAATGTTGAAGACAAATATAAAAAAATCTCCCTGCGTAGATGGGAACCTGTGATTAGCACCTATAAGTACAATTTGGGGAACCCACTTTACGACCATACATTTTTTATATATGACGATCGTTTCGCTAACAAAGCGTCATCAAAGAAATGAATAAACAGGTTATTCATCCCTCTGACTACTCTGACTTTGGTAGTGAAACGATCATCAGATCAGAAAAATATATTGCACTTATAATAATTCTCACCGGTGTGATTTTAGCGGCCAAATTTCCGGCAGCCGATTCACGAAGACAACCGAACGTTTTACAGGACCGTAACAGGGATGACACGCAAGATATATTTGAAGTTTTTTTACACAATATCAGAAACGCATGTGTAAACAAATTAAAATCTAGCAGCGTTATCATTACTTCTATGTAATGCTGGCACCAAATGTACCCACGATCACTCGCACCCGCAGGAGAAATGGCGTATTGCTAGATATTTCACTTTTTATTACAAAACCTGTACATACTAACAGACTAAAACTTGGCAAGGCTATTGACCATGTTAAAAGCTATCATAAAAATATAGCGCCTAGCACTCGCAAGCCGTAGAAGAGATGGGATGGGAGTACACTATGAAAGTTATTTATATTTTTATTTACAAAACTATACATACTAACAGATTAAGACTAAGCGTGGTTATTGCTCCTATAAAATGCTTTAAAATATATATATATATATATATATATATATATATATATATATATATATATATATATATATATATATATATATATATACAGGGTCGCTGATAAGTCTGGAAACGGTCGATTATCCGGGAAAATATACAAGGTGTCGAAAAAAGTTTTATACAAAAGTTTTTGGGTTCTTCAATGTCTACTAGGCGGTGATAATTTCATTAATGGAACACCCTATATATTATTCGATATTTCAATCCTTCTCTTAATTTTGAGCAACATTTATCAGAAGCATGATGTACATAAACTCAATCGTTTCCGGGTAAAAAAATAAATAAAAATAAACGCTATGGTTTTTAAAATCTATTGGATGAAGAACAAAAATAAATGAAAAGTAGAATATCTCTTGAAAACAATCTGTGAGTGTGAAAAGAACCGGTTGTGATGTTTTTAACATTGTTTGAAATCCTATTTTATAAGATGTTCAAAGTGTTCTCCATTGACCTCCTGACAATAATGAATTCGCTTAACAAAACATTGCACTGCATTTACAAGAGCGTTTGGAGGAATGTTATTAATTTCATGCACAATCCTTGCTTGCAACTCTTCAATATTCTGCGGTCTATTTTGGTAAATTAAATTTTTTACATGACCCCACAAAAAAAAGTCAAGCGGCGTCATTTCGGGAGACCTAGCTGGCCATTCAATAGTTCCCCTGCGCCCTATCCATCTGCCAGGAAAGGTTTGATTCAGATATTCCCGTACCTCAATTCCAAAATGAGGGGGTGCCCCATCCTGCTGAAACCATATTTCTTCCGCTGGTAGATTTGGGTCGTTATTGTTCGGAAATAATCGACTAACGTCTGGAACAATTGATTCTTGCAAAAGTGTCAAATATCGAGCAGAGTTCAAATTACCGTGTATAAAATAAGGTCCTATGATATGTCCACCAATAATAGCACACCAAACATTTACTTTTTGCGGTCTTTGGGTGTGATTTTGTTCCATCCAATGTGGGTTTTCGTCTGACCAGTACCTACAGTTGTGTCGGTTGACTTGTCCATTCAAACAAAATGTAGATTCGTCGGAAAACAAAATGTGGTTGGCAAAGTTAAAATTTTGGCGTAACTTCTCCATAATAAGTTCACAGAACTCGATTCTGCGATCAAAATCGTCTTCACTCAGTTCTTGCAATAAATGAATTTTATATGGACGGAACTTTTCCCGCTTCGTAATCTTTTGAATTGAATATCGACTCATATTGTGATTTAAAGCCAATTGCTGTGCCGAAGTTTTCGGATTTTCCACCACATCCAATATTACATTCAAAGAATTTTCTTCATTTGTAACGGTTACTGGCCTTCCAGTTCTAGGTTTATCCTTGATACCGCTAGTTTCGTGAAAACGATGCAAAGTTTTCGAAACTGTGGATTTGGAGATCGATTCCCGCTCAGGATGCAACTCATTGAACATAATCACCACTTGAGCAAAACTTCGTGTTCTATCACCGTACCCTATCATCATTAAAATTTCGATACGTTCGGTTTCACGTAAACTTGCCATTTTGCACAAAAACTGTTGACACTAAATTACTAATGTTTCAAAACTGTTGACACTGAATGAATGTTTGACATTCGTTGTCCTGGAAACATTTTAAAACAAAAGAATAATACTGCGTTTCTTATGGGCATCTTATCTTATCTTGGGATTCCAAACAATGTTAAAAACATCGCAACCGGTTCTTTTCACACTCACAGATTGTTTTCAAGAGATATTCTACTTTTCATTTATTTTTGTTCTTCATCCAATAGATTTTAAAAACAGTAGCGTTTATTTTTATTTATTTTTTTACCCGGAAACGATTGAGTTTAGGTACATTATGCTTCTCATAAATGTTGCTCAAAATTAAGAGAAGGATTGAAATATCGAATAATATATAGGGTGTTCCATTAAAAAAAAATTAATATTGGTGTGCCACGCCTGTATGACCAACCCTGTATAAATAAAATTATCACCGCCTAGTAGACATTGAAGAACCCAAAAACTTTTGTATAAAACTTTTTTCGACACCTTGTATATTTTCCCGGATAATCGACCGTTTCCAGACTTATCAGCGACCCTGTATATATATATATATTGCTATAGATAGCAAATAATAGGAAAGATTACGAAATTTTAATGGGAAAACGGGAAATTTATACATCCTAGTACATATAAAATAAACGTATACACCCTAATGTAGCAACGAAAGAGTTTAGCATGAGATGTCAACGCCCGACATGAATGTCAGTGACCCATGTAGCAACCCTCGATGTTAAGTTTCATTCGAGTAATAAAAAAAAATATATTTTAGAAATATCCGTAAAGAAACCAAGAACAATGCTTCAGTTTTTGTAGGGAGAATGAGATTGTAGCTAATAAATGCAATTCTGTTGATTTATTGTGTGTAAAAATAGGTATGACCAAGCTACCTAAAGGCTCGATGTATTAAAAGAGCAGAGGTCATTTGTAAAGAAAAAACTTTATGTAGTATTAAGGTATATGTGCGCGCAAGAAAAAAACGTAAAAAGACACTAAAGGTTTGACGGAAAGCTCAAACACAGGTGGTTCGATGAACAATAGCGTTTTTTCACCTGTAAGAAAGTTAATAAAAGCAAGAGTCCGAGAGTGTCCGGGGCTTTTCCATCCAGTGAATTCATCAGCATCATTTCACCAGATCATGTGATCATTATGTAAGTTGACATAAGAGATTCCAGAGTGCCTCGAGGGGAGATTATAAAAAAACCTCCAGAGTGCTACGAATATGGAATATATCAACATGTTAATAAATTAAATCCGTTAATAATCAATAAATGGGCAGTAAAATATGGCATGGACAAATTTAAAAAAATAATAATTAATAATGGACAGCAATAATGGAAAAACAATATATAATCCAATGGAAAAGGTTTTAGTAAGTGTTTTTTTTTTCCTAAATTGATCAGTGCGGTTTGAATTTCACCATTTTAACAGCACCAATTAAAGATTGAGTGCCAATAAATTTCATTAAGCAAAAATTTGCTTGAAATGAACAGAAAGAGACTGTGATCTCTGTAGAACTGTCGATGTATATTGCTTATGTTATATCAATGTTTAATTGTGTAATTATTTATAATGTTACCTGAATGTTTTAATATGATTTTTCAATTTATGTTTATGTAATGAATGCTTTAAAATGTTTCTGTTTGTATTTAATGTGTGTCACATAGACACCGTAATGTAATTAATCAGAAGCATGTTTTTCGTTAATAATTAATCAGTAAAATTGTTGTATAGCCATCTGTGCAAAGCGAAATTAATTTTTGATCAAGTAAAAAAAAACAATAAATGAATTTAAATAGCACATATTAATGAATTTTAATTAGTAGAAGCTAGCTGTAATTATAATGAACCCAACCTGATGATTAAGATATATGTTCTCAGCTCTAAAATAAATATTTGCAGGTATACTTAAAAATAAATACCATAGCAATTTGGCTCCCAACAGTGGTGCATAAAAAAAATTTTTGTGCCAAAAATAAATTTTATTTCATAGAAAAATTTTAATGAAATAAACATTTGTTCGCAATATAGCACATGATTGGCACAAATACAGGGTTTCTGTTTAATTTTAATAAAATTTTAATTACGTTAAAATAAAGCAAATTTTCATAAAAACGTGATAGTATTGTAACACAAGGGATTTAGAAGTAAATCAATTTTAAATAAATTAGGACGCCTCATTTAAATACAGTAAAGTTAAAATAAATCAGGTCAACCAATTTAATGAAAATTAGCAAAAATTCTAATACCATATGATATTTTAATATGAAACAGTAAATTGCACATATAACCAATTGTTTTATGAAAAATAAATATAGGTGGTGTATTTGAAAGGGTTAATTAATGAAAGCTTTCTTCGCATTTCTTCCCCGTTATATTTAAATAATAAAGTAAGAATAATACAGGACTGTAAGTTAAATATTCTGTATAATATAACATTGCAAAAAAATTATAAATTAAAGGGTCAAAGCTTAGAAAGGGGGACAATTAAATTTTAAATTCACAAGTATATTAAATAAATCAAGCTTGAACATGTCCGGGGAAAAACAGTTAGAAAGTGATAAACCAATTGGGCCAGAATCTGAAGAACCTATAATCAGCGTACCTGAAGATCCAGAGAAAATGGCAAAGCCAGAACCACAAAAACCTAAACAGTTCACGGAATGGAGGGGACGTAAAGCGAGTTCGGAAGAAGGGACCATATCACAGGAAGAAGAAGAAACCGAATATCAGGGCGATGAAACCTTTATAATAGGAAAGGAAAAGAGACAGAATAGCGCCGTCAAAGAAAGTCCTCTGGAGCAAACAGTAAAAGGACAGGAGGATGAATCAAAAATGGATAAGTTATTCGCCGTCTTGTTCAAGAAAATGGAAGAACACAAAAAGGAAAACCAACAAAATAGTTCCGAATTGAGAAAAGACATAAATAATAAATTCGAAGAAAACAACAACAAATTGGAAAAACAACAAAAAGAATATATTAAACATACGGATGAAAATTTTAGGAGATTGTATGAAAATATACAACAAAACAAAACAGAAATTTTAACAGGAATAAATAAAATTTATCAGATGGACACAGGAGTAAAATCATGCCATGACAAAATACATGAAGAGAAGGAAATGAGGAGGTGCGACTTTAAAAAAGTCTAAACGTTTGTGGTGTCGGTAGAAAGAAATGTGGTCCGAGTCAATCAGGAGACGTCTGAACAATTAATTTAAATAAAAAAGGAAATTAAAAATGAAACGAAACAACATATTTCTCAGGCTATTATCATGCCGAACTATAATATGGATCATATGCAATTAGGTAAGGATCCGAAAATGAAATTTGTATTGAATTGTAATATTGGGAAATTGCACACCAGAGTTTTTGTGCAAAATATTACAGATAAATACCGGTGTGATTTTAGCGGCCAAATGTCCAGCAGCCGATTCACGAAGACAACCGAACGTTTTACAGGACCGTAACAGGGATGACGCTTAAGATACATTATAAGTTTTTATACACAATATCAGAAACGCATGTGGAAACAAAAACAAATTAAAATCTAGCAGGGTTATCAATACTTCTATATAATGCTGGCAACAAATGTACCCACGATCATTCACACCCGCATGAGAAAGGGCGTATTGCTACATATTTCACTTTTTATTACAAAACCTGTACATACTAACAGCTTAAAACTTGGCAAGGCTATTAACAATGTTAAAAGCTATCATAAAAATACAGCGCCTAGCACTCGCAAGCCGTACAAGAGATGGGAGGGGAGTACACCATGAAAGTTATTTATATTTTTATTTAAAAAACTATACATACTAACAGATTAAGACTAAGCGTGGTTATTGCTCCTATAAAATGCTATCAAAAAAATACAGCCCCAAATACTCGCAAGCCGTATGAGAGATGGGAGGGGAGGAACTCTTGACAGATAATTAAATTTTTATTTCAAAAACTGTGCATACTAACAGTTTAAGACTAAGCGGGGTTATTGCTCCTATAATATGCTATGAAAAAAATATAGCCCCAAACCCTCGCAAGCCGTAGGAGAGATGGTAGGGGAGGAAATCTTTAAATATAATTAAATTTTTATTTCAAAAACTGTACATACTAACAGTTTAAGACTTAGCGGGGTTATTGCTCCTATAATATTCTATGAAAAAAATACAGCTCCAAACACTCGCAAGCCGTAGGAGGGGTGGGAGGGGAGGAAATCTTTAAATATAATTAATTTTTTATTTCAAAAACTGTACATACTAACAGTTTAAGACTAAGCGGAGTTATTGCTCCTATAATATGCTATGAAAAAAATATAACCCCAAGCACTCGCAAGCCGTAGGAGGGGCGGGAGGGGAGGAAATCTTGATAGTTATTAGAATTTATATTTAAAAAACTAAACATACTAACAGATTACGACTAAGCGTAGTTATTGCTTCTATAAAGTGTTATCAAAAAAATATATCCACAAACACTCGCTAACCGTAGGAGGGGTGGGAGGGGAGGAAATCTTTAAATATAATTAAATTTTTATTTCAAAAACTGTACATACTAACAGTTTAAGACTTAGCGGGGTTATCGCTCCTATAATATGCTATGAAAAAAATACAGCCCCAAATACTCGCAAGCCGTATGAGAGATGGGAGGGGAGGAACTCTTGACAGATAATTAAATTTTTATTTCAAAAACTGTACATACTAACAGTTTAAGACTAAGCGTAGTTATTGCTTCTATAAAATGCTATGAAAAAAATATAGCCTCAGGCACTCGCAAGCCATAGAAGAGATGGAAGGGCAGAAAATGTTGACGACAGGGAAGTACAATTTTATTTCAAAAAGTATTGTTTGTCTATCTTTCAACATTTTTATAGTGAAACTGCGAGCCGTTTACCTTTATTTTGCTGTACCAAGAAGTTTTAAAATGAAATAAAAAATTAAAAAAGCTATCAAGATTTCCTCCACTCCCGCCTCTCCTACGGCTTACGAGTGCTTGGGGTTCTATTTTTTTCATAGCATATTATATGAGCAATAACCCCGCTTAGTCTTAATCTGTTAGTATGTATAGTTTTTCAAATAAACATTTAGCTATCTGGCAAGATCGAAAAATTTCAATAAATAATATTGGTCCTAGTATCAAATCCCAGTCACCCCATTGACATCTTTTTTTTAATCTCACTAAGGAAATTTTTTATTTCATGTTTAAACTTCTTGGTACAGCAAAATAAAGGTAAAACCGCTCGCAGTTTCACTATAAAAATGATGAAAGATAGACAAACAATACTTTTTGAAATAAAATTGTACTTCCCTGTCGTCAGCATTTTCTCCCCTTCCATCTCTCCTACGGCTTGCGAGTGCCTGGGGCTATATTTTTTTCATAGCATTTTATAGAAGCAATAACTACGCTTAGTCTTAATCTGTTAGTATGTTTAGTTTTTTAAATATAAATTATAATATCTATCAAGATTTCCTCCCCTTCCGCCCCTCCTACGGCTTGCGAGTGTTTGTCGCTATATTTCTTTTATAGAATATTATAGGAGCAATAACCCCGCTAAGTCTTAAACTGTTAGTATGTACAGTTTTTGAAATAAAAATTTAATTATATTTAAAGATTTCCTCCACTCCCACCCCTCCTACGGCTTGCGAGTGTTTGGCGCTATATTTTTTTTATAGAATATTATAGTAGCAATAACACCGCTAAGTCTTAAACTGTTAGTATATACAGTTTTTAAAATAAAAATTTAATTATATTTAAAGATTTACTTCCCTCCCACCCCTGCTACGACTTGCGAGTGTTTGGCTCTATATTTTTTTCATAGCATCTTATAGGAGCAATAACCCCGCTTAGTCTTAAACTGTTAGTATGTAGTTTTTGAAATAAAAATTTAATTATATTTAAAGATTTCCTCCCCTCCCGCCCCTCCTACGGCTTGCGAGTGTTTGTGGATATATTTTTTGATAGCATTTTATAGAAGCAATAACTACGCTTAGTCTTAATCTGTTAGTATGTTTAGTTTTTTAAATATAAATTTTAATAACTATCAAGATCTCCTCTCCTCCCGACCCTCCTACGGCTTGCGAGCGTTTGGAGCTATATTTTTTGCATAGCATATTATAGGAGCAATGACACCGCTTAGTCTTAAACTGTTAGTATGTACAGTTTTTTAAATAAAAATGTAATTATATTTAAATATTTCCTCCCTTCCAGCCCCCCCTACGGCTTGCGAGTGTTTGTGGATATATTTTTTTGATAGCATTTTATAGAAGCAATAACTACGCTTAGTCTTAATCTGTTAGTATGTTTAGTTTTTTAAATATAAATTTTAATAGCTCTCAAGATTTCCTCTCCTCCCGACCCTCCTACGGCTTGCGAGCGTTTGGAGCTATATTTTTTTTCATAGCATATTATAGGAGCAATAACCCCGCTTAGTCTTAATCTGTTAGTATGTATAGTTTTTTAAATAAACATTTAAATATCTGGCTAGATCGAAAAATTTTAATAAATAGTCTTGGTGGTCCTAGTATCGAATCCCAGTCACCCCCTTGACATCTTTTTTTTTTAATCTTACTAAGGACATTTTTTATTTCGTGTTAAAACTTCTTGGTACAGCAAAATAAAGGTAAAACCGCTCGTAGTTTCACTATAAAAATGTTGAAAGATAGACAAACAATACTTTTTGAAATAAAATTGTACTTCCCTGTCGTCAACATTTTCTCCCCTTCCATCTTTCCTACGGCTTGCGAGTGCTTGGGGCTATATTTTTTTCATAGCATATTATAGGAGCAATAACCCCGCTAAGTCTTAAACTGTTAGTATGTACAGTTTTTGAAATAAAATTTTAATTATATTTAAAGATTTACTCCCCTCCCACCCCTCCTACGGCTTGCGAGTGTTTGTGGATATATTTATTTGATAGCATTTTATAGACGCAATAACTACGCTTAGTCTTAATCTGTTAGTATGTTTAGTTTTTTAAATATAAATTTTAATAACTATCAAGTTTTCCTCTCCTCCCGACCCTCCTACGGCTTGCGAGCGTTTGGGGCTATATTTTTTTCATAGCATATTATAGGAGCAATAACCCCGCTTAGTCTTAATCTGTTAGTATGTATAGTTTTCCAAATAAACATTTAATTATCTGGCAAGATCGAAAAATTTTAATAAATAGTCTTGGTGGTCCTAGTATCGAATCCCAGTCACCCCCTTGACATCTTTTTTTTTAAATCTTACTAAGGACATTTTTTATTTCGTGTTAAAACTTCTTGGTACAGCAAAATAAAGGTAAAACCGCTCGTAGTTTCACTATAAAAATGTTGAACGATAGACAAACAATACTTTTTGAAATAAAATTGTACTTCCCTGTCGTCAATATTTTTCTCCACTTCCATCTCTCCTACGGCTTGCGAGTGCTTGGGGCTATATTTTTTTCATAGCATATTATAGGAGCAATAACCCCGCTAAGTCTTAAACTGTTAGTATGTACAGTTTTTGAAATAAAAATTTAATTATATTTAAAGATTTCCTCCCCTCCCACCCCTCCTACGGCTTGCAAGTGTTTGTGGATATATTTTTTTGATAGCATTTTATAGAAGCAATAACCCCGCTTAGTCTTAAACTTTTAGTATGTACAGTTTTTGAAATAAAAATTTAATTATATTTAAAGATTTACTCCCCTCCCACCCCTCCTACGGCTTGCGAGTGCTTGGGGTTATATTTTTTTCATAGAATAGTATAGCAGCAATAACCCTGCTAAGTCTTAAACTGTTAGTATGTATAGTTTTTGAAATAAAATTTTAATTATATTTAAATATTTCCTCCCCTCCCACCCCTCCTACGGCTTGCGAGTGTTTGTGGATATATTTATTTGATAGCATTTTATAGACGCAATAACTACGCTTAGTCTTAATCTGTTAGTATGTTTAGTTTTTTAAATATAAATTTTAATAACTATCAAGATTTCCTCTCCTCCCGACCCTCCTACGGCTTGCGAGTGCTTGGGGCTATATTTTTTTCATAGAATATTATAGGAGCAATAACCCCGCTAAGTCTTAAACTGTTAGTATGTACAGTTTTTGAAATAAAAATTTAATTATATTTCAAGATTTACTCCCCTCCCACCCCTCCTTCGGCTTGCGAGTGCTTGGGGTTATATTTTTTCATAGATTATTATAGGAGCAATAACCCTGCTAAGTCTTAAACTGTTAGTATGTATAGTTTTTGAAATAAAATTTTAATTATATTTAAAGATTTACTCCCCTCCCACCCCTCCTACGGATTGCGAGTGTTTGTGGATATATTTATTTGATAGCATTTTATAGACGCAATAACTACGCTTAGTCTTAATCTGTTAGTATGTTTAGTTTTTTAAATCTTTGGGTGATGAATAAAAGGCCTTTTCTTTCCAAACAAATACTTTATTCCTTGTCCCAAGGACAAGGAATAAAGTATTTGTTTGGAAAGAAAAGGCCTTTTATTCATCACCCAAAGATGTCAACCCCAAACATTTTGACGTTTAGGAACAGTAGTTTTTTAAATATAAATTTTAATAACTATCAAGATTTCCTCTCCTCCCGACCCTCCTACGGCTTGCGAGCGTTTGGGGCTATATTTTTTTCATAGCATATTATAGGAGCAATAACCCCGCTAAGTCTTAATCTGTTAGTATGTATAGTTTTCCAAATAAACATTTAATTATCTGGCAAGATCGAAACATTTTAATAAATAGTCTTGGTGGTCCTAGTATCGAATCCCAGTCACCCCCTTGACATCTTTTTTTTTAAATCTTACTAAGGACATTTTTTATTTCCTGTTAAAACTTCTTGGTACAGCAAAATAAAGGTAAAACCGCTCGTAGTTTCACTATAAAAATGTTGAACGATAGACAAACAATACTTTTTGAAATAAAATTGTACTTCCCTGTCGTCAATATTTTTCTCCACTTCCATCTCTCCTACGGCTTGCGAATGCTTGGGGCTATATTTTTTTCATAGCATATTATAGGAGCAATAACCCCGCTAAGTCTTAAACTGTTAGTATGTACAGTTTTTGAAATAAAAATTTAATTATATTTAAAGATTTCCTCCCCTCCCACCCCTCCTACGGCTTGCAAGTGTTTGTGGATATATTTTTTTGATAGCATTTTATAGAAGCAATAACCCCGCTTAGTCTTAAACTTTTAGTATGTACAGTTTTTGAAATAAAAATTTAATTATATTTAAAGATTTACTCCCCTCCCACCCCTCCTACGGCTTGCGAGTGCTTGGGGTTATATTTTTTTCATAGAATAGTATAGGAGCAATAACCCTGCTAAGTCTTAAACTGTTAGTATGTATAGTTTTTGAAATAAAATTTTAATTATATTTAAATATTTCCTCCCCTCCCACCCCTACTACGGCTTGCGAGTGTTTGTGGATATATTTATTTGATAGCATTTTATAGACGCAATAACTACGCTTAGTCTTAATCTGTTAGTATGTTTAGTTTTTTAAATATAAATTTTAATAACTATCAAGATTTCCTCTCCTCCCGACCCTCCTACGGCTTGCGAGCGTTTGGGGCTATATTTTTTTCATAGCATATTATATGAGCAATAACCCCGCTTAGTCTTAATCTGTTAGTATGTATAGTTTTCCAAATAAACATTTAATTATCTGGCAAGATCGAAAAATTTTAATAAATAGTCTTGGTGGTCCTAGTATCGAATCCCAGTCACGCTCTTGACATCTTTTTTTTTAAATCTTACTAAGGACATTTTTTATTTCGTGTTAAAACTTCTTGGTACAGCAAAATAAAGGTAAAACCGCTCGTAGTTTCACAATAAAAATGTTGAAAGATAGACAAACATTACTTTTTGAAATAAAATTATACTTCCCTGTCGTCAACATTTTCTCCCCTTCCATCTTTCCTACGGCTTGCGAGTGCTTGTGGCTATATTTTTTTTCATAGCATATTATAGGAGCAATAACCCCGCTAAGTCTTAAACTGTTAGTATGTACAGTTTTTGAAATAAAAATTTAATTATATTTAAAGATTTACTCCCCTCCCACCTCTCCTTCGGCTTGCGAGTGCTTGGGATTATATTTTTTCATAGAATATTATAGGAGCAATAACCCTGCTAAGTCTTAAACTGTTAGTATGTATAGTTTTTGAAATAAAATTTTAATTATATTTAAAGATTTACTCCCCTCCCACCCCTCCTACGGCTTGCGAGTGTTTGTGGATATATTTATTTGATAGCATTTTATAGACGCAATAACTACGCTTAGTCTTAATCTGTTAGTATGTTTAGTTTTTTAAATATAAATTTTAATATCTATCAAGATTTCCTCTCCTCCCGACCCTCCTACGGCTTGCGAGCGTTTGGGGCTATATTTTTTTCATAGCATATTATAGGAGCAATAACCCCGCTTAGTCTTAATCTGTTAGTATGTATAGTTTTCCAAATAAACATTTAATTATCTGGCAAGATCGAAAATTTTTAATAAATAGCCTTGGTGGTCCTAGTATCGAATCCCAGTCACCCCCTTGACATCTTTTTTTTTTAAATCTTACTAAGGACATTTTTTATTTCGTGTTAAAACTTCTTGGTACAGCAAAATAAAGGTAAAACCGCTCGTAGTTTCACTATAAAAATGTTGAAAGATAGACAAACAATACTTTTTGAAATAAAATTGTACTTCCCTGTCGTCAACATTTTCTCCCCTTCCATCTTTCCTACGGCTTGCGAGTGCTTGTGGCTATATTTTTTTTCATCGCATATTATAGGAGCAATAACCCCGCTAAGTCTTAAACTGTTAGTATGTACAGTTTTTGAAATAAAAATTTAATTATATTTAAAGATTTACTCCCCTCCTACCCCTCCTACGGCTTGCGAGTGCTTGGGGTTATATTTTTTTCATAGAATATTATAGGAGCAATAACCCCGCTTAGTCTTAAACTGTTAGTATGTACAGTTTTTGAAATAAAAATTTAATTATATTCAAAGATTTCCTCCCCTTCCACCCCTCCTACGGCTTGCGAGTATTTGTGGATATATTTTTTTGATAGCATTTTATAGATGCAATAACACCGCTTAGTCTTAAACTGTTAGTATGTACAGTTTTTTAAATAAAAATTTAATTGTATTTAAATATTTCCTCCCCTCCCGCCCCTCCTACGGTCTGCGAGTGTTTGTGGATATATTTTTTGGATAGCATTTTATAGAAGCAATGACTACGCTTAGTCTTAATCTGTTAGTATGTTTAGTTTTTTAAAAATAAATTTTAATAACTATCAGGATTTCCTCTCCTCCCGACCCTTCTACGGCTTGCGAGCGTTTGGTGCTATATTTTTTTTCATAGCATATTATAGGAGCAATAACACCGCTTAGTCTTAATCTGTTAGTATGTATAGGTTTTCAAATAAACATTTAATTATCTGGCAAGATCGAAAAATTTTAATAAATAGTCTTGGTGGTCCTAGTATCGAATCCCAGTCACCCCCTTGACATATTTTTTTAAAAATCTTGCTAAGGACATTTTTTATTTCGTGTTAAAACTTCTTGGTACAGCAAAATAAAGGTAAAACTGCTCGTAGTTTCACTATAAAAATGTTGAAAGATAGACAAATAATACTTTTTGAAATAAAATTGTACTTCCCTGTCGTCAACATTTTCTCCCCTTCCATATCTCCTACGGCCTGCGAGTGCTTGGGGCTATATTTTTTTCATAGCATATTATACGAGCAATAACCCCGCTAAGTCTTAAACTGTTAGTATGTACAGTTTTTGAAATAAAAATTAAATTATATTTAAATATTTCGTCCCCTCCCACCCCTCCTACGGCTTGCGAGTGTTTGTGGATATATTTTTTTGATAGCATTTTATAGAAGCAATAACTACTCTCAGTCTTAATCTGTTATTATGTTTAGTTTTTAAATATAAATTTTAATAACTCTCAAGATTTCCTCTCCTCCCGACCCTCCTACGGCTTGCGAGCATTTGAGGCTATATTTTTTTCATAGCATATTATAGGAGCAATAACCCCGCTTAGTCTTAAACTGTTAGTATTGTTACAAAGCACTTCAATAGACGTAGGTGCGGTGTTGCCACATCTCCAGAATTTCCCCCAACATCTGGGAATTTTTGCACAATCTGGCAACACCGCCTCCCCACCCCCCTGGGGGTGCCTGGGGTGACCCCCCTCAGGCGAAGTCTCAACCCTCTAGGACCAGAAATAACGAAGTTACCAACTTGTACCCCGTCGGAACGGATAACTGAGGTCTGCACATTCCGAACACCCTGTATATACACCCTGTATACGCAGAGAACCCTTACACCCTGTATACGCAGAGAGATCTTATAGTTCGAGAAACACCTCTTGTGTAACATAGGAGTGGTGACCACATTTGGATCATCCTGTATATACATCCCCCTGTATACACACGGGACCGATCTGTATTCACAGAACCTTCTAGTAAAAGAAGGTCCTGGAACGTTCTGGAATGGAACGCTCTAGAAAGGAGGGGAAGGTACGGCGAGTATATAAAAGCGAAAGCAAGCCAGCCCGAGTTAGTTCAGTTCAGTAAGAGAATGTGGTAGTGACTTGAAGAAGCAGTGTAAAGTGTTAAGAGAGTAGTGACTGTAGTACCAGATTAGTGACTTTTGTTGAGAGTAGTAATTGTAAAGCCAGTAAATTAAGTGTTTTGTGAGAGAGACATTCTAGACATTTTATTGTATCCATATTTAGAGTGTAAATAAAGTTGTTTTGTTAAAATTTAGAAGTCTCACTTATCCAGAACCCGGAGAAAACGCAACAATTTGGTGTCAGAAGTGTGGGATAAGTGAGTGAAGAAGTGGACAATTAAGCTAGTTGTAAATGGTAAACACCAGATCGACTGACTACGACAAGATGGCTGAAATCAAAGAGTTGATGGACTTACTGAAAAGACAACGCGAAGAAGACGAGAGAAGACGACAAGAAGATAAAGAAGACCTCAAGAGGCAACGCGAAGAAGACGAAAAACGGCGACAAGAAGATAAAGAAGACCTCAAGAGGCAACTTGAAGAAGACGAACAACGGCGACAAGAAGATGAAAGAAGGCGGCGCGAAGAAGAAGAGAGAAGACGACAAGAGGAGGAACAGAGGCGTCTTGAAGACAAAGAAGACATCCGAAGTATGTTCCATGATATGAGAGTCGATGTAAAAGAAGAAATTGAACAGATCAACGAACAAATAGAAAATGTGGACAGGAAAGTAGATAATGTAACAGAGGATTTGAATAAACGATGGGAAGAAGTTGAAGGGTTGAAAGAACAAATGAAGATGATGATGAAAGGCACAGAAGTCAGACATAGAGAACTGACAGAACAGGTGATGGGCCAAACTGATAGAACTCAACCAAGAGGAGTTACTGGAATGTCCCCAGCTCAAAATCGTCCGGAAGAAGATATGCCAATCGCCAATCATGGAACCTTGAAGCCGCCGACTTTTGACGGAGAAACATCGTGGCCCATGTACAGGAGGCAGTTTGAGGCGGCAGCTCTCAGCAATGGGTGGAGCGAACAACAGGCAGCAACTGCTCTAATTCTCTCGCTTCGAGGTAAAGCCCTAGAAATCCTCCAGAACATCCCGGAGTCGAAACTGCAAAACTACTTAACAGTGATACAGGCCCTAGATTTGAGATATGGTAACAAGTACATGAGCCAGGTCTACCAGACACAACTAAAGTCAAGGGTCCAGAAGCCAAATGAGACGCTGCAAGAATTTAGTGCCGAAGTGGAGAAACTTGTGCGACTGGCATATCCCCAAGCCCCAGAAGAATTTGTCAACCAGATAACCGTCCAGACCTTCATCGATGGGGTACTTGATAATGAAATGCAACAAGCTTTAAGGCTCGGAAGGTTGAAAACACTTACGGACTGCGTAATTTATGGCTTGGAATTTGAAGCAGCGAAGAATGCATCTCAACCTCGCCGCAACAGGCTGCGCGAGGTGAAGGAGATAGAGGAATTTGCAGACACGACAGCGGAACTAAGGCAAGAAATGAAAATGATAAAAGAAGCCATAAGCAAGCTCACTGTACCGGTTGGGGCACGTAGGACGAAAGCAGATTGGTCAGACATAGAATGTTACAAGTGTGGTAGGAAAGGGCACATAAGTAGACAGTGCTCACAAACCCAACAGGTGGCTCGCAGAAGACAAGAATACACCAACAGTGAGCGGCGTCAGGGAAACGACCTGACGCCAGTGTAAGGGGGCGGCAGCTGGCGTGCGAGTCCCAAGGCCCCAAAGTAAAGGTCTCCACTATCCGACGCTACCAAGTGAGCCTCGTTATACCTGGCAGCATAGACGGAAGACAATGCAGTTTCACCATCGATACTGGTGCCAGACGTCCAGACATGTTGCCAAACAAGTCGGCACTCACTACCAACAAACAGCCTGTGTTGGAGACGGCAAAAGGAGATAGAATACCCGTGCATGGAGAGGCCACTGTTTACATTAGGCTCGGCAGTACTGAGCTACAGGTAAGGGCTGTCGTCGCAGAAATCGTCGACGAATTTATTCTGGGCCTGGATTTAATGGAAGATTTAGATGTCCTATCAGTAGACTTCCAGAATAAGATCTTGAAAATCGGTAACGAAGAGTTGTATTTATCTCCAACAGCAGGCGAAGCTAATCCCAGGGTGAGACTTATTGTCGACGAAGATACACGGATTCCTGGTAACAGTGAGAAGATTGTCAGAGCCAGGCTAGAGAAGAAACTTGATGGTATGTCTGCTCTCATAGCGGAGCCCCTAAAAGATAGACATGATGGTGCCCTCGTCGCACGATGCTTAGTAGACCCGAAGAGGACAATACCCATAAGAGTGGCTAACGTGCAAACTAACAGGGTCACACTGAAGAAAGGTGAGGTTATCGCCACTTGCGAACCCATTGACCGAGTGACGTTGTCCAAAAACGTGACACCCACTGCATTAGACAGAAAACTGCCAGTACAAATAGTAGAGCGGTTCAAGAATTCATGGGGCCAATTGAACAATATGGAGATGGGGATGGCCCTGAAGTTCGTATTGGAGGAGGCCGATATTTTCGCTCAAGATAAAATCACAGGTCGTACGAGTCTAGTGCAACACAGAATTAATACTGGCGACACAAGACCAATTAGACAGCCGCCGAGAAGACTGCCTTTTGCCAAGCAGTCAGAAATCAAGGCGATGGTTAACGAAATGCTGGAAGATGGTGTGATCGAGGAGTCTAATAGTCCTTGGTCGTCCCCAGTAGTTTTGGTCACCAAGAAAGACGGCACTATGAGATTTTGCGTGGACTATAGGAAGCTGAATGATGTCACCAAGAAAGACAGTTATCCCCTGCCCCGGATCGACGACACTTTGAACACTTTGGCCGGATCAAAGTGGTTCTCTACATTAGACCTGAAAAGTGGCTACTGGCAAGTAGAACTCCACAAAGACGATAAGGAGAAGACTGCTTTTTCAACCGGGAATGGGTTGTACCAATTCAAGGTCATGCCATTCGGCTTATGTAATGCTCCTGCCACCTTCGAGCGACTAATGGAGTTAGTGCTGAGAGGACTTACATGGGAAACATGCCTGGTGTATCTCGACGATGTCATGGTGATTGGAAGGACTTTCGATGAACACCTGTCGAATCTGAAGCAGGTTTTCTCCAGGCTGAGAGGTGCCAATCTGCAACTCAATCCTCTTCCAGAAGAAAGTGAGTTTCCTCGGACATGTCGTTTCTGAGAAAGGGATAGAAACTGATCCAGAGAAAATAAAGGCAGTAAGAGACTGGCCTGTGCCGAAGAACAAACATGAGGTGAGAAGTTTTCTGGGACTTTGCAGCTACTACCGACGCTTTGTAAAGTACTTCAGCAGCATTGCGAAACCTCTGCATAGCCTGACTGAAAATAAGGCCGAGTTCATCTGGTCACCAGATTGCCAAGAGTCTTTTAGAGAGCTCAAACATCGTCTTCTCACTGCTCCTGTGCTGGCTTATCCTCAGGACGAAGGACTGTTTATACTGGACACCGATGCTTCCCAGTATGGCATTGGGGCAGTACTCTCACAGCTCCAAGCCGGAGAAGAAGTTGTGATAGGCTACTTCAGCAAAACGTTCGGAAAAGCAGAAAGAAATTACTGTGTAACCCGGAAAGAACTGCTGGCAGTTGTAAGATCCATCGAACATTTCCACAGCTTCCTGTACGGAAGAACATTCCGCGTGAGGTCAGATCACTCTGCTCTGCAATGGCTTCTGAACTTTAGAAATCCCGAAGGACAGATAGCCCGATGGATAGAGAAACTGCAGAGCTACGACTTCCGGATTGAACATCGAAGAGGAAGAAGTCACGCTAATGCAGACAGCCTGTCAAGAAGACCATGTTCAGTGCATGAATGTAAATTTTGCGAGCGACAAGAGAGCAAAGAGATCGACAAAGTAACTCATCAGATCAAACAACTGGTGGCAGGACAGGAGAATAACACCGATCTAGACGTAAATCTTGAATACATCAGAGACGCACAGAAGACAGATCCAGACTTGAAAAATATTAGAGAATGGCTACAAAAGGGGAAAAGACCTGAGTGGCACGATGTGTCCCGGTTTGGGGCGGAGGTTAAAGGCTACTGGCTACAATGGGACTCATTGTGTCTAAAGAATGACATGATCACTCGAAAATGGGAAACTGCCGATGGTAGAGACTGTATATACCAGACCGTTGTGCCAAGTGAGTGCATAGACAGTGTTCTTCAAGAGTTACACAATAGTAGAAGTGGAGGCCACTTTGGGGTCAACAGGACTCTTGCCAGAGTGAGAGACCGCTTCTATTGGATAAACTGCCGAAGAAGCGTGGAAGAATGGTGCAAAAGGTGTGACCAATGTGCTTCAAAGAAAGGACCAAAGACCCGATCCAGAGGAAAAATGATGCAGTACATCTCAGGTACACCGTGGGAGAGAGTTGCCGTAGACATCGCAGGACCTTTTCCCATCACAGAGTCTGGGAACAGATACATAATGGTGGCGATGGACTACTTCTCGAAATGGCCTGAAGTTGCGCCGATCCCCAACCAAGAGGCAACGACCGTGGCAGAAGCCCTGATGGAAAATGTCATATCACGGCATGGCGTACCCTTGGAGATTCACACCGACCAGGGCCGGAATTTCGAATCAGAGGTCTGGAAGAGCCTAATGGACTTGCTAGGCATAAAGAAAACGAGAACAACGCCACTCCACCCTCAATCAGACGGCATGGTAGAACGGCATAACAGGACCATCAATCAGTATCTTGCTATGTTTGTTGACGAGAATCAGAGAACCTGGGACAAGCTGATACCTCTGTTCCTCCTAGCTTACAGAAGCTCTCAGCATGAATCTACCGGCTACACTCCATCCATGATGTTGACCGGCAGAGAGATGCGGCTACCAATCGACATGACGAGACCACCACCGAACGAGGACATAGCGGACCTAGCTACGTTACCTGAGTATGTCGCCGACCTAGAAGGAAAACTGCGCACTATACACAGATGTGTCAGAGATAGGCTCCTCTTAAGCAGTGACCGGATGAAGATGCGGTTGGATCGCAGAGCAACACCCCATACATTCAAGGAAGGTGATGCAGTGTGGCTGTACCAACCAACAAGGAGAAAGGGCCTCAGTCCCAAACTTCAGAAACCATGGGAAGGGCCATACTTGGTGACTAAGAAAATTAACGACCTAGTCTACAGAATCCAGCTGTCTCCAAGAACTAAACCCAAAGTTGTTCACATAGAGAGGTTGAGTCCCTATCGGGGCAACGAACCCCCAAGTTGGCGGCCGGTAAATACTGTTCGGGACGAACAGTCTTAAGGAGGGGGGCAGTGTTACAAAGCACTTCAATAGACGTAGGTGCGGTGTTGCCACATCTCCAGAATTTCCCCCAACATCTGGGAATTTTTGCACAATCTGGCAACACCGCCTCCCCACCCCCTGGGGGTGCCTGGGGTGACCCCCCTCAGGCGAAGTCTCAACCCTCTAGGACCAGAAATAACGAAGTTACCAACTTGTACCCCGTCGGAACGGATAACTGAGGTCTGCACATTCCGAACACCCTGTATATACACCCTGTATACGCAGAGAACCCTTACACCCTGTATACGCAGAGAGATCTTATAGTTCGAGAAACACCTCTTGTGTAACATAGGAGTGGTGACCACATTTGGATCATCCTGTATATACATCCCCCTGTATACACACGGGACCGATCTGTATTCACAGAACCTTCTAGTAAAAGAAGGTCCTGGAACGTTCTGGAATGGAACGCTCTAGAAAGGAGGGGAAGGTACGGCGAGTATATAAAAGCGAAAGCAAGCCAGCCCGAGTTAGTTCAGTTCAGTAAGAGAATGTGGTAGTGACTTGAAGAAGCAGTGTAAAGTGTTAAGAGAGTAGTGACTGTAGTACCAGATTAGTGACTTTTGTTGAGAGTAGTAATTGTAAAGCCAGTAAATTAAGTGTTTTGTGAGAGAGACATTCTAGACATTTTATTGTATCCATATTTAGAGTGTAAATAAAGTTGTTTTGTTAAAATTTAGAAGTCTCACTTATCCAGAACCCGGAGAAAACGCAACAGTATGTACAGTTTTTGAAATAAAAATTTAATTATATTTAAAGATTTCCTCCCCTTCCATCTCTCCTACGGCTTGCGAGCGTTTGGGGCTATATTTTTTTCATAGCATATTATAGGAGCAATAACCCCGCTTAGTCTTAAACTGTTAGTATGCACAGTTTTTGAAATAAAAATTTAATTATCTGTCAAGAGTTCCTCCCCTCCCATCTCTCATACGGCTTGCGAGTATTTGGAGCTGTATTTTTTTGATAGCATTTTATAGGAGCAATAACCACGCTTGGTCTTAATCTGTTAGTATGTATAGTTTTTTAAATAAAAATATAAATAACTTTCATGGTGTACTCCCCTCCCATCTCTTGTACGGCTTGCGAGTGCTAGGCGCTGTATTTTTATGATAGCTTTTAACATTGTCAATAGCCTTGCCAAGTGTTTATCTGTTAGTATGTACAGGTTTTGTAATAAAAAGTGAAATATGTAGCAATACGCCCTTTCTCATGCGGGTGTGAATGATCGTGGGTACATTTGTTGCCAGCATTATATAGAAGTATTGATAACCCTGCTAGATTTTAATTTGTTTCCACATGCGTTTCTGATATTGTGTAAAAAAAACTTATAATGTATCTTGCGCGTCATCCCTGTTACGGTCCTGTAAAACGTTCGGTTGTCTTCGTGAATCGGCTGCTGGACATTTGGCCGCTAAAATCACACCGGTCAGATAAATTGCATTTCATCCATAGTGTTAGTGATATAAAAATTATTATAAGTGCCAGACTAACGGGTAATCCATTGTTGTGGTTTTCCACCAAAGAAAGCGAAATGTCGGAATTCGCGATTTTTGAACGAAAATGTTTACAATTTTACTGGGGTGAAAATAGTCAAGGCCTTTTCCAAGAAACAATCTCAGAAAAATATAGAAAAATAGAAGCACTGCCAGAAGAAAATATACTAGAAATAAGCCCGGAAAAATTCGTATATACTGCCGAAGAAAAGTTTATAACGGCAACCCAGTATTTTTATAGGGTCAAGATTAAAAATGACCGGAAAATTAAAAATATGCTTTAAAGCAATGATCCGCGCATTGGAAACAATAACAATAGCCGGAATAATAAAATAGGTAACATTTTTGTTGAAGGGAATCATTTGTACCATAGATATAAGCGTCAGAAATTTGATAAAAACAAAGATTCTGGAAACCGAAAAGGATTTAAAAGGTATAAGCCGAAGTTTAAGGACCATAACAGACATATTTGGCATGCAAAGAAGCTAAGTAATGTAAATAATAAGACACGTCATTGCAACTATAGCAATTTTAATTTTAAAAGCAAAAAGCAAAAATATAAAATAAATAAAAATTAATCTGATTGCAATTTTAATTGAATTAATAATATGATGAAATAATAGGGGACGAAAAGGATAATCGAATACCGAATAAATGAAATGGAATGATAGTTATGTAATATGCAAAAGAGTTATAGATTGAAAAAGATAAGTAATATAAACTTGATTAAATAAAACAATAAATAAATAATTATGCAAAATTAATACCCTGAGAACAGAAAATAAAACAAGTAGGCATTCTAATAACCCTAAGAATTAATACCCTGAGTATAGAAAATAAAACAAGTAGGCATTTAAATAATGACCCAAAGAAATACGAATCAGAGAAGCGAAATTTCATAAGAAAATTTAAGTGATAATAAATAAGGAGCAATGCTCGAATTAGATGCAGTTATTGGATAAGTCAATTAATATAATCATAATTCAAAGGTAGAAAGTGGGAAATAAGTTAAAATAAATGTTAGGACGGTCGTATACAATAATACCAAACTAATAGTTAATAAATGTATTACGTCAGGATAATAACACACTTAGATAATAATAACATTCCACAATCCCGCCTTGCCTACACGCTCTAACCATCTCTCGCACTGTATGCCCTTCACGCTAGTCGTTCAGTCTCGCTGTGTTGATCCCTCCTTCCATCTCCCTGTACTAAGATGAGACTCTGTGGTTCCCCGAGCTGTATATTACCCACATTCGGCCATCCTGAGATCGAGACCGTCCTCGGCTCGACCAGAGAAGAGGGATGTGGTACACCAGCAGCGAGCGAGAGTTCTGGGAACAGAAAAATAAACACACAATGATGGAGGAGGCACGCATGATAAATATACTAATGTGAACAAAGGAAAGTAAGTGAAAATGTGAAACCACTACTTGACATTCAGCTAATGTATGGTGACATTAGGCTGGTTATACTAAGGTATGAAGGCTGTGCTGTGCTACAGTTTGGTAACACTAACCTTGACTGTGCTAATGTATGGTAACACTAGGCTTGACTGTGCTAATGTATGGTAACACTAGGCTTGACCTTGCTAATGTATGGTAAAACTAGGCTTAACTGTGCTAATGTATGGTAACACTAGGCTTGACTGTGCTAATGTATGGTAACACTAGGCTTAACTGTGATAATGTATGATAACACTAGGCTTAACTGTGCTAATGTATGGTAACACTAGGCTTGACTGTGCTAATGTATGATAACACTAGGCTTAACTGTGCTAATGTATGGCAACACTAGACTTAACTGTGCTAATGTATGGTAACACTAGGCTTGACTGTGCTAATGTATGGCAACACTAGGCTTAACTGTGCTAATGTATGGTAACACTAGGCTTGACTGTGCTAATGTATGGGAACACTAGGCTTGACTGTGCTAATGTATGGTAACACTAGGCTTAACTGTGCTAATGTATGGGAACACTAGGCTTGACTGTGCTAATGTATGGTAACACTAGGCTTAACTGTGCTAATGTATGGTAACACTAGGCTTGACTGTGCTAATGTATGGTAACACTAGGCTTAACCTTTGTATTGTGAACTGCTTCGATAAAGGTGAATTTGGTAAATCCATCCACTATTACCAAAATATGAGTATTTTTAGTTTTGGATTTCACAAACGGTCCCACATGGTCTATGTGAATAGTTTCAAAGGGGATGCTAGCCTTTGGAATTGGGTGCAGAAAACCAGCTTTACGTCCGGATAGGGATTTGTTGTATAAACAATTTAGGCAGGCCCCTACATATTTCTTTACAAATGAGGTCATGCTTTTAAACCAGTAGTTACGCTGGATCAGTTCCAAGGTTTTCTTGAAACCGAAATGTCCGGCGTCGTCATGATTAAGGCGGCAAATAAGCCACCTGCAAGATTTTGGTACCAACCATTTGGTATCTTGATTGATTTTTCTGTACACAATATCTTGCTTTAAAGCATAGTGAGCAAAATAATCTTTATTTTGGTCGCATTTAGCGCTAGCGAGAATGTCTTTAATCAGTTTTATGTGGTCATCCTGGAGCTGAACAGCTACAATCCACTCTTCTTCGGTCAAGTTAACAATGGTGGACACCAAGTGTTGTACTGGATTGCGGCTTAAGTAGTCTACATGGCCCATTTTACTTCCCTGGCGATATTTGACTTCAAAAGTGTAGTCCTGGATCTCCAGCCACCACCTGGCAATTCTTGGGACTAAATCTTTTTTCTGTGCTGTTGCTCGAATAGCTGCACAGTCAGTAACGATGGTGATTGGAGTTCCTAAGAGGTATACTCTAAAGTGCTTTAAAGCCAAAACAATGGCCATGGTTTCGAGTTCATAGGAATGGTATTTACTTTCTTCGTATGAGCACTGTTTACTGTAATAAGCTGTTGGGAACCACGTATTATTGTGTTTTTGTAAGAGAACCGCCCCTACTTCGATGCTGCTAGCATCTGTATGAAGTTCTATGGGTAACCTTGGATCAAAAATTTTAAGTACTGGCTGGCTGCCAAGGATGCGCTTGATGGTAGTCATAGCATCAGTCTGTTCGGTAGTCCAGGACCAAATAGCATTTTTGCGTAGTAATTGTGTCAGGGGCTGCGCAATAATAGCGTAGTTTTGGATAAATTTTCGGAAAAACCCAGCAAATCCGAGAAATTGCCGGAGCTGTTTGCGATTTTCGGGTGGTTTTAAGTTAGTAATCGCTACAATTTTAAGGGAGTCTGGACGGACGCCCTCTTTTGAGACTTCTCTTCCAAGGTATTTTATAGTATCCTGAAAGAAACTACACTTCTTTAATTGTAAGGTAAGGTTATGTTTTCGTAGAACTTGTAAAACTTTTTCTAATTTAGTGAGGCCCTCTTCTACAGATCGGGCTGGGATTAAAATATCGTCCAAGTATGGAAAGATACTGTTATCTTCTAGTTCCTCAATAATATCCGACATTAGTTTTTGAAACACGGCTGGAGCATTACATAATCCCATACTCATGCGAAGAAATTCATATTTGCCTTCGGGGGTGATGAAAGCAGTCTTTTCGATTGATTCGTGAGCCATTGGGATTTGAAAGTACCCCGAATAGAGATCCAGAGTGATGAATGTGTGGTAATTGAGCAACTTATCAATTTGATCGTCGATTAACGGAAATGGCCATTTTTGTTTCACTGTAATACTGTTCAATTTTCTGTAGTCAATGCAAAGACGTAGCCCCCCATCTCGTTTTGGAACAAGGATAATCGGGCTAGCGTATGGTGAAGTTGATTTTCGAATAATATTATGCTGTAGAAGTTCCGTGATGATTGCCTTTAATTGACATTTCTGATACTCAGACAGACGATAAGGGTTATAAACAATGGGGGTAGTTGTAGTTAAAGCCAGTACCATTTCTGTACTGCTGGTCTTTCCAAGTTCCCCTAAATTTGTTGCGACACAATCACGATAGGTATTTAGCAACGCTAAGATTTCAGGAAGTTTCGTGTTACATTTAATATCGGCTTCAGTTATGGGCAGACGCGATATCACTTGATTTATATGCAAAATGTCTGGGCTTGTTACAAATTTAAAATCACTACCCTGTTTATAAAAGAGTATATGAGGTTGTGAAATAAAATTATTCCCGATCAACACATCTGATGGACACATAAAGTCTGGCACTAATATTAATTCGACTGTAGCATGCACAGAGTCAACTTGAATTTGGCAAGTGGTAGTGGCATTTGCTTGGTACATTGTGCCACAAAAAGATTTTAAACAGTGAGAACTACCTGTAACTATTGGTAACTGCAGTTTTTTGACAAGACTAGCTTTAATTAATGAGCATTCACTGCCGGTGTCTATTAACCCGAGTAAAGTAGTATTTTTAATGCATATATTTTTATGGTATAAGTTTAAATATTGTTTACAAACGTAATTCACAGTTTTCCCGTGAGATTTTTGTGATCTTTGTTTCTTCCGACATTCACTCTCAATATGCCCTTTTATTTTGCAAAAGTTACACGATGGTACATTGGTTTTTTTTTATAGTTGTTCTGTTTGAATCGATTCTGTGGACACCTGTATTTAAATTGTCCGGGTAAATTACAGTTGTAACACTTTATTTGAAGTTCACTTTGGGACTGAGTTGACGACGTCCCTGGTAAATTTTGATCTACGCTTCGAAAATATGTTAATAAATCTTCTAAAGTAGTGTAATTATTTAATAAAGCGATCTGTTTAGTTTCCCGGTTTGTTATACCATGAATGATAATATTAATCATGTCTTTTGTACGAATGTCCCAATTTAGTTTTTGTAATTTATTTAATTTTTCATTGTAATAGCTTACTAGTGACGTATGTTTAACGGAGGTGTGATTAGCAGCATCTTGAAATAAAAGTCCGATTGCAGCATAATCAATATCAAATGTTTTTCTTAACGCTATTTTTAAACTGTTCCAGTTTTTTAAATAATATATCTGATTCTAAATACCACTGTAATAATGCACGACCGGTTAGCCTTGAAACGGCGAACCTGGTGGTGTTTACATCGTCCCATCGGGAGAAGTATGAACGTTCTTCTATTAAACGAATCCACTTATTTAATTGAATATTAGAGTTTGTCGGATCAAAATTGGGAACATTTTCCCAAGAAAATGAATTTCCACCTACCTGGGCTTGTTTCGGTATACTTAGCTCATCGCGGAGTTGTTGAACTTGCTTCTCTAAAGGTATGGGAAGAGGTGGTGTTAGCGACCTAGTCGCTGGGATCTCGTGGCCAGCTGAGGCGACGTCGACGATGAGCGGTAGCTCGCTCCCAGGGTCGGACGTACCTGCTTGACTCGTTGCTGCTGGCATGAGGATATTGGAACCTTACATAGTGAATACGCTACTAGGTTTATAGTTTATGTAGCACTCACGTTAAAAGTCTTTAACTGTTTTGATTTTTTTTTTAATAGAACAAAACTTGTAGACCGGTAACAGTACCACTTCTGATTATGTTAGGACGGTCGTATACAATAATACCAAACTAATAGTTAATAAATGTATTACGTCAGGATAATAACACACTTAGATAATAATAACATTCCACAATCCCGCCTTGCCTACACGCTCTAACCAAACCATCTCTCGCACTGTATGCCCTTCACGCTAGTCGTTCAGTCTCGCTGTGTTGATCCCTCCTTCCATCTCCCTGTACTAAGATGAGACTCTGTGGTTCCCCGAGCTGTATATTACCCACATAAAATAGAAAATTAGTATTATTATTATTGAGTAATAGGAAACATGGAATCAGTAGACGAGAAAAATATGTAAAAGGTCTAAAAGACAGAAACCGGTTAAGTACCGAGAAATAATTATAATTAGCAAAAAGATAGAATATATAAGGGTCGGATTGATAGGAAAGAATTTGTATAGATGGTGTAGCGATAAAATTGAAATATAAAAAAAAAGTGAAGTAAAATGATTAACGATACAAAGATATCGGTCATTTAAAATGAAGTATAGTATATGGGCGATCCCAAGGAGGTCGGTCCCGAATTATTGAAGTATATATGTGAATGGAATATTGAAACGAATATTGAAAGTATATAGAATAAATAATGAAAGTATAATATGATGCAAGTCATAATGAAATATGTATAGGGGGTATGTGAAGAGTCAGAAGTAGGGAGACCGTATATGTTATGTAGAAAAGGTAAATTATTAGAAGTTGATAAATAAGAGAAGTATTACATAGTCCTATTCCATGGGAGTATAAAGATATGATAATTTAGCATAATGAAATAAGATTGAAAGGAAAGATACCCCATAAAAATATGACATATAAAAATACCAATAACTGTCATTTATTGAAATAAATTCTGAGGGAAGTTTGAATAAGTCGAAATAACCAGGGGATGGCATAAATTTAGATCATATAGAACAATCAGTTGATTTGCCAAAAGAAAGAAATATATAAAAACAATTGGTGTGCCATAAAAGGCGGTGTTGAATAAAATAAAATGTTTTAATTATTGAAGTGCAGCAACAGATATTAATTTGTAGTTGTCATGATTTCGTACTAATTCAATTTTAATCTGTCTGAAAATGCTGTCAAGCAGCGAAACTATAGTCACAGAAGCATTGAAGAACATCCTAGAACTTCCAGAATTCGAAGGGCCACTTGCTCCAGTTAGCTCACGCGCTGGCTACGTCCTACACCTACAAAAACCAAAAGTGAAGCCAGAGAAGTAGTCTCCAAGTCGGTATGTAGTAATTAAATTTTTGTTTCAAAAACTATACATACTAACAGATTAAGACTAGGTGCGGTTATTGGTCCTATTTAATGCTATCAAAAAAATATAGCCCCAAATACTCGCAAGCCGTAGGAGGAGTGGGAGGGGAGGAAATCTTAACAGATAATAAAATTTTTATTTCAAAAACTGTACATACTAACAGGTTAAAACTAAGCGTGGTTATTGCTCCTATAATATGTTATGAAAAAAATATAGCCCCAAGCACTCGCAAGCCGTAGGAAAGATGGAAGAGGAGAAAATGTTGTAGGCAGGGAAGTACAATTTTATTTCAAAAACTACTGTTTATCTATCTTTCAACATTTTTATAGTGAAACTGCGAGCGGTTTTACCTTTATTTTGCTGTACTAAGAAATTTTAACATGAAATGAAAATTTTCCTTAGTAAGATTTAAAAAAAAAAGAGTGACTGGGATTCGATACTAGGACCAAGAATATTTATTAAAATTTTTCAATCTTGCCACATAATCAAATTTTTATTTCAAAAACTATACATACTAACAGATTAAGACTAAGTGCGGTTATTGGTTCTATTTAGTGCTATCAAAAAAATATAGCCCCAAACACTCGCAAGCCGTAGGTGGGTTGGGAGGGGAGGAAATCTTGACAGATAATTACATTTTTATTTCAAAAACTGTACATACTAACAGATTAAGACTAGGCGTGGTTGTTGCTTCTATAATATTCAATGAAAAAAATATAGCCCCAAACACTCGCAAGCCGTAGGGGAGATGGGAGGGGAGGATATCTTGACAGATAATTAAATTTTTATTTAAAAAACTATACATACTAATAGATTAAGACTAAGCCAGGTTATTACTCCTATAATATGCTACCAAAAAAATATATCCCCAAAGACTCGCAAGCCGTAGGAGAGATGGGAGGGGTTATTGGTTCTATTTAATGCTATCAAAAAAATATAGCCCCAAACACTCGCAAGCCGTAGGTGGGTTGGGAGGGGAGGAAATCTTGACAGATAATTAATTTTTTATTTCAAAAACTATACATACTAACAGGTTAAGACTAAGCGTGGTTATTGCTCCTATAATATGCTATCGAAAAAATATAGCCCCAAACACTCGCAAGCCGTAGGAGGTGTGAAAGGGGGGTAAATCTTGACAGATAATTGAATTTGTATTTCAAAAACTATACATACTAACAGATTAAGACTAAGTAGGGTTATTGGTCCTATTTAATGCTATCAAAAAAATATAGCCACAAACACTCGCAAGCCGTAGGAGGGGTGGGAGGGGAGGAAATCTTGACAGATAATAAAAATTTTATTTCAAAAACTGTACATACTAACAGATTAAAACTAAGCGTGGTTATTGCTCCTATAATATGCTATGAAAAAAATATAGCCCCAAGCACTCGCAAGCCGTAGGAGAGATGGAAGGGGAGGAAATGTTGACGGCAGGGAAGTACAATTTTATTTCAAAAACTACTGTTTATCTACCTTTCAAAATTTTTATAGTGAAACTGCGAGCGGTGTTACCTTTATCTTGCTGTACTAAGAAGTTTTAACATGAAATAAAAATTTTCCATAGTAAGATTTAAAAAAAAGGTGTCAAGTGGAGTGACTGGGATTCGATACTAGGACCAAGAGTATTTAATAAAGTTTTTCAATCTTGCCACAATCAAATTTTTATTTCAAAAACTATACATACTAACAGACTAAGACTAAGTGCGGTTATTGGTCCTATTTAATGCTATCAAAAAAATATAACCCCAAACACTCGCAAGCCGTAGGGGGGGGGGGGGTAAATCCTGACAGATAATAAAATTAGTATGTATAGTTTTTGAAATAAAAATTTAATTATGTGGCATAATTGAAAATTTTTAATAAAACGCCTTCGTCCTAGTATGAATCCCAGTCACTCCACTTGACATCTTTTTTTAAATCTTACTAAGGAAAATTTTTATTTTATGTTAAAACTTCTTAGTACAGCAAAATAAAGGTAAAACCGCTCGCAGTTTCACTATAAAAATGTTGAAAGATAGATGAACAGTAGTTTTTGAAATAAAATTGTACTTCCCTGCCGTCAACATTTCCTCCCCTTCCATCTCTTCTACGGCTTGCGAGTGCTTGGGGCTATATTTTTTCATAGCATATTATATGAGCAATAACCACGCTTAGTTTTAATCTGTTAGTATGTACAGTTTTTGAAATAAAAATTTTATTATCTTTCAAGATTTCCTCCCCTCCCACCCCTCCTACGGCTTGCGAGTGTAGGGCAATATTTTTTTGATAGCATCACATAGGACCAATAACCACACTTACTCTTAATCTGTTAGTATGTATAGTTTTTGAAATAAAAATTTAATTATCTGTCAAGATTTACCCCCCTTTCACACTTCCCACGGCTTGCGAGTGTTTGGGGCTATATTTTTTCGATAGCATTTAATAGGAAGAATAACCGCACTTAGTCTTAATCTGTTAGTATGTATAGTTTTTGAAACAAAAATTTAATTATCTGTCAGGATTTCCTCCACTCCCATCTCTCCTACGGCTTGCGAGTGTTTGGGGATATATTTTTGATAGTATATTATAGGAGAAATATTCACGCTTAGTCTTAATCTGTTAGTATCTATAGTTTTTCCAATAAAAATTTAATTATCTGTCAAGATTTCCCCCCCTCCCATCTCTCCTACGGCTTGTGAGTGTTTCGGCCTTTATTTTTTCCATTGAATACTATAGGAGCAATAACCACGCTTAGTCTTAATCTGTTAGTATGTACAGTTTTTGAAATAAAAATGTAATTATCTGTCAACATTTCCTCCCCTCCATCGCCCTCCTACGGCTTGCGAGAGTTTGGGCCTATATTTTTTTGATAGCATTAAATGGGACCAATAACCGCCTTTAGTCTTAATCTGTTAGTATGTATAGTTTCTGAAATAAAATGTGGCAAGATTGAAAAAGTTTTATAAATAGTCTTGGTCCTAGTATCGAATCCCAGTCACTCCACTTGGCATCTTTTTTTTTTAATCTTACTAAGGAAATTTTTTATTTCATGTTAAAACTTAGTACAGCAAAATAAAGGTAAAACCGCTCGCAGTTTCAGTATAAAAATGTTGAAAGATAGATAAACCGTAGTTTTTGAAAGAAAATTGTACTTCCCTGCCGTCAACATTTCCTCCCCTTCGATCTCTCCTACGGCTTGCGAGTGCTTGGGGCTATATTTTTTTCATAGCATATTATAGGAGCAATAACCACGCTTAGTCTTAATCTGCTAGTATGTACAGTTTTTGAAATAAAAGTTTTATTATCTGTCAAGATTTCCTCCCCTCCCACTCCTCCTACGGCTTGCGAGTGTTTGGGGCTATATTTTTGATAGCATTAAATAGGACCAATAACCGCACTTAGTCTTAATCTGTTAGTATGTATAGTTTTGGAAATAAAAATTTAATTATCTGTCAAGATTTACCCCCCTTTCACACCTCCTACGGCTTGCGAGTGTTTGGGGCTATATTTTTTCGATAGCATTTAATAGGAAGAATAACTGCACTTAGTCTTAATCTGTTAGTATGTATAGTTTTTGAAACAAAACAAAATTATCTGTCAGGATTTCCTTCCCTCCCATCTCTCCTACGGCTTGCGAGTGTTTGGGGCTATATTTTTTTCATAGCATATTATAGGAGCCATAACCACGCTTAGTCTTAATCTGTTAGTATGTATAGTTTTTCAAATAAATATTTAATTATCTGTCAAGATTTCCTCCCCTCCCATCTCTCCTACGGCTTGCTAATGTTTGGGGCTATATTTTTTTCATAGCATATTATAGGAGCAATAACCACGCTTAGTCTTAATCTGTTAGTATGTGTAGTTTATTAAATAAAAATTTAATTATATTTCCAGATTTACTCCCCTCCCATCTCTCCTACGGCTTGCGAGTGTTTGGGGATATATTTTTTTGAGAGCATTTTATAGGAGCAATAACCACGCTTAGTCTTAATCTGTTAGTATGTATAGTTTTGTAAATAAAAATATAAATAACTTTCATGGTGTACTCCCCTCCCATCTCTTCTACGGCTTGCGAGTGCTAGGCGCTATATTTTTATGATAGATTTTAACATGGTCAATAGCCTTGCCAAGTTTTAATTTGTTAGTATGTACAGGTTTTGTAATAAAAAGTGAAATATCTAGAAATACGCCATTTCTCATGCGGGTGCGAGTGATCGTGGGTACATTTGTTGCCAGCATTATATAGGAGTAATGATAACCCTGCTAGATTTTAATTTGTTTCCACATGTGTTTCTGATATTGTCTAAAAAAACTTAAAATGTACCTTGCGCGTCATCCCTGTTACGGTCCTGTAAAACGTTCGGTTGGCTTCGTGAGTGGGCTGCTGGACATTTGGCCGCTAAAATCACACCGGTATAATAAGACGATCAACCTACATGTGATCTAAAGTCTATGCACTCGGTGTGCCAATGACTAACTCGGAACAAGAATGAACGGTTCCACCTCTGTGAGCAGCCTCTTTATAGTCTTCCCTCCAGGCGTGGCACTATGTCTCTGGATAAACAAGGAATCTGCTGATGTAGATTCTCACAGTGATATTCCGTTCTACTTGCACTTTGAACCTGCAAAATTCTTGGCTCCGTTAAGACGACGGCTGACTCAGAGGTTCTTACCGTGGGAAGGCGACATTGTAGTATAACGGGCCATTGTTTGGGCTCCATTTATCTCGCGTCATCCCTGTTACGGTCCTGTAAAACGTTCGGTTGGCTTCGTGAATCGGCTGCTGGACATTTGGCCGCTAAAATCACACCGGTATAATTGTCTCTGTAAATGATGTGAGAGACAGCAACACCGCTTATTTCCGTTTAACTCATAAGTAACTCTATTAACGTTTCTAATTTATTGTTCTATTTCATTTTCTTTTACTAGGATGTTGCTAAAATTTTTAACTAAGCAAATGTATGACACATATTTTATAGGACCTAAAAGGTATCAGTAACTTTTTTTTGTAAATTATATTAAATATTTAGGATACTATATGCCTTTTATCTGCTTAATTTGATGCTGGTGAAATTTTTAATGCCTATGATTTTTTAACGTGTTTATGAAAATTCCCTGCTATATCATTTTTGCCTCCATAATTTTTTATTTACCTAAGTAGCTAAGTTGGTAATCTTAGAATTGTATTGTTAGTGTAGTTGAAAAGATGCTGAGGGGTACAAATATTTATTGCCTTAATACTACCTACCTGTTTCCTTTGTTTGCTTCATAACCGTAACCTTAGAGTTGTCATCTGTTGTCTCATATAGGAATTTCTAAATACTAGATAAAATAATTGATAAAAATCATTCACCTGTATTTATTATCAACCATAGTTGCTCAGAGCTTCTTTTACCAGGAATGTTTGTTATAAAAATGGTAAGATTTCGACCAATGTATTAAAACTTCAATTTGTAGGCATATTGTAAACGGGGCTCCGGATGAAGTCTGCCAAATAGGGTGTGATTATAATTATCGGTTCAAATTTTAAAAAAACCAAACTTTGTTGTTAAGGCAAACCTTAATTTTTTTTAGAACTTTTTATTTTATTTGTTTCTAGGTAGGTACAACATGGTAAACACTTTAAAACAAAAATTAATAATTTACACACTTCTAGTGAAGTAATGATTGCAACATTTTATAGGCTATAATTACCATATATTTTATGTTAATTGGGGCCTATAGAATGCATTTCGATCGCCACTTATTACAGTTTTTGTATGTTTTGTTTTTCTGTGCTGATAAAAACATGCCAAAAGATTGTGCAAATCTTAAGGCTTATTTATATAGACATAAAATACTCGTATAATTACTTATCAATAAATAAAAATAATGATAACATATTATATGCATGGGTCCAGTGATAAAGAAAAAATAACTACTCGATTTTGATAAAACCTGGATACACCTTTCTTTCCAAAAGGTTAAGTATTTCTAGCAAACCAGTTTTCCACGAAAAATTCAATGTTTTGAGGAAATTTTTTGTATCTTCGAAAATAGTTTAGGTACTTTAAAGAATTTTGGTATATACGCTTATGATTTATAGAGACTATACTATGCACCAAATTTCAAGTTGCTAACGTTATGAATCATTGTTATGGTCATGATTTTTTTGATTCCCACTGAGCAAGGTAATATTGCATTAACATTGCAGAATCTTTGCCAAAGCAAGTGTAAGTTTGATAGATAACTTGCAGAAAGCCTCCTGCAAGTTTGTTGCAAATGGCAAATCTTCCCCTCAGTGACTTTACATATGTAAGTGTTTCTTTTGTAACTTTACTGCAAGTTTACTGTAGTGAGCTGTTACAAACTTTCTTTATACTTACAAATGTTACCTTACAGCAAGTTTCAATTTTAAAAGGGCCTAGCAAAGTTGCAAAATTTAAACTTACATTTGCAACTTATCTGCAATTGTATATTTTATATGTATAGTGCAAGTTTTTGAAATAAAAGTTTTATTATCTGTCAAGATCTCCTCCCCTCCCACTCCTCCTACGGCTTGCGAGTGTTTGGGGCTATATTTTTGATAGCATTAAATAGGACCAATAACCGCACTTAGTCTTAATATGTTAGTATGTATAGTTTTGGAAATAAAAATTTAATTATCTGTCAAGATTTACCCCCCTGTCACACCTCCTACGGCTTGCGAGTGTTTGGGGCTATATTTTTTCGATAGCATTTAATAGGAAGAATAACTGCACTTAGTCTTAATCTGTTAGTATGTATAGTTTTTGAAACAAAACAAAATTATCTGTCAGGATTTCCTTCCCTCCCACCTCTCCTACGGCTTGCGAGTGTTTGGGGCTATATTTTTTTCATAGCATATTATAGGAGCCATAACCACGCTTAGTCTTAATCTGTTAGTATGTATAGTTTTTCAAATAAATATTTAATTATCTGTCAAGATTTCCTCCCCTCCCATCTCTCCTACGGCTTGCTAATGTTTGGGGCTATATTTTTTTCATAGCATATTATAGGAGCAATAACCACGCTTAGTCTTAATCTGTTAGTATGTGTAGTTTTTTGAATAAAAATTTAATTATATTTCAAGATTTACTCCCCTCCCATCTCTACTACGGCTTGCGAGTGTTTGGGGATATATTTTTTTGAGAGCATTTTATAGGAGCAATAACCACGCTTAGTCTTAATCTGTTAGTATGTATAGTTTTGTAAATAAAAATATAAATAACTTTCATGGTGTACTCCCCTCCCATCTCTTCTACGGCTTGCGAGTGCTGGGCGCTATATTTTTATGATAGATTTTAACATGGTCAATAGCCTTGCCAAGTTTTAATTTGTTAGTATGTACAGGTTTTGTAATAAAAAGTGAAATATCTAGCAATACGCCATTTCTCATGCGGGTGCGAGTGATCGTGGGTACATTTGTTGCCAGCATTATATAGGAGTAATGATAACCCTGCTAGATTTTAATTTGTTTCCACATGTGTTTCTGATATTGTCTAAAAAAACTTAAAATGTCTTGCGCGACTTAACTTCACGGTTAAGACATTTGAATTTTTAAAACAATTTATTTAATACTTTGAACAATCAATACTTAATTACTTAGTTACAAGAAAAATGAATAATATAATATACTAAAAATAAGACGATCAACCTACATGTGATCTAAAGTCTATGCACTCGGTGTGCCAGTGACTAACTCGGAACAAGAATGAACGGTTCCACCTCTGTGAGCAGCCTCTTTATAGTCTTCCCTCCAGGCGTGGCACTATGTCCCTGGATAAACAAGGAATCTGCTGATGTAGATTCTCACAGTGATATTCCGTTCTACTTGAACTTTGAACCTGCAAAATTCTTGGCTCCGTTAAGACGACGGCTGACTCAGCGGTTCTTATCGTGGGAATGCGACATTGTAGTATAACGGGCCATTGTTTGGGCTCCATTTATCTCCTCCCCTTTTTAAAGACGAAGCTATGGTTCGTTCCGGATTTTCAATGGAAATCCGGACTCGGTGGTTCCTTTTTTTGTTCCTTTATCTTCTTTGCTGGTTCTTGGTTTCTTCAACCCCATTCGGACTGCTATAGTTGTGATGGTTATTAAGACAGCTATGTACAGTAATATTGTCCATATACTCAGGTGATGGAATGGTATTGTTATAGGTCCTGGTATATTTTGTTTAATTTTTTGAATTTGGTGTTGGATTTGACTGATGTTGTGTAGCTGTACGTTTTCTAATGATATTTCGGGTACTGGTCCTGGATTTGGTTGATCTTCTGGAATGGGGGTTTCTAGTGTAGGCAGGTTGAATAGTTGTGTTTCTGCTGTTGCTGGGCCGGTCTTGTAGATTTTGTTGCCTATGGTTAATTGGCAATTTGGTTGCAGGTTGATTAATTTTGTACCCTTGATGATGTTGGTCCACTCCTGTTCCTTGCAAGTTATTCTGGCGTTACTTTCTTCGGTTGTTATAACTATATACTGACTGGTTCCATATCTCGAAACTGTGGTTCTATTAATTTTGACTAATTCTTGATTACAATTGTTGATAGGTTTTTGAAATTTTATTAGCTTTATTTCACATGGGTTTTGATCATTCATGGTTGTTGGATTGTCGTCTTTGCAAAAATATATTTGGTTCTTTAAATTTTGACATTCTTCATTACGATAGGCATATTGTTTACTGCTTAGGATAAGGTATTTGGTTCTGGGAATTATCATGGTAAAAAGGTGTGTCTTTCTAGGGACAGGTAATGTATATAATTGATAATAATCATATTCTGATTCATCTACCAGAGGTATTTCTATTTGAAATATAATTTTGAAATTGTTTTGGACTGCTTTTATTTTAAATACTTTTTCGTATAGATTTAGATCAGTGGTTGTTATTACTTTAGCATTAGTTGCATAATTTTGTATTTTATTGATTTCTTTTATTATAAATGTTGGTTTTAGTATGGATGTGTGAAAGATTCCTAATTTTGCAAAAGTGATGGCATTTTCTGTTGTTAGTGCTATTTCTTGAATATTGTTTAATAATTGTCCTAGCTGCATGAGTAACTCTAGGATCTTAATGCGATGATAGTGAGTTAATTGTTCACTTCGCAGGCTTTCTACTGTATTACCTAATTCATTTATCCTATTTACTATCGTGCCTTGGTTATGACTCAATCCTACTATCGTTCTATTAAATTCGACGATGGCCTCGAGCATGATTGAATTTTGAGACCTAAAAAGTTCATGAATTTTATTTTGATCTGTCGTTAAGACTTCTAATGCTTGTTGAATGCGTTCCCCATCTTGTGAATCGAGATTCCCCGTGATTGACTTAAATATAGAACCTAGTCCGTTTATTAGGCCACGTTTTCGTCTATTAATAATATTGTTATTTGGAAAAATCCTATAAAATATATCGTCTACATTATCTATGGTGAAATTCAATGTCAATATGAAATTATGATATTCAGAATGGTAATCTTTTGTCATGAAGGTAACTGTATTGGCGTAGTGTTTTTTTATTTGGTTGTAGTCTATGTAATTGTGTCAAGTCATGTATGTGTATCAGATTCCAGTTGCTAGTCTCAGTGTATGCTGTGCCTAATTTCTTTGGTAACATGCCTGGGTTGTCTTGTATTTGGGCTGTTATTCCCGTGGCAAGGAACCTGCAATACCTAAATTTCTTAAATGTGCTATCGTCTGTTCGTCATTTTTATGATTTATTAAAATAGCTTTGTTATGTTCTAATAGGGATATTATTGAGTACGGTCCTGAAAATGGGTTTTTATGTTTTTTATGAAAGCCTGGTGTTATCTTTTTGTAGACAATATCACCTTCCTTGAACGGTTGGTTCGTGTTTTTATTTGTCCGTTGTAACGTTTTTATTTTTGAATTCTCTATCCTGCTTCTGGCTATCTCGTAAATAATTTGTATTAAATCTTTATGTTGTACGTTGTATTTCTGTGTAATTATGACTTCCGGGTCATAGTTAAACATTTCTGGTATGTAGCCAAATATTAAATCAAAAGGTGGTTTTAGTGTCTGAGTGTATTGTCGAGTTGTAAGCGAATATACAATATGGTATTAAGTCTATGGGTTTCATATTTTTAAATTTCATTTTGAATAATCGATAATGTTCAATAATCGTGCTGTGAAATCTTTCGATATGTTTCTAATAGTTCTTTAATTACCTGGTTTGAAAACTCCGTACCTGGGTCTGCGATTAGTATTTTACACGCTCCATACTGTGAAAAGTACTTGATCAAGTTTTTTGCAATTTCAGTAGCACTTTTACTTTTTATTGGAAATGCTTGGCCAAATTTACTAAATGGATCTATAATTGTTAGGAAGATAGCTTGTTCAATTTGGAATGTATCAATGTGTAATATCTCTAACGGTTTAGATGCTGTGGGGGTGTGCTCCAATGCTATTTGTACCGGATTCCTATTGTATTTGCACGTTTTGCATAATTCGCAATTTCGTACATATTCCTCTATATGTTTCTTTAAGTTGGGATAGTAGTATATTTTCTTCATTCTTAGGTAAGTCTCATCAGCCCCGCGATGGTTACTCTTCCCCCCGTGATATTTCATTATAGTCTCGGTTAATTCGTCCTCGTTAATTTCATTCCTAATTTCCAGACATCTATAAAATTTGGGTGATTCTACGTTATTAAAGTTTTTATTGATTGCCGAACTTACTAGTTCGTAATCTTGTTCATTTACAAAAATGCAATAATATTTCCTTTGTGGTAAACAGTATTCTTTTATAAATTTCTCTATCTGATCGGGTTTATTTAAATTGAAGTTTGCATATATGAAATTTCTTTTGTCTCTTCTGACTGAGAATATGTCTGGTTTATCCGTATTTTTAAAAACTATCTGATTGGTTTTGCTGTTAACGATTTCTTCCTCGAGTATTGGTATGCCTGGTGCTGAATACGAGTCCGCATTCGAGTTTGCTGTGTCGTCATCGTCAATTTCTATGATTTCTTCCTCTTCATCGATATTATTCGCCATTGACTGATTATCTATGTCTAGTGGGTTTATTTCTACTCTGGACAGTGCATCTGCTGCGCAGTTTAGCTTTCCTTTTTTGTATTCAATTTTAAATTCATATTCTTCCAATTTTAATCTCCAACGGAGCAATTTTGAATTTGGTTGTTTCAACGAAAATAACCATTTTAAAGGTTTATGGTCTGTGTATATAGTGAATTTCCTTCCGTATAAGTATGGTCTAAAATAGTTAGTTGCCCACACGATGGCTAATAATTCTTTCTCGATTGTGCTGTACCCGGATTCGGTGTCGTTTAATGTCCGGCTGGCGTAAGCTATCGGGTGATCCGCATTGGGTTCGCCCTGGCTTAATATTCCGGCTATCGCTACGTTTGAAGCGTCGGTTGTTAATATAAAGTCTTTAGAAAAATCCGGTGATATAAGTACAGGTGAAATCATTAATATGTCTTTACATGAGTTAAAGGCAGCAATGTATTCTTCGTCGTTCACGTTTATCTTCGAGTTTTTCCTTAAACATTTTGTTAGTGGTTTCGTAACGTGTGCGAAGTTTTCTATGAATTTACGATAGTATCCAACTAATCCTAGGAATGATTTTATTTCCTTTGGGGTTTTAGGTATCAAGAATTTCCTTATTGCGTCCAGTTTCTTTGGATTCGGACGAATCCCGTCTGGGCTGACCACGTGTCCTAAAAACTCGGCTTCCTTCCTTAGGAAATCGCCTTTGTCTAGCTGGATCTTTAAGTTGCTTTGCCTGAAGCGCTCGAATACTAGTTTTAGTTTCTCAAGGTGTTCCTGTAACGATGTGGAGAAAACTATGACGTCATCCATATATACAAGACATGTTTGTCCAATTAGGCCTTCTAATACGTTCTGCATGAGCCTAGAAAAGGTCGCTGGAGCCCCAGATAACCCGAACGGCATTCTGGTATACACCCAATGGCCTGTATCGGTGGTAAACGCTGTTTTTTCTATGTCCCTGGGGTCCATTTCAATTTGGTGATACCCAGAGATCAAATCAATCGTCGAAAAATATTGGGCTCGCCCAATTTTGTCCAGTATTTCATCAATTTTGGGAATTGGGTGTCTGTCCGGTATTGTTTTTTCATTTAGTTTCCTATAGTCCACCACAATTCTCCATTTTTGTTTATTTGACTTGTCCATTTTCTTTGGTATAACCCAAATAGGTGAGCTATATGGGCTGTGGCTTTTCCTAATGATTTTTTATCTTAATATGTCATTTATTTGTCTTTCTACTTCCGGTTTATGTACGTACGGGTATCTATATAATTTAGAATGGACAGGTATGTCGTCTGTTGTCCTTATTCTATGTTTTATCGCATTTGTGTGCGTCAATGGTTCGTTTTTATTTAAAAATATGTCCTGATATTCTGATAATAAACTAAATAACAATTGTTTTTCCTCGTCATTTAATTCTCCTGTATCTATTTGTTCAATTAAGACATTCTCATTATTAATTCGTTTTTGATTACGCCCCGTATCGTAAGTGTTTAAATTATTAATATGAGTTGTACTAGAATTGTTATTTTGTATAACTACTGGTGCAAACGGACTTCGCCTTTGGCTGTATCTGGTTTCAGATGCATATTGTTTATTTAATCTGCTGAATGGCCTATCTCTTACATTATACGCTTGGTTATTATTTAGTACGTGATTAATTGTCTCAAGTTCTTCATTACGTACGAAATACCGCTGGGTTATTATATTGTTTAAATTTAAATGAGTCTCGGGTAGCACTAAACCATCTGCTTTGGTTTCTGTCTGTCCCGATTGACTCTCGCTAAGATCTGTGAATTTTATTGGTATAATATTCTTGCCTATATACAGTTTGTGATCCTTAAAATCTATTTTAGCTTCGTTTCGTTTCAGAAATTCCATCCCAATTAATCCCGAAAAAATGTGTTAAATTTAAACAGGCAGAACTCTTGTATCTCCTCTGAAATCGATTTAAGTTTAATACGTGCACGTTTACAGTGCTTAGAAATGCCATGCGCGGTGCGTATGGTAAAATCATGCGTAAATATGTTTTTAGGGAACTTATAATATGCTACAGCAGGATTCAAAAGATTTTTTGAAGATCCTGAGTCTAACAAAAATTTACCTGATATTTCGTTTAATTCTATATACGGTAACTTACATAATGTATTCATATTATTTATATCTATCACGGTTCTCTCGTTGGGGGCCCTGCAGTGGGAACATTTCGCTGTTGGATATCGTATTCCTCGGCTGGCGAATTTTCGTAATTTAATTCTTCGTTTACATAATTTAAATCGTAATTTGTTTCATTTACTTCGTTCTCATTAAATTCTATATTATTTACATGGGCTGCTCTCCTTGGTATCGACAGTCTCGTGTTAGAACTATCTACTTCCATTGGTTCGTGATAATTTCTGTTAGCATTATGATTTACATTGGGTCGACCCGGTTGATTATTGAAGTTGGGTCGCCTAAATTGACTCGAAAAATTTTGCCTTGGTACAAATTGTTGATTTTGTCTAGGCTGGGAATTTGTGTGATTGTTTTGATTATTATGTTGCTGAAATGGTCTAAAGTTTGTTTGGAAAGGTCTCTGAAATTGTACATTCTGAAAAGGTGGGTTATTTTGTCTCTGAAAGAAAGTACGGTTCTGTCCTTCTAATTTATTATTATTACTAAAATTCTTATTTATTGTTTTATCTCTATAATCGAAATTTTCCTCTGCGAATACGAATTTCAAAGCTTGTTCTATGCTTGAAGGTGCTTGACTACGCAGGACAAGCCCTAGCGGATTGCGTAACCCTCCTAAGAACGCTTTTAATGTTTGATGCTGGTATTTGTCTTTCTTAATTAATCTCACGCCTTCATTTTTCTCGTTAGCTATTAAACTCGAGATGAGCAATTGCTCTATATGACGGCATCTGTTCGCGAACGACAGTGCGTCTTCAGCATTACGCTGTTTCAAGGTTAACATCTCAGCTAATAAACTGTGATCATCTCGTTGATCACTGAAATTCTAAACAATGGCCTCTCTCAGGTCTGCCCACGTATTAATTATCTTTGTATTTACTATAAGCCGGGCTGTTCCCGTTAGTTTAGTGTGAACATAATTTAGCAAGAAGTGATTCATATACAGATTCTCGTTTGGCACGTAGAACTGATTCATGACCAAGTCACATGCCTTTAAGAAGTTGCCTACGTTGGCTGGTTGCCCGTCGAACTCGGGAATAGCTTTCAGGAAAAATTCTTTGAATTGGTCTGTCATATTGCTACTATTACTACTCTTGTTAATAATCGAATGATTTACTGTTATGTTATTGTCGCTAATGCTGATTGATCTAAATCTATACTCTATGTTACATAAACTTTGTGATTATTCCTCTGAATCAGACATATAACGTTTCAATACAACACATATGAAAATTGGAAATGTAAAAATGGGATAGCAGTAAACTTACCATAATACGATGGTTGTTGCTTCCATTTGGCTCTGCTTGGCCACTCTTCTGCTTTAACTTGGCTATGCTTGGCTCGAATTGGTTATTAGGCGTCGATACGCTTAAAAATCGATATGCTTTCGGTTTTCTAACCAATACTAACGACTGCGCCACTTAACTTCACGGTTAAGACGTTTGAATTTTTAAAACAATTTATTTAATACTTTGAACAATCAATACTTAATTACTTAGTTACAAGAAAAATGAACAATATAATATACTAAAAATAAGACGATCAACCTACATGTGATCTAAAGTCTATGCACTCGGTGTGCCAATGACTAACTCGGAACAAGAATGAACGGTTCCACCTCTGTGAGCAGCCTCTTTATAGTCTTCCCTCCAGGCGTGGCACTATGTCTCTGGATAAACAAGGAATCTGCTGATGTAGATTCTCACAGTGATATTCCGTTCTACTTGCACTTTGAACCTGCAAAATTCTTGGCTCCGTTAAGACGACGGCTGACTCAGAGGTTCTTACCGTGGGAAGGCGACATTGTAGTATAACGGGCCATTGTTTGGGCTCCATTTATCTCGCGTCATCCCTGTTACGGTCCTGTAAAACGTTCGGTTGGCTTCGTGAATCGGCTGCTGGACATTTGGCCGCTAAAATCACACCGGTATAATTGTCTCTGTAAATGATGTGAGAGACAGCAACACCGCTTATTTCCGTTTAACTCATAAGTAACTCTATTAACGTTTCTAATTTATTGTTCTATTTCATTTTCTTTTACTAGGATGTTGCTAAAATTTTTAACTAAGCAAATGTATGACACATATTTTATAGGACCTAAAAGGTATCAGTAACTTTTTTTGTAAATTATATTAAATATTTAGGATACTATATGCCTTTTATCTGCTTAATTTGATGCTGGTGAAATTTTTAATGCCTATGATTTTTTTAACGTGTTTATGAAAATTCCCTGCTATATCATTTTTGCCTCCATAATTTTTTATTTACCTAAGTAGCTAAGTTGGTAATCTTAGAATTGTATTGTTAGTGTAGTTGAAAAGATGCTGAGGGGTACAAATATTTATTGCCTTAATACTACCTACCTGTTTCCTTTGTTTGCTTCATAACCGTAACCTTAGAGTTGTCATCTGTTGTCTCATATAGGAATTTCTAAATACTAGATAAAATAATTGATAAAAATCATTCACCTGTATTTATTATCAATCATAGTTGCTCAGAGCTTCTTTTACCAGGAATGTTTGTTATAAAAATGGTAAGATTTCGACCAATGTATTAAAACTTCAATTTGTAGGCATATTGTAAACGGGGCTCCGGATGAAGTCTGCCAAATAGGGTGTGATTATAATTATCGGTTCAAATTTTTAAAAAACCAAACTTTGTTGTTAAGGCAAACCTTAATTTTTTTTAGAACTTTTTATTTTATTTGTTTCTAGGTAGGTACAACATGGTAAACACTTTAAAACAAAAATTAATAATTTACACACTTCTAGTGAAGTAATGATTGCAACATTTTATAGGCTATAATTACCATATATTTTATGTTAATTGGGGCCTATAGAATGCATTTCGATCGCCACTTATTACAGTTTTTGTATGTTTTGTTTTTCTGTGCTGATAAAAACATGCCAAAAGATTGTGCAAATCTTAAGGCTTATTTATATAGACATAAAATACTCGTATAATTACTTATCAATAAATAAAAATAATGATAACATATTATATGCATGGGTCCAGTGATAAAGAAAAAATAACTACTCGATTTTGATAAAACCTGGATACACCTTTCTTTCCAAAAGGTTAAGTAGTTCTAGCAAACCAGTTTTTCCACGAAAAATTCAATGTTTTGAGGAAATTTTTTGTATCTTCGAAAATAGTTTAGGTACTTTAAAGAATTTTGGTATATACGCTTATGATTTATAGAGACTATACTATGCACCAAATTTCAAGTTGCTAACGTTATGAATCATTGTTATGGTCATGATTTTTTTGATTCCCACTGAGCAAGGTAATATTGCATTAACATTGCAGAATATTTGCCAAAGCAAGTGTAAGTTTGATAGATAACTTGCAGAAAGCCTCCTGCAAGTTTGTTGCAAATGGCAAATCTTCCCCTCAGTGACTTTACATATGTAAGTGTTTCTTTTGTAACTTTACTGCAAGTTTACTGTAGTGAGCTGTTACAAACTTTTTTTATACTTACAAATGTTACCTTACAGCAAGTTTCAATTTTAAAAGGGCCTAGCAAAGTTGCAAAATTTAAACTTACATTTGCAACTTATCTGCAATTGTATATATTATATATACAGTGCAAGTTTGTAACTTGGGATAATTCCAATTAATCTACTTCAGCTTTTTATCAAAAATGCTCGGAGTCAGATAATATATTCAGTTACAATCTTTTCAAATATGTATTATACAATGAGTCAAATGTTATTGATAATTTTTGTAAATGACAACCTTAGCTTTTTGTTCACTATTTTTAAAGTACACACCAAGCAATACAAAACCACCAAATTTCAAATTTTTATTATAAATCTTGAGTTGAAAGCACGAAAAAAAAATGTGTAGTTATCAATGATTAAAAATTTTGAATCTGCTGGTTTTCTACAACTTCACATGTAAGAACTTTAAAAATCGTCAACAAAAACGTAGGGTTGATTTAAAGAAATTATCGATGAAGTCATTTTTCAAATATGGTACATAATGTATAGCTTCTTTAAAAGACTGCAACTTGAAATACTAACCAATGTGTCCAAGCATTTTTCAAAAAAAAGAAACTGTATTTAATTAACTGAATTTATTTCAAGTTACAAACTAATACTGAATATACGTATATATAGGTGTATTTATACGTAATATATATATTTCTTGTAAAACTGTAAAAAACGACTTAAGACAATGTTAATTAGAATAAAGTCTTTATTACTTAAAAAATTTAAAGATTTACAGCACATTTCATTTCTGCTGATACACACACACACACACATATATATATATATATATATATATATATATATATATATATATATATATATATATATATATATATATATATATATATATATATATATATATATATATATATATATACTTTATTGACCATCAAATGTACATGGTAAATCACTGTCTTTATAAGTACCGACTATAGTTAGTAGATAGAGATAGTTAAGACATATAGCGAGTGTCCATGTTTAGCCTAAAATGCAGTCCTAGTCAAAACTCAGCGACAAAATAGATAACTTGAACTCGTTATATCGTTATTAATTGACCGATTTCAAAAATTCTTTTTTCTAAATGAATACCAATTAAATGTTTTTGATATTGTTTTACTAACTAACTCTGTCGTCTAGGAAAATGTGTGAAACACCAATAACAAAAACGAAGTAGCATTACTTATTTTAAGAGGCGAGAATTTTTTTAGCTTCTAAAATATGTGACATAAAATAAAGTCAACATATCAAATACCACTGTGAAAAAAGAAATATCCAAAATGGTGCGTTCATTTCGATTTTAGAGAAAGTTTAATTAAGCAAACGTAAGAATATGCAATGGATAAATCAAGCGCATGGAAATGAATACAACTTCAATGCGAAAATAGCTTAAATATGGTGACAGTCTCTGAAAGTGTTTACGCATATGTCTTAATTATCCCTATCGAGTAAGTATAGTACTGTCAATGTACATTACATTCAGAAACATTGAAATAAAGTAAAACAAAATTATGACTACAATGAATTATGTATATATAAAAAAGTCTGTAGCTAGTGTAACTTGCCTTCCAAAGGTTTTGCCTAACGCGCGCGCGCGCACGCACCCGCACGCACCCCCCCCCCCACACACACACACACACACGCACGCACGCACACACACACACACACACACACACACACACACACACACACACACACACACACACACACACACACACACACACACACACACACACACACACACACACACACACACACACACACACACACACACACACACACACACACACACACACACACACACACACACACACACACACACACACACACACACACACACACACACACACACACACACACACACACACACACACACACACACACACACACACACACACACACACACACACACACACACACACACACACACACACACACACACACACACACACACACACACACACACACACACACACACACACACACACACACACACACACACACACACACACACACACACACACACACACACACACACACACACACACACACACACACACACACACACACACACACACACACACACACACACACACACACACACACACACACACACACACACACACACACACACACACACACACACACACACACACACACACACACACACACACACACACACACACACACACACACACACACACACACACACACACACACACACACACACACACACACACACACACACACACACACACACACACACACACACACACACACACACACACACACACACACACACACACACACACACACACACACACACACACACACACACACACACACACACACACACACACACACACACACACACACACACACACACACACACACACACACACACACACACACACACACACACACACACACACACACACACACACACACACACACACACACACACACACACACACACACACACACACACACACACACACACACACACACACACACACACACACACACACACACACACACACACACACACACACACACACACACACACACACACACACACACACACACACACACACACACACACACACACACACACACACACACACACACACACACACACACACACACACACACACACACACACACACACACACACACACACACACACACACACACACACACACACACACACACACACACACACACACACACACACACACACACACACACACACACACACACACACACACACACACACACACACACACACACACACACACACACACACACACACACACACACACACACACACACACACACACACACACACACACACACACACACACACACACACACACACACACACACACACACACACACACACACACACACACACACACACACACACACACACACACACACACACACACACACACACACACACACACACACACACACACACTACAAAGAATGAAAACAAGTAGTATGTAACACTATACACATTAGTTTAGAGCACCAATAAATTCCTTCACCTTGGTTTTTGTTTTATACCATCCACTAGTGCCTACTGTAATCTTGTTAGTGGGAGCATCTTTATAACATTAGGTAGAAAACTGAGGAATTTGATTCCCAAGTAATCAAACATCTGCTTTGTTTTCTCCTTTTTGTGCAACTGTATTTTTAATTCATGTCCCCACCTGGTATTGATGTTGCAAGCTGCATCATTCACTGGATATTTTGAATACATATACTGAAGAAGTATATGGCTTGAGGGGGGGGGGGGGTACCAAAGTATCCCATTGACGTCGAACACATCAGGGCAGCTTTTTCTTGTACCTACGCACACAATGTCCTTATTGCTCTTTTTTGCATGATAAACACATGCTCCGCTGCTAACGAGTTAACCCATATGAATGTTCCATACGATAGGATATTGCGACAATGTACAAAATAAACAATCCTGGCAGCTTGGTGGGTATTGTACTGTTCCACTGTTCTTATGATGTCAGCGAGAATGAAGACTTTGATGAGAACAAAAGCATGGAAGAAGACGAAATGGATGCAGTTGCTCCAGAATCAGCAAATGTATATTTTGCTGAGCTGTGCCATCTATAAACCGCACAGTATGTAAAAGAACAGTATATTCCAAAAAATTGACAAAAATGAAATCTGCATAATTTCTACCGCAGAAGCACAAGAACTGTAAAAATATATTTAGTACTTCATTTGCCTGAGCCAAAAGATGCTGCACGAAATTTAACGCACGTAAATAAAGATGAAATGTTTTTTACCAAAAATATTTTGGATATAATTGTAATATAATTATATACCAATGCTGAAATTAAAAGTATAAAGACTCGTTACAGAACTAAGCATGATTATACTGCTGCAACAAATAATGTTGAAATGTGTGCATTATCCGGATTACTATATCTAAGTAATGGTATGAAAAAGGCTCATATTACACTAACTGATATATGGTCAACCTAATTTGGACTGCCCATTCTATAAAAAAATGTCCAAAAATGGATTTGAGTGTTTAATAAACTATTTGAGTTTTAACGATAAAGCCACCAGAGAAGAGCGAAATAAAAGAACATAAATTGGCAGCTATCAGACAAATTTGGGATATTTTTAAGGAATGTTGCAAACAAAATTATACACCTTGACAATATGTAACCGTACATACAACCTTGCTGCGTTGCTGAGGCAGCTCTTTAATATATTGTCACACACCCCCTCTATGAGAATTAAGTTTATGAACTCTATTGAGCATATTACTTTTATGGTCACAGGCAGGTTGCAGAGTGTGTTGGTAACAGCGATAGCTCTATAATGTCAGCTAGCCTACTCGAATAGTAATGTCGCCTGGCAGTAACTTGGTAGTGTAGAAAATCACAGTGAAAGACGTTAGCAACATTAACGTCTGCAATGAAAGTCTCATTCCAGTGAAGAAAGCTAAGAGAGTAAAACACGATCCAGATATTCATCCAGAAGCAACTAGAAAATAAATTATGAAAGAAATACAGGACGAAGCTTATATGGGCTATGGAGGTGTGAAGCTAACACAGAAAAAGGTCGTTGAACACATTTGTTGTATAGACCTGATGTCGGCGAGAAGAATAGGGCCTGCAGAGATTTTTGTTTAAGCAGAAACACCAGGTGAAGAGGAATTGGGCGGAGCAACCAGTGCAGCGTAAGAGCGTCGCTTAACGAGAGCTCCTATATAACGAAGATAAGCTATTTATTCAGCTCTAAGCATGCATATACGAGTAGAAAGCGACCGCACGAATACCCGTAATGACGTGCGAGCTAATTCGACTGGTTTTGAAGAAGGAGATCGGGTATGGTTTTAAAATCCAGGGGACACAGGAGACGGTCACCGAAACTACATAAATTATACGAAGGCCCGTACAAATTAGTCAAATAGATCAATGCCGTTGTCTATCGCATTCAGATTAGCCCAAAGTGCCAGATGAATGTGGTCCTTATGCACAGGCTTACGCTATTCCAAGAAAGGTTATAATTTGACCGGGATGGTCGAATGTAAGAAGGGGGCAGTATCACATCCGTTTCTATGAGGTCTTAGTTAATAAACACTATGGGGCATATTACTTTTATGGCCACAGGCAGCTTGCAGAGTGTGTTGCTAACAGTAGATACTCTAGAATTATATTTCGAGAAGGCACTATAAGTCACAGACATGGAACCGTGTAGAAAGGTCTAGAACTACTATCTATAGACGGAATAAATAACCGAGCCGCAGATGGAGCAGTCGGTAAGTGAACGAGTGATTGTGGGGAATAATAGAAGGCGACAAGTAAACTATAGACATTTGTTAATAGAGAAATATTTTAGTTGGTGTGTTTATTATTCAAAAATAGTCAGTTATAATAAATTAGTGGTTCGAAAAGCTGTGTTTTGTTAATCAACAAGTAAAGAACCCCGAAAAACGTAACAATATGCATACCCAACAAGCCAGACAAGTATACGGTCTAAAATTAGTCACTACGTGTGATGCAAAAACATTTTATTTGTGCTCAGCTAAGCCTTATATCATTGGAAAACATATAAAAAAACAATATTCTATTCCTACACAATAGGTCCTCTATGTGACAACAGCCATTCAGGGTTCAAACAGAAATTGTACCATAGATGATTAGTTTAGCTCTTACCATGTCGCGGAAAAACGTCATCAAAGAAGCTAACCTTGATAGGAAAAATGAGGGAGAACAAACGTGATATGCCAAAGCAATTACTGGACACCGAAAGATGTCAATTCATCTATGTTTGTATTTGATGAAAAGAGTATGTTTGTCTCCCATGTGCCACAAAAATAGTGCTGCAAATTGAATCATAACTTCCATATAGCTGTGATAATATACTGTTTTTACAAAGACGTTCTCGTCTATAAAAAATTTATAGAAAATATCATATCCCTATAAAAATAAATGTCTCCGTCTATGGAATACGTATAATAGCTCGGTTCAGTAGGGGTGAGTCACTTCTTATATATTGGAACCAGAGTATAGTTATAAGGAACTTTTTGATAAACGGTCACTATTCTTATAAGTACTAAGTGATATAAGGACAAAACAACGAGAGGCTATTTTTAGTTGATTTTTGAAGCAACAATAAAGACAACTTTGTAAACTGAATGATTTTGCACCTGAGTAAACTGGTCTTCCTAAACTTTTATTTGTATTTACAAGAACTCCATGTATTAAAAATAAAGTCATTATATGTAGCCTTTCGAAAGTTATCATGCCTACATTATTGTTCATATACACGTTGGTCGTTTTAAAATGGCGAACTTAAACAAAAATTGCCACACACGTAAAAACTCGGTTAAATATTTCAGGTATGTTTCAAAACACTTAGTTTTGGTTGATTAACAACGACAGGAAAAACTGTTTTACAGAAAACGGCTTCCATTTCACAATAATCAGGTTAAAAAATTACAAATTTATATTTGAGTTTCACAAAATATATTCTAATTATATAAATCCTTTGTTTAAAAAATGTTAAAGAAGAATCTATCTAAGTAATTTTATTTGCCTGATTATTTGAACATTTATTTTATTTACAACCACAGCCATTACTACGTAGATAAATTAAGTAATAAGCTCAAGTTTTCAGATTTGTAATACGTTCTTTATATAGCCACACACTGATTACCATTCTGAATTTAGCAAAAAAATTTACTATAAAACTAAAATATTGACCATTTCAACACATTTAGAGAATATTGAGCCAAGTAATAATGACTTTGAAAAAATTATTGGCCTAATGTAGCTTGCGTAGCTAATAGAAAAACTATTTTTTTAAACAAAACACAAAGCTTATTATGGTACTATGATCTGGATGCTCTTCTAGTCACCTTAATCTTGTAAAGAGTCCTGCAAACTTTCTGGCAGATACAGGTGCACCACGTAACGTAAAAACCCCTAGCCCATTTAGATTTATCAATGTTGAAAATATGTAAGTAGGTGAGGCACCAAATCGCATGCATTTGCAAAATCTTTGGAATCAACATATAATTAATAAGAACATTATTAATCGCATTCTAAGTCTTAAAATAAAATGCAAAATATAACTAAGTTTAAACAGTTTTCCCCTGTTATCGCGTACTTTGATAAGTTACTTCTAGCTTCCCGTTAATAATTCCGTTAATAAGACCTTTCAAAAGATAACACTTCTACTTTCTTGCATAAGGTTATTCTATGCCTAATCACTGACGTCATGGTGTAGTCATCTTATCTCTTGAACATTTTGCTGCCTTTTCGAAAAAAATAAACACTGTCTGATATAAGAGATAATAGAGTTTACGCTTACTCTAATGGGTAGGTAATATATGTATTATCAACCCATTTATGGATTTGACTTCATCAAATATCCTGTCTTACTTGATAATCCATTTACAAACATTTATCTTAGTAAAAAGTACAGCACTACCAACTTTCACTTACACCTACAGCGGCCACACCGCATTAAACATATTACGGCGAGCACCAAAAATCAACGTCGAGCAGGGTCACTATAGTTGGATGGGCGACCACCTTGGAGCACCGTGTGCTGTTGAATGTCATCGGATGATAAAAACCAGAGAAACAGTTGGGCTCAGATTGAGTTAGAGTATTTCCTTTTTTACTGACAAAATAATAAATTACAGAAAAGTGTATAAGGTATTGCAAAACAAATATTTAAGAAGTCAACGAACAATTGAAGTATGTAAAGCAATGATGAGACTACCCAAAAAATGCGAACTTAAAAAGTAAAAGTCCTGCAATAAATGACAGGCCTACCTCCCAGAAATACGCAAACAATTTCATTCAAAAGATGTGCTCTGCAGAATGTAGTTATCAGGTCAAAAATAAAAGAGAAAACGTGTAAAGAACATGTAAAAAGAACAAAAAGACTCCATACTCAAATAGAAAGATCGCCGGGACGAACCAAGGAGAAATGGACAGAGAGATGATGTTCATGACTACTTAATGCGGTAAGACAATTCGCATATATTTCTAGTCGAAAGATAAACAACAAGAAAAGAAGGTTTTATACCCTTAAATGCCGTTGCATAATAATTATTTTTCGATTTTTAACACTAGCCACAAAACTTGACGATTTTGGCCTATCATCGGGCTTGTTTTCATGATTTAAGCTTGTATGGACTATTCAAAAGCGACCTGTTTTTGACACAGCAAGCAATAGTGAGGTTGAATTTTTTCTCGTAATGGCAGAAGCGTTTTTTGTATTTAACATTTCATATTCATACTAATTTACTAATGACCACAATTATACTGTATGCAATACCTACACAGATTTATGTTTGTGCTTATAAAAGCACCATTTTGTTTAACTCATGTGAATAACTCACTCACAGCTCATTAAAATATCAAACTACCAAAACAACTTTATATACAATGTGACTTTCTGAATTTTGTTTTCTTTATTTTGCTTCTTTTTCTTTAATTTCTTCCATAGTTTATAGCTTAATGTTATATTTTCAAACCTTAGGTAAATAAAGATTCCAGGGCATTCATCAAAAGTATTTAGGAAATTAGTTAACAGCAGTAGAAAAAGCACAGTAGGTATTATAATCGTAAAAAAATATTTTTTATTATCCACTCTGATGATTTGCGTCAATCACGTATATTATAAAATGCCGTTGTCGTACACACCCACATACGCGCGAGTTAACTTTCTTGTTAACACACTTGACTTTTTAAAAGAATTTATTGATTATAGTTACATAAAATACTTATGAATAATAATAAAAAATGATAAATATAAATTATGACAAGTTAAAAGAGACTCAAGCAATAACAATGTAGGAATGTCCGTCCGTGGTCTGGTAACTTCCATATATAGTCTCTGGTGGGGCGTGGACCGAGAGGCGGTTTCCACCTAAGTTGCAGTCTTGAAGGTGATCCTAGCAGGTGGCTGGTTGCTGAATTGAAGGTCTAGTTGTTTACCCATTTATGAATAGTCTATTCTTCTAATTGCGCTGCTTTTAATTAACCCATTCGTCAGCGACCTTGGGTGTTGAATCGGGATCTGTACTTCTTATATACATTGTATGAGTTGGCTATTGTTATCTCCTCCATCCTTTAGAGAACGAAGCCTATGGTTCGTTCCGAATAGTCATCGGGAATCCAGTAATTGGTTTGGAGTCAGCAGTTTTCGTTTTTGATTTTTGCCAGAAGTATCTTGCAGTTATTGTGATTATTGTTATTATTATCACAAGGTATAGTATAATTGTCCATACACTAGGGTGGTATATGGGCAAATCGATGGTCCCTGGAATTTTGCCATTGATGGATTGTAACTGGGATTTGATATTGTTCAAGTCGTGCAGTTGGACATTTTCTAATTTTAGTTCTGGTAATTTGTCTGGGAATATGGGTGCTTTATTTGTTACCAATTCGATGTTTGGGAGATTGAACGATTGTTGTGTTTCCGATGCCATTTGTACTGAACTAAATCTTTCGTTATTGATGATAAGTTGGCATTTGGGTTTCAAAGTCGCCAGTTTTGTTCCGCTGATTATTTTGGTTTCTTCATTTTCTTCGCAGCTAAGTTTGATTTTCGTTTCTTCGGGTGCCACTATTATGTATTGGGTATTGCCATATTTAGAGACTGTTGTTTTTGTTATTTTGACAAGTTCTTGCTTGCAATTGTTTATCGGTTTCTGGAAGTTGATCAGTTTAATTTCGCATGGGTTGTTTTCGTTAAGTGCTGTCAGGTTGTCATTTTCACAAAAGTATGTCTGGTCTTTTAGATTCCTACACTTTTCGTTTCTGTAAGCGTAGTGTTTGCTGCTAAGGATTAGGTACTTGGTTCTAGGGACAATCATTCTGAAGGTATATGGATTTTTCGGGACTGGTAATGCATACAATTGATAATAAATATAATCTGATTTGTCTACTAAGGGTATATCTATTTGGAATATAATTTTAAAATCAATTTGAACGGTTTTTATGTTAAATATTTTTTCATAAAGTGAAATGTCGGATTTTGTTATTAATCTTGATTTTGAGATATGGTTTTCAATATTCTCTAATTCTTTTGATATAAATTTCGGTTTCAGTATTGACGTATGATACGTGTTCAATTTTGAAAAAGTAATTGCATTTTCTGTTGTTAATATCATGTTTAGTACATTATTTAACAAATAACTGATTTGAGTGAGTAATTCCAAATGTTTTACTCTATGAAAATTTGTTAGTTGGTCACTTTTTAGACTATCTATTGTATATTCCAAATCGTTTATTCTCGCTACTATGGCTTCTTGGTTATGGTTCAGGTTGTCTATTGTTTTATTGAACTCTGTTATAGCATCTATCATTAGGGATGTCTGTGAACTAAAAAGTTGATGTACTTGATTTTGATCTTTCCTCAACATTTCAAGAGCTTTATATATTCTGTCGCCGTCATCTGCATCTAAGTTCCCAGTTATTGATTTGAATATCGATCCTAGTCCGTTTATTATACCTCTTTTGTTCCTAATCGTTCTTGGAAATATTCGACAAAATGTGTCATCAATATTGCTGATGGTGAAATTGATTGTTAAAATAAAATTTTTATATTCTAACTTGTATTCTGCATTCATTACGCTAATTATGTGGTCAAAGTAAGTTTTTAGTCTGTTAAAGTCGTCGTATAGTTGTCTTAGGTCATGTATATGAATCATTCTCCATTTATCGTTTTCTGAAAAGGCTTGTCCCAGTTTGCGTGGCAGTATGCCTGGATTGTCTGTTAGGTCTTCTAATTGTGGTTTTACTCTGGTGAAGAGAATGAACCTGCAAGGCGAAGATTATTTAAATTGGTGATCGTCTGTTTGTCAAGTTTGTCGTTTAGTATTATGGCTTTATTAGTCCGTTTCTTACGTCATGTCTCGTTTGTCGATTATCCGAATATCTAGGTTCGACTTAGCTAGGTGATATAATCGTACTGTTTGTTTAATCTATTTAGTTGGAACGAGTTATTTTTTTCGTTATTGCAATATTGGCAAGCTCTAATAAAAGCTTTTATTTTTTGTTTCATTTTTGGAAAATTAAATTTAGTTTTCATCCTTAAATATGTTTCTTTAGCATTTATGTGATTTAATTTACTTCCGTGAAATAATCCGATTGCGTCGTTAATTTCATTATCGTTTATATGTATGATTTTCTCTTGTTTATTTATATTATTTAATCTTGATTGAGTTTCATTATTTACGGGATTTATTTCCGACTTGTAAACCTTATCGTGTGAGAATTTCTTTTCGTTATTGATTTTTGATTTTATTATTTGTGAAATTTGTTCCTTACCTATTTGCCGATGGTCGTCCTGTACCTGAATTAAATTATTACTTAACTTATCATTTTGCGTGGTGCCTGTATATTTTATTTTGTTCGGAATAACCGCCCTGTAACAAGGTGCTTTTGTATTTGGGATAAACTCTTCGATTTTAACGGGTTGGTCGATTTTATTGTGTTCTTTACACATTGAATATACATATTTCATTATACTGTCTGCATTGCTCGCTTCTTGTCGAGGCTTGTGCAAGACATCTAACCTAATTTTATCTGTAATATTTTTTTGTACACTCCCCGTATAATTATTATTATAATTCTGGTGATCGTAAGAATTATTTAATATCCTATTTGCTTTATTTTGAATTTGCTCCGTTATACCCTTTTGTATCGTCCTCGTATCACTCACATTTTTATTTCGACGATATTCATATGTGTTTAATGAAACTTGATCCCGTTTACCTTTATTGTGGGTGAACATTTCTCCTATGTTATTTACTCGTTGTAACCTTCTATCGTCATCATTTAATGGCTGATTACGCTTTCCTAGGTCGAGTTCAAGTGCAATAATGCTTCTGTCTATTGTATTACTTACGTTAAGGTGATTCATTTCATCATTTGCTTTGATGATCCTACTTATCCGATTGTTATTGCTACTACTATTACTACCCATCTTATCTTCATGATCCCTTGTATGAGGGAAGTTTATCTTAATGCTTCGATTTTTTAAATTGAGTCTCTGGTTTTTAAAATCAATGTTCGCTTGATTTTTTATCAAAAAGTCAATTCCAATAAGAGCTACGAAATTTTTGTTAAATTCAAATAGGCAAAACTCTTGCTCACTGTCCGTTAGTGAGTTTAAAATTATTCTGGCTCGATTATTATGGCTGGAATAACCATGAGCACTTTTAATTAAAAACGGGTGATTGTAAATCTTATTATAAAAGTTGTTATATGCTATGGACGGGTTTAAAAGGCTCTTCGTACTACCGGAGTCGAGCAGTATTTTTCCGGGTAGTTCTTTTATTATTACGTAGGGTAATTGGGATATTGTGTTAAAATTATTAATATCTATTACGGTTCTGTTTTTGAGCTCCCTGCTATCGGAAAATTTTGATGCTGTGCATCGTATAATTCGGAGGGTGATTGTTCATTATATGTTGCGTCATAATTTAATTCTTCTGGTAAGAAATGTTGTCTTCTTTCTAGTTCATTGAAAGGAAAAGAATTATTCGTTTCGTTATAGTTTACTTCTTCTGGTATGAAATTTTGTCTTTTTTGAAAATTGTTGGAAGGAAAATTGTTTCGTCTATTTTGTGAGGGTTGTTGTCGGCTGAAATTAGTATGTCTCGTGTTGTTGCTGCCGACATCCATAGCCTGTGGATATCTTCTAGTATTGTCATTAGGGCTGTACGTCGGTCTTCTCATTGAATATTGATTTGAAGGGTTGCCCTGAAATTGTGGGCTAGACATTTGGGGTCTGTTTGAATTATAGTTAAAAGGTGCACGATAATTTTGTTGTTGGAAGGGTTTTTGAAATTGAATATTGTTAAAATTTGGGGTATTTCTTTGGAAAACTGGTTTTTGTTGTTTGTCGTGCCTGTTATTGTTATTATTGTTGAAATTTGACCGTTGTATTAATCTGTCCCTATATTCATAATTTTCCTCGGAAAATATAAATTTTAAAGCTTGTTCTATGCTGTCCGGTCGAGTGGATCTGACCACCATACCGAGGGGGTTTTTTAATCCACCGATAAACGCTTTCAGTGTCTGTTGTCTGTACATGTTTTGTTTTAATCCTAAAATTCCCTCGTTACGTTCATTAGATATTAAATTAGAGATGAGTAATTGTTCAATGTGTCTGCAACGATTACTGAACGCTAAGGCATCCTCGTTATGTCTCTGTTTCAGTGTTAATAATTCGCCTAGTAAGCTAATTTCATCTCGCTGGTCGGTGAAGTTCTCAACAATTGCCCGTCTTAAGTCTACCCATGTGTTTATAATTTTAGTGTTAATAATTAACCTGGCTTGTGCAATTAGTTTCGTTTGAATATAATTTAATAGAAAATGGTTTAGATATAAATTTGGATTATCTGCATCATAGAATTGGTTCATTACTAGATCACAAGCTTTTAAGAAGTTCCCTACATTTTCAGGTTGTCCGTTAAATTCGGGGATTGCTTTAAGGTAAAACTCTTGGAATTGATTTGCCATATTTAATTTGTTTCTAGAATTATTTATATCGGGTTGTTCTACAATATCAATTTCGCCAATACTAATATTTCTTAATCTATATTCCAAATGTTCTAAATTATCAATATCGCTATCAGACATATAATATTATCAATATATGAGGAAATACAGTATATATATATATATATATATATATATATATATATATATATATATATATATATATATATATATATATATATAGGAAATAAAGGAAGCAAACAACTTACAGAATCGATGCTATTGCTGCTGTCTTCATGACGTCTCTCTTGATCGGTTCTTTGGCTGTTAAGCGTTGAAACGCAAAGAATCAATATACTCTTGGTTCTTCAGCACTATCCGTTGCGACTGCGCCAGTTAACTTTCTTGTTAACACACTTGACTTTTTAAAAGAATTTATTGATTATAGTTACATAAAATACTTATGAATAATAATAAAAAATGATAAATATAAATTATGACAAGTTAAAAGAGACTCAAGCAATAACAATGTAGGAATGTCCGTCCGTGGTCTGGTAACTTCCATATATAGTCTCTGGTGGGGCGTGGACCGAGAGGCGGTTTCCACCTAAGTTGCAGTTTCGAAGGTGATCCTAGCAGGTGGCTGGTTGCTGAATTGAAGGTCTAGTTGTTTACCCATTTATGAATAGTCTATTCTTCTAATTGCGCTGCTTTTAATTAACCCATTCGTCAGCGACCTTGGGTGTTGAATCGGGATCTGTACTTCTTATATACATTGTATGAGTTGGCTATTGTTATCTCGCGCGCGTATGTTGGTAATACAAGTTAAACCCTTCTATAAAATAAAGTTAAATATTGAGACAAAGAATTGTATTTAATGAAAACGGTCTCTAAACTATTTGATCATACATTTTAATTTTAACCTGCACCATTCAATCACACAATTTTACAAAACAAAGGTGAAGTTCTAAATTTTCCATCTTTTCTGTTAAATTAAGTCATTATGCATTATCGAGACAAACGGGCGCAGAAGATCCTGTTATATAAAATATTGTATATAACGGGATCTTCTGCGCCCTCTGGCGTAGAAGATACCGTTGCGTATACACTTTTGTACGGGCGCCATATATCCATATATATATATATATATATATATATATATATATATATATATATATATATATATATATATATATATATATATATATATATATACCAACCAAATTTCATCAAAATTTTTTTTCGGAACCATTTTTTTAAACTGATCCGATAGGACTGTCTAACGAACTCATCCAAGCCATTAATAAAAGAAAGATTCTTGCTTAGTTTCATCAAAATCGGTTGATAACATTTTATCGTCTGGAGACCTATATATATATATATATATATATATATATATATATATATATATATATATATATATATATATATATATATATATATATATATATATATATATATATATATATATATATATATATATATATATATATATATATATATATATATATATATATATATATATATATATATATATATATATATATATATATATATATATATATATATTGAGATTACCTCTTCTCTTTAATTTCTATTAATATTTCTTAATTAAATTTCGACGTTTTATTTTTTTATTTTTTTATTTATTTACATAACACAAATATTTACTTGAATGCAACTCAACAAGTACCACCATTTGTAGCATAAGCAATACATGATTTACCTTTTATTATTTTCTTTGAAATTTAATAATTACCTGATATAAATGTTCCGTGATCACCCCGTGTTAGGACCCCAAGTTGTGAGAAGTACCATGCCCTAAATATTTTTTCTATTGCACATTTTCCTGCTGCACTACGGGTGAAGGATCAGAAAGAAAAAGGAACTCTCGACTTAACATGATTTATTGAGTACTTTTAAAGTGAGCATGACATTGCAAAAGTGTATCGCTAGCTAAACATTATGACGTCACGAGGCAATTCGAAAATCTCCAACAATGATTGAAAAACGCGATAGCTAAAGGATCCGTAATGAGCGCTGATTCCCTGTTTAGTAGTAAGAGGAGCCGCTACTGACATGCAACGAAAGTGCATCTCCTGAGCTTGAGTGACCCTGTAGCATAGTGGTTTCCATTATTTAGATATACTTGGATTTTTAATTCTAGCTTTCAGTTTTAACCTTTAGTTTTCGAGTTTTAGTTTCATTCATATTTTCGTACTGTCGTAGGGGGATAACCAGAAGCACAGAGCACTCAGAAAGGATAATGCAGCGTAATCGCAATTTGTCAGTCGCTCATCTTCTCGCGCTATCATTCAATCAACCAGATCACTCATATGAAATTCACCTTTTCATCTGTCCTGACACCTGTAGTTTCGCGAATGTTCTCTAGGGACGTTTTGCCGCTATACGTGGTCTTAGCGGGATGCCATCGCAAATTTATAGATTTCATTCACATGGGTGTCCATCTATTTACAGACTTCGCTCCATGTCCAGCCCATTTTTTGTTATATTTGTTTTTAGTGGATGCTAAATTGCAATTTGTATTTCACTCCTGCAACTATGTACGTTTCGCGTTTGGATGGGTTACCAAATACTGGTCTTTCGGGTTGCCGAAATTGTGCAATTCATGAAGCACAAATTTCGCTTAGGCATGTTTCAAATTTCGTTTATTTATTAAGCAACGGCCGGAAGACATAGTGAGAAGTCTCAACAACAACAAAGTATTATGAGTTTACTTTAATAGAGTTAGTTATGTATATTACTTTCCTCTTCTTGCCAGTAAATAACCCCTTTTTTATGCCTATTCGATACATGAACAGGGTTGCCTCTGCGACGTCGGGACAGTGACATACCTAGTTCCCTAACTCATTTCACACAATCAGCCTGACTTATAAAAAATACATGTAAGGCATATAGATATTTCGCTAAGCTAAGGGAGACGAAGTACACATTGCTCGGTTCACGTGACGACACTGCGGTGACGTACGTGTTTGCTTCGCATCAAAGTAACCCGTTGCAAACTAATTAACCCTAACTTATGACAACATTGACCTAAAACACATAAATAATTTTAGTAAGGTAAAAGTCATGAAATACCTATCCTAAACATACGTTACTTCACTTGAATATATCGTGTGACGTCAGTACAGTGACATATTTGTTTCCTGCTTATAAAACCAAAGCATTGCAAACTAATTAAGTAGCCCTGATCTACAATAACATTAACCTAATAAGACATAGACGATTTTACTAAAGCGAGAGACATAGATTATGTGTTTCTTGCTTAAACATGACTCATGTGACGTCACTGGGTTGACGTATTTGTTTCCCACTTGTGAGACTAAACCGTTGCATATTCATTTGCTCCGATTTATATAAAAATGAACATAATCACATACCTATCGAGTCACGCTAAGGGAGGTGGCATAGGCATTATGAACACGAACGGGGTTACTTGAGAGCACCCCTTTACCTATAGTTAAATGCGACAAATGTGATAAATGCTGTGTCGTCCCTACACTCTAGCACCCTTGTCATCTCGCGGAATTGCAATACTATTTCAAAATACGCAAGGTCTTTAAGTGACCCCCTTCATCATGACCCACAACGCGTTACTTCGGACTTCAAGTAAAAATAAAAAGTAATATAAAGAATTATACGAAATTCACCCTCTGTCTCGCTACCGGACATCGTTATCAGGAGAAAACCTGGGAGCGGCGTGAATGGCAGAAAAGTCTACGTGGGTATTGTGGTGATTCTCCATATGATGGCAAAGGTCGCTACGGTTTTGTGGCAATTATTATATAGTGATAGTGCTCAGCCTTCCCGGGTCGATAGGTTATGCGGGCGTCTACTGGGACAGGCCAAGGTTCTCACCAGGACGGTGCACTAAGAATGGGCCGGAAAATATGATTACGGTTCTTAATGCGTACTGATTTCGTGGTAGTGCACGGTTCCTATGGTTCTAATAGGCAACTAAGTGGGGTCTGTTGAAGTCAGACCTAGTATTTTTCACCTGGCAGTAAAATAAGATAAGTAAGAGAACGGGGTCAGTAATAAATGCTTACTTGCAAAATTGTGGATTCCACGGCACCACGGACCTGGTGTGGTCAGACGTAGGAAATGTGGAAGCAGCCACTAAGGGAAATGTAATGACGACAAATGTAAAGACCTGGTGTTTTTCACCTGGCAGTAAAAATAAAATCAATAAGAGAACGGGGTCAGTAATAAATGCTTACTTTCAAAATTGTGGATTTCACGACACCACGGACCTGGTGTGGTCAGACGTAGGAAATGTGAAAACAGCCACTTTTTCATAAGGGCATTGTAATGACGACAAATGTAATGACCTGGTGTTTTTCACCGGACAGTGTAACCTAAATAGGTAAGAGAACCGGGTCAGTAATAGATGCTTACTTGCAAAATTGTGGGAATCTACAGCACCACGGACCTGGTGAGGTCAGACGTAGGAAATGTAGAAACAACCACTTTTTCATAAGGGCAATGTAATGACGACAAGTAAGAGAACGGGGAGGCAATGAGCGCCATTTTGAGACAGATGTAGCGAGGTAGAATAGGAAGACTCTGTCTGCCTTGCCATACGAAATACCCTTGCTTTTATATGATGCTGATACCCCTTCTCAGCGCTAGAGACGCGAACGCCGATTAATTGGGGCGAAAGTCCCGTGTCTCAGACGTTGCATATCGCAATGCTGAAAACGACATTAGGTTCATATTGCCGTGTATTTTGTATGGCTTCGCCTATAGACTTGGTATACCAAGTCTCCTTATAAATTCTACATTCTCATAAAGTTAGCCTGACAACAATTGGATCTACATCATATTTAACGAAATATACTAACAACTTACAATTTTACACAGAAAATCATTTCTTGTCCTACAAGGTTACTTACATTCATTACTAATTACAGTATTTCAACATGATCAGAATCAGGGAACTGAAATATCAGTGATAATTGCATTTTACCTGTTAAAATACATTTACAAGTATAGTTGCTAGTATTTATTTCATGAGGCATTTCCACCTACTCTACGATTAAATAAGTTTTCTTTCCATCAACAATATGGGGTGAAAAATAATTAAATTTATATTGTTTTTTCTACACGACCGGTTACCATAGAAAAACAATACATATTTTTAGAAATGATTTAGTATAGCTATGTTACCCATAATATTACAAATGTCCCTAACACTACCCATTCCTCTTCATCCTTATTTATTTTCTTTTCAAACGACACGGACACAACTTTTATTTACTATATAATATACTAATAATATAACTATATTAAACTTAATACAACGATAATAAATCTAGCTTATCAGCGAAGCGAAGTCTACGTTTCACTTACTTGTATGAAAAACAGATTACATTACTTTTTCATTCAATGGCCAAAGCCTAACTTTTAATTACTTGTATGAGTAAACATAATGCATCAATTTTTATCCAGTAATAGTGAAGCTGACTTTGTCAGCGAAGCAATCGTCAGGTATAACACGGTGTCGTGATGAATCGGCTTCTCCAAATTGTACTTATTAGTGCTCATCACAGGTTCCAAGCTGCACAAATTAACAGCAACGTACTTCATAGCATTTAAAATTATGCCAAATCGTTTCTAATTGCTGTAGGCATACTTAAAACAAAGAATACAGCCCACCTATTTCTTTTTCTTTTACAACATAGATTTACTGTGCTTGTGCTTTTCTTTGTCTACACAGGCCTGAACGAACTCTGCGTTTCTGCACTGGTAAAAATAGCAGTAAATATTACCCTTAAACAATAGTACTTGTTCTTTAAATCAGCTGTCTCCTGTCTAACCTACGCAATCGACCGGGTTTGCATTAGCCAATTGCAACATGAAGTACATATATTACAAGTACGTTATGGTTCACCAAGTTATTCATGTAATTATTACACAGTCTGTTTATCAAAAACATTCTTGTTCTTGCATACATTCCAATCAAGATAAACATATCACTTATTTTATTACCCTCGCGATCCTCGAGTTCAATCCTCTATCTTCCCCTTAATACCACAACGATAATCTCAAGCATCTAGCTGTGAAAACTGCATCTCATCTTAGCTGAGAGGCCATTAAAATAGGAATTTAGTTATTAAACATTTCAAAGCGCGTCCCCAGTGCATCCCATACAGCACAATATATTCTCATAATGTTCTCACAATGTGAGAACATTCTTTTTTCAGAATATTTGTTTCGTAATGTTCTAATAACATTTATGGAATTTCAAACTGCGTCTTGAATATTCTGAGTACATTCATTCAATCACATCTTAAGAAAATTCTTCACCAATATACTGAGAATATTTGAATAGATCATTATTCGGAATATTCGCTGAGAATGTGCTCGAGATATCATTATAATACCATATAACTATAAAATTTAATGAAGAAGATAGATGATGATTACGGTATAAATATAGTGGTTAGAATTATAAGAGGAACTATTTTGCATCTTTGATTCTGTTACCTGTTCTGTGATAAACAAACCCGATAATTGTATATTTAATATTTAGGCATAGAGCGCATGTCCAAACCGAAGGGAAGATGGCCGATGCCGATAGACGTAAATGTAAATTAATGTCAACTTGAATATTGAATGGTGTTAGGTTATATTGTAACATAATTAATTAACGATAATAATGTGACGTGAACACCGAGAACAATGTGTATTTACAAACAACACAGAGTACAGAAGCAACTAAAACATGGTGTCAGGTTATCATGAACTAAGAGCACCCAGTCCCAGTAAAGAAACAAGCTTTAAAGCATTTCTTACAGTTGACACCGACAAAGGGTTCGCCAATTTTGCTTGAGACTGGATCATCTTACGATTTAGGTGCACATACATTGTATAATATATAATTTAAAAATTGTGTTCTTCAATAGTAATAGTAAATTATGCCATATAAACCACCACTTAACACTTTTCCAGTAGAGAAGACAAATAAGCTGGAAGATGTTCTCAGTTGTTTTGATGAAGCCAAAGACAAATATTACTATGGAAACGTTAAAATTTTATAACTTCTATCAAAAACCAGACCATTTACTCTTTTGTAACGGAACTTAAGAAGCAACCCGCTAGTTATGAATGTATCTGTATAATTATAAAAATCCATACACAGGTTGAACGATCAAAGATACATTAATTCTTGGTCTCACAACAAGCAAGTACAACAAAGGATTATTAGGGAAACTGATATTACGCTATGATAAGTGCAAGAATACTCTGCAAATCTATAGAATTGTGTACGCAACATCTGAGGCTTTTTACTGAGGTAGAAGTGAATGCTGTAAGAAGTATGAGAAGAGCAGAAAATCTGGATCTGAACATATGGTAGGTAGATGAGCTGTGTACAATAAAACTTGCAATTTATCAGATAAACAACCACACAAACAATCAAGTATGCTTTCACAACCAGAATATCCAAGCTGTTGGTGACAAACATCGGACATCGGGATATGGAAATAGCTTTAGAAGTCAAAATCAAGTCCGTGGAAGCAGAGCATAGAGCAACCATACAAGGGAAGGGTCAAAAGGTCTGATGGATGACTTTCAGTTGTAGTTTTCTGTAAGTGCAAGTGAATGTGAATTTGTGCCATATTCTGCCCAATTTAGTTGTGTTCTATAAAGGTATATGTACTATTATGTAATGCAATTCCTTTAATACCACACTGAAAGCCTGTAGGATCAATAGTCTAGCCAAATTTCAAGTTACTTAAGTGGGGTAACCTCGAATATTCATCTCGGAAATTTTGTGTTCGGCTAATAAATTTTCTGGCAACTCGAAGAACTGTATCTTTATTTTATTTTTATGTTATTGAAATTTTAATTGTTTCATTAATGTTTTATTCACAAACATTTCTTGGCATTTGTTATATTAATTAATCTGAATAAATGTGCAATACTCGAATTGTTGACTTATTAAGTGTCTGAATGTGAGGTTTACAGGTATGTGTAGCCACTAGAATAATGGTAACCTACACAAGGGTGAGTGATAGAAGTTCAAATTCCAATATATATGGCAATTTGGGCTTGCTTATATGAACATATATACAAGGCCAGTTAAATGGAGGAAAATTAGTAAATTTTGAAGATAAATCAATTATTTCATAGCGTTGCATTTCCTTAATTTCTGTGTCATTTAAAAAAGCACACAAGGTGTTTCGCATAAGAACCGACACAGAGCAGGGGCATGTAGGTAAGCCTAAAATATGGTGATTTGATGCAACTTACCCCTATCCTAAGTTGCACCACTACGAAGTTATAGGCCTTCAAAGTGGGGTTATCAATTACAAAAAAAAATCAATATCTGCGTAATACTTTCACTTAGAGAAATCAAATTTGATACACGTTCTGAGTATACCAAGAGCATTAGTCGATGGTAAGTAGAGTTTAATTGAGGCATTTGAAAGGGGTGATGCATCCTTAAAATGTCACAATTTTTTAACATATTGGTGGATTTAATAAATTATTATTTCATTTTATGAGGAATTTAACTTTAAAACTTTTGTTACTCCTGTTATTTTCAAAAAGCTTTGTTAGTTTCAAAAAGAACTAAAGAAACATATTTTATCAGGGTTACTAAAAATCATATAAAATTCAATATTTACCAATAAAATTGTGTATACGTCAAATTCGATAATCAGGGAAAAAGTGTGAATAAGTATAATTTATTAGAAAACAAACAATAGAAATAAAAAATTGCTACCGATAACTAGAAATTCTTCAAAATGATAATTTTACAAGCGTCTATTGAATTTTTGATGATTTTAAATAACATTGATAAAATTTCTTCAGTTCTTCGGGTTTTTCTTGAAAACGACATATATTTTTTCAATAATAAGCGGAAAAAGTTTTAGAATTTACTTCCCCATAAAATCAAATAATAATTTTTTAAATCCGCCAATAGGTTAAAAAAATTATGTTATATTTTATGGGTTCATCACCCTATTGAACCCTTTGAAATGCTTCAATTGAAATCTACTCACCGTCGATTAATGCTCTTGGTACACCCAAAACGTGTACCAAATTTGGTTTTTCTAAGTTGAAGTGTTACTGAGGTATTGATTTTTTTCGAAATTTAAACCCCATTTTGAAGGCCTACATCTTCTCAGGGGTGAAACTTAGTGTGGGGGTATGTTGCATTAAATCACCATATTTTAGGTTCCCCTACATGCCCCTGCTCTGTATAGGTTCTTATGCGAACTATCCTGTATATATACTCTGCACATCGCGTGCTAGACATTAGATCACATGTAGGTTGATCGTCATATTTTTATTATATTGTGTTATTCATTTTTTGTAATTAAGTAATTAAGTATTGATTGTTTAAAGTATTAAATAAATTGTTTTAAAAATTCAAACGTCTTAACCGTAAAGTTAAGTTGCGAAACACCCTGTATATCTTTTCAAAGAACGCAATGTTCCCATGAGTATATGTATGAACATTTTGAGAAGATTCATTGAATGTTCGTGGGACATTTTCAGAACATACTGGGAGCTCCTAAGAATATTCTAAATAACATTCTGAGAACCTTATTAGTATGACAGAATCTGTCCAATTGTCATGTTCATAAAATGTTCTAGGAATATATATATATATATATATATATATATATATATATATATATATATATATATATATATATATATATATATATATATATATATATATATATATATATATATTGTACCTTGTGAGAATGTTCTGGGGACATTTGAATATTCTTTCGAAACATTCCTTGTATATTCTCAGGATGTGTCTGTGCTGTCTGGGATGTTTCTTATCGCTCGATAGACAAAGACTAGACCTTGCAGAACACACCACGCTTCTAACATTTTGTCAGGATAGGTTACCTTATCTGACGTTAGATCTTGGTAACAGAAGGTACACATACATTGCTATTTCATTAATTTCAAGGCAGGTCTGCGAAGTCAACCCCATAGTCTATGTGAACAATACGGTGGAAAAGCCACATAATGTATTTTTACAATTTAACAGTATATTGTTTTCTTAAAGTTCTAGCATCGACACGTGTAGAGGGAGAATTAATTGTATTGATAATAAAATTATAATGTACAGCATGTCCAAGAGCGGGGACATCTCAATATATATATATATATATATATATATATATATATATATATATATATATATATATATATATATATATATATATATATATATATATATATATATATATATATATATATATTTTCAAACAGACCTTGGTTTCGGGTTCTAAGAGCCCGAATCGCGCTTATTTGAAACAATTTTTACAAAGTCTCACCATCGATACCTCTCTATTAGCGAATTCCTTTTTTTTATATAAAAATTCGCTGAAAAGCAGAATTATCCCAAAAAACTACAAAATAATAACAGATAGTTATGCGCTAGATATGTATTTTGACAATGAAGTTGCCTTCATCAGTAGCTGGTGTTTACAGCGACAACTACTGATAGACAACCTCGTTGTCGAAAGACGTATCTCGGCGTAACTCTCTGTTATTATTTTGGGATGATTTTGCTTTTTGTTTCAGTTTCCAACCACAGTGTACAAGTACAACCTCGGTCTTTTATAATGACTACAAGTGTTACAACGCAGCTACCAATTAGTTATTTTAATTAATTAACTAATAATTCATAAAATTACTCTTAAGTAAGTAACTTACAAGTAAATGAGCTTGGAAAAATTAGTTTCAAGTTTACCTATAAAATACACTTGTGGGTTTCAATTCCACAATTGGTAATTTTTAGGTCGGAGTGTGCCCTAAATGGAATTGAAAACTGACTATTAAATTAAATAATTGAAAGAAAAGTGCTCCGGAATTCAACGTCTGCCCCGCTCCCGCTCCCCCTCCCCATATATATATATATATATATATATATATATATATATATATATATATATATATATATATATATATATATATATATATATATATATATATATATTGCTATAGATAGCAAATATGGGAGAAAGTAGAAACATTATTGTGAAGTAAAACGGGCTATGTACATAAAATTAATAAATCCTAATATTTAAATGCCCTGTATAATTGAAAGTGTAAATAAAATATGTTAGGGCTAAATAAGAAATAACATTAGGTAGCAGAATAAAGAACAATGGATTTTTTTTTACATGTAGTGCATTTTAAATTTCACGAAGCCAAAGTCCTTATAATATGAAAATAACAGAACAATAGCCCTGTTTTTTATTCATAGGATTTTACTGGAATATAACGATTTAATTTTATTTTTAGGCAGTAGGCACATTTACCAATATTATACATTTAGAATGTTAAGGTTAAAATAAGTTTTTTGTAAATAATAATTTTAAGCAAAGACGCAGTGATAGTTAATAAGGATAGTTTTTTCTGAGTGCGTGTTTTCAAAGGAATAGTGCGAGAGACAAAAAAATTCGAACAATGGAATCACGAAAGGCCTATGAACTTTGATTACCGAGACACAGCTCGAACAGGTTTTTTGTAACACAGCAGAGTTTATTTAAGCGTCAACGGGAGTTCTATGGGGATAATAAGTAGATGAACTGCGAGACAACAAGTAATTCAACCACAAAAGGAAGAAGTAAACGAACTGGGAGAGAATAAGAATTCAACTGTGACAAGAAGTAACTCAACGGTGAGATGAAGATAATTAAGAACTGAGCTGCCAGAAGTGAAACTGGACAATCGGCAAAGGAGTAAATAAAAGTGCCTGAAATTACCATCAGAAAAATAAGTGGTGGAAAGGTATAAAATAAATTAAATAAAAGAAACCACACAAAATACCATAGCAATATATATATATATATATATATATATATATATATATATATATATATATATATATATATATATATATAGTAATATCCCCCCTTTCAAACTTTATTTAAACAACAAGTGATTTGCAATGACAAATACATAATATTGCGCAATGCATAATTTAAATATATTTTATTTCAAAGAAAATGCATTTTAGTCTGTTTTACACTGCTGACTAATACGCAATTTAGTCCCGGACTACGTTAAATTACTGCATGATCCCTGAAATATACTCACTTACCTTAAGTTAATGACATCTATTTAAAATCTTATTACTGAAGTAAGGACCTTAAAGACTGTATAATATTGTATAATCATGATGTGTATCAAACATAAAATACTTTTAATTGTGGTCACTTGTGTTTAAAATTTTTGCAATAAAAGACTTAAACGCTAGTCCTCAGTGTTTCAGTATGTCGCCCACCTTCGTGTTGAAAGATCGCAGATCCCATCTGTCGTCAGACTACCATCCACCAATTGCTTTGGATGGTAGTTATGCTGTTGCTTTGATAGGCTTTCACACATACAACAACATACCTAACATATATGAAGGTAAAAACAAATTTCATGTAATAGAAGGAGCTGGTTGGCGGATCATTACGATACCCACTGGTGCTTATGAAATAACACACTTGGAAGAGTTACTTAAAGTAAACTTGTTGGTGCTACAGCAACATACGAACAAGCAGCAGGCTCTGGTTCTGACACCTAATCCGAATATCATCAAATGTAAACTAAAGTGTTATACAAATGTCAGTTTTGAATTTGATGGATCGATTGGGCGAATGTTGGGCTTTTCAAAACAGGTTCTTCAACCGGACATCTTTTATGAATCTAATTTACCTGTTGAAATAGTGGATGTTAGACAGATTCGCATAGAAACTAATATTGTGTCTGGTTCCTATTATAACCCAGACAGCACAGATACATTCTGAGAATATACTAGGAATGTTTCGAAAGAATATTCAAACATGCCCAGAACATTCTCACAAGGTACGAAATATATTCATAGAACATTCTATGAACATGACAGTTGGACAGATTCTGTCATACTAATAAGGTTCTCAGAATGTTATTTATAATATTCTTAGCAGCTCGCAGTATGTTCTAAAAATGTTCCGCGATCATTCAATGAATCTTTAAAAAATGTTCATACATATACTCATGGGAACATTGCGTTCTTTGAAAAGATATACAGGGTGTTTCGCAACTTAACTTTACGGTTAAGACGTTTGAATTTTTAAAACAATTTATTTAATACTTTAAACAATCAATACTTAATTACTTAATTACAAAAAATGAATAATACAATACAATAAAAATATATGATCTAATGTCTAGCACGCGATGTGCAGAGTACTAACTCGGAACAAAAATGAACGGTCGTATCCCTGTGAGCAGCCTCTTTATACACTTGACTCCAGGCGTGGCACTTATTGTCTCTGGATGAAACAAAGGATCTGCTGATGTAGATTCTCACAGTGATATTCCGTCCAACTAGCTGTTTGAGCCTGCATACTTGTGGGCTCCTTTCCGTCCGCGGCTGACTCTGCGGTTCTTACTGTGGGAAGGCGACATTGTAGTATAACGGGCCATTGTTTGGGCTCCATTTATCTCCTCCCCTTTTTAAAGAACGAAGCTATGGTTCGTTCCGGATTTTCAATGGAAATGCGGATTCGGTGGTTCCTGTTTTAGTTTCTTTGTCTTCTCTGATGGTTCTTCGTTTCTTCAACCCCATTCGGACGGCTATAGTTGTTATTGTTATCAAGGCAGCTATGTATAGCAATATGGTCCATATACTCAGGTGATGGATCGGTATTTTTATTGGTCCTGGTATATTTTGCTTAATTTTTTGAAGTTGGTGTTGGATTTGATTGATGTTATGTAGCTGTACGTTTTCTAATCATATTTCAGGCACGTTTCCTGGATTTATGTGATCTTCTGAAATTGGGGTTTCTAATGTAGGCAGGTTGAATAGTTGTTGTGTTTCTGCTGTTGCTGAGCCGATCTTGTAGATCTTATTGCCTAACCTCAATTGGCAATTTGGTTGGAGGTTGATTAATTTGGTACCCTTGATTATGTTGGTCCACTCCTGTTCCTGGCAAGTTATTCTGGCGTTAGTTTCTTCGGGTGCTATAACTATATATTGACTGGTTCCATATCTCGAAACTGTGGTTCTATTAATTTTGACTAATTCTTGATTACAATTGTTAATAGGTTTTTGAAATTTGATTAGCTTGATTTCACATGGGTTTTGATCATTCATGGTTGTTGGATTGTCGTCTTTGCAAAAATATATCTGGTTCTTTAAATTTTGACATTCTTCATTACAATAGGCATATTGTTTACTGCTTAGGATTAGGTAACTGGTTCTAGGAATTATCATAGTAAAAGTGTGTGTATTTCTAGGGACAGGTAATGTGTATAATTGATAATAATCATACTCTGGTTCATCTACTAGAGGTATCTCTATTTAAAATATAATTTGGAAATTGTTTTGGACTGCTTTTATTTTAAATATTTTTTGGTATAGATTTAGATCGGTGGTTGTTATTAACTCTAGCATAATTTTGTATCTTATTGATTTCTTTTATTATAAATTTTGGTTTTAATATTGATGTGTGAAAGGTTCCTAATTTTGCAAAAGTGATGGCATTTTCTGCTGTTAATGCTATTTTTGAATATTGTTTAATAATTGCCCTAGCTGTATGAGTAACTCTAGAATGCGATGGTAGTGAGTTATTTGTTCACTTCGCAGGCTATCGACTGTATTACCTAATTCATTTATCCTATTTACTATTGTGTCCTGGTTATGACTCAATCCTACTATTGTTCTATTAAATTCGACGATTGCCTCGATCATGACCGAAATTTGGGACCTAAAAAGTTCATGAATTTTATTTTGTTCTGTCGTTAATACTTCTATCGCTTGATAAATGCTTCCCCATCCTGTAAAACGAGATTCCCTGTGACTGATTTAAATATAGAACCTAGTCCGTTTATCATGCCCCGTTTTCGTCTATTAATAATATTATTATTTGGAAAGATCCTGTAAAATATATCGTCTACATTGTCTATGGTGAAATTCAATGTCAATATGAAATTATGATATTCAGAATGGTAATCGTTTGTCATGAATGTAACTGTGTGTGCGTAGTGTTTTTTTATTTGGTTGTAGTCTTTATGTAATTGTGTCAGGTCATGTATGTGTATCAGATTCCAGCTGCTAGTATCAGTGTATGCTGTGCCTAATTTCTTTGGTAACATGCCTGGGTTGTCTGTCAAGTCTTGCACTTGGGCTGTTATTCCCGTGGCAAGGGACCTCCAATACGTAAATTTTTTAAATGTGCTATCGTCTGTTCGTCATTTTTATGATTTACTAAAATAGCTTTGTTATGTTCTAATAGTGAGATTATTGAGTACGGCCCTGAAAATGGGTTTTTATGTTTTTTTTATGAAATCCTGGTAATATCTTTTTGTAGACAATATCGCCTTCTCTGAATAGTTGGTTCGTGTTTTTATTTGTCCATTGTAGTGTTTTTATTTTCCAATTCTCTATCCGGTTTCTTACTATCTCGTAAATAATTTGCATTAAATCTTTATGTTGTACGTTGTATTCCTGTGTAATTATGACTTCCGGGTCATAGTTAAACATTTCTGGTATGTAGCAAAAATATTAAATCAAAAGGTGGTTTTAGTGTCTGTGAATGTATTGTCGAGTTGTAAGCGAATATACAGTATGGTATTAAGTCCACGGGTTTCATATTTTTAAATTTCATTTTGAATAATCGATAATGTTCTATAATCGTTCTGTGAAATCTTTCGATAGGTCCGTTTGATGTTGGGTTTTGCGGTGTTGTTATATGTAACTCTATCTGATATGTTTCTAATAGTTCTTAAATTACCTGGTTTGAAAACTCCGTACCTGGGTCTGCGATTATTATTTTGCACGCTCCATATTGTGAAAAGTACTTGATCGAGTTCTTTGCAATTTCGGTTGCACTCTTACTTTTTATTGGAAATGCTTGGCCAAATTTACTAAACGGATATGTAATTGTTAGGAAGATAGCTTGTTCAATTTGGAATGTGTCGATGTGTAATATCTCTAATGGTTTTGATGCTGTGGGGAGGTGTTCCAATGCTATTTGTACTGGGTTCCTATTGTATTTGCATGTTTTGCATGATTCGCAATTTCGTACATACTCCTCTATATGTTTCTTTAAGTTGGGATAGTAGTATATTTTCTTCATTCTCAGGTAGGTTTCCTCAGCCCCTCGATAGTTACTCTTGCCCTCATGGTATTTCATTATTGTCTCGGTCAATTCGTCCTCGTTGATTTCATTCCTATTTTCCAGACATCTATAAAATTTGGGTGATTCTACGATATTGAAGTTTTTATTGATAGCCGAACTTAGCAGTTCGTAATCTTGTTCATTTACAAAAGTGCAGTAATATTTCCTCTGTGGTAAACAATATTCTTTTATAAATGTCTCTATTTGATCTGGTTTATTTAAATTTAAGTTTTTATATATGAAATTCCTTTTGTCCCTTCTGACTGAGAATATGTCTGGTTTGTCAGTATTTTTAAAAACTATCTGATTAGTTTTGCTGTTAATGATTTCTTCCTCGAGTATCGGTATGCCTGGTGCTGAATATAAGTCCACATTTGACCTTGCTGTGTCGTCATCGTCAATTTCTATGATTTCTTCCTCTTCGTCAATATTATTCGCCATTGATTGATTATCTATATCCAGTGGGTTTATTTCTACTCGGAAGTGCATCTGCTGCGCAGTTTAGCTTTCCTTTTTTGTATTCAATTTTAAATTCATATTCCTCTAATTTTAGTCTCCAACGGAGCAATTTTGAATTTGGGTGTTTCAAGGAAAATAACCATTTTAAGGGTTTATGGTCTGTAGATGGTAAATTTCCGTCCGTATAAGTATGGTCTGAAATAATTAGTTTCCCACACGATGGCTAATAATTATTTCTCTATTGTGCTGTGCCTGGATTCGGTGTCATTTAATGTCCGGCTGGCGTAAGCTATCGGGTGATCCGCATTGGGTTCGCCCTGGCTTAATGTTCTGGCTATCGCTACGTTTGAAGCGTCGGTTGTTAATATAAAATCTTTGGAAAAATCCGGTGGTATATAAACAGGTGAATTCATTAAGATGTCCTTACACGAGTTAAAGGCAGCAATGTATTCTTCGTCGTTCACGTTTATTTTCGAGTTTTTCCTTAAGCATTTTGTTAGTGGTTTCGTAACGTGTGCGAAGTTTTCTATGAATTTACGATAATATCCAACTAATCCTAGGAATGATTTAATTTCCTTGGGGGTTTTAGGTATCGGGAATTTCCTTATAGCGTCCAGTTTCTTTGGATTCGGACGAATCCCGTCTGGGCTGACCACGTGTCCCAAAAACTCGGCTTCCTTCCTTAGGAAATCGCTTTTGTCTAGCTGGATCTTTAAGTTGCTTTGCCTGAAGCGCTCGAATACTAGTTTTAGTTTCTCAAGGTGTTTCTGTAACGATGTGGAGAAAACTATGACGGCATCCATATATACAAGGCATGTTTGTCCAATTAGGCCTTCTAATACGTTCTACATGAGCCTAGAAAAGGTCGCTGGAGCCCCAGATAACCCGAACGGCATCCTAGTGTATTCCCAATGGCCTGTTTTCGTTGTAAACGCTGTTTTTTCTATGTGCCTGGGGTCCATTTCAATTTGGTGATACCCAGAGATCAAATCGATCGTCGAAAAATATTGGGCTCGACCAATTTTGTCCAGTATTTCGTCTATTTTGGGAATTGGGTGTTTGTCCGGTATTGTTTTCTCATTTAGTTTCCTATAATCCACCACAAATTGCCATTGTTGTTTATTTGACTTGTCCTTTTTTTTGATATCACCCAAATCGGTGAGCTATATGGGCTGTGGCTTTTCCTAATGATTTTCTGTTTTACCATGTAATTTTTTTCTCTGTCTACTTCCGGTTTATGTACGTAAGGGTATCTGTATAATTTGAAATGGACGGGTATGTCGTCGGTCGTCCTTATTCTATGTTTTATCGCATTGGTGTGCGTCAATGGTTCGTTTTTATTTGAAAAGATGTCTTGATATTCTGATAATAAACTGAATAAAAATTGTTTTCCTCGTCATTTAAGTCTCCTGTATCTATTTGTTCAATTAATGCATCTTCATTGTTAACTCGTTTTTGACTACCCCACCCCCACCCCCACCCCCCCGTATTGTGAGTGTTTAAATGATTAATATGAGCTGCACGAGAAATGCTATTATGTATAGTTACTGGCTCATATAACGGTTGCATCTGGATATCTCTGATTTCAGAGGCATATTGTTTATTTAATCCGCTGAATGGCCTGTCTCTTACATTATAAGCGTGCCTATTGCTTAATACGTAAATAATTGTGTCAAGTTCGTCATTACGTACGAAATACTGCTGGGTTATTATATTATTTAAATTTAACTGGGTTTCGGGTGACAGTAAACCATCTGCTTTGGTTTCTGTCTTTACCAATTGATTATCGTTAAGATCTGTAAATTTTATTGGTATAATATCCTTGCCTATATACAGCTTGTGATCCTTAAAATCTATTTTAGCTTCATTTAATATGAGAAAGTCCATCCCAAGTAGGCCACAAAGGTAATCGTTAAAATTAAACAGACAGAATTCTTGTGTCTCCTCTGAAATTGATTTAAACTTAATATTTGCACGTTTAGAGTGCTCTGAAATGCCATGCGCAGTGCGTATGGTAAAATTATGTGTAAATATGTTCTTAGGGAACTTATAGTATGCTACAACAGGATTCAAAAGAATTTTTGAAGATCCTTAGTCTAATAAAAATTTACCTGATATTTCTTTTAATTCTATATACGGTAACCTACTTAATGTATTGATATTATTTATATCTATCACGGTTTTCGCGTTGAGGGACCTGCAGTGGGAAAATTTCGCTGTTGGATATCGTATTCCTTTGCTGGCGAATTTTCATAATTTAATTCATCATTTACGTAATTTAAATCGTAATTTGTTTCATTTAACTCGTTCTTATTAAATTCTATGTTATTTACGTGAGCTCCTCTCCTTGGTTGCTGTTGTGACAGTCTAGTATTAGAGCTGTCTACTTCCATTGGCTCGTGATAAGTTATGTTAGCATTGTGATTTATATTGGGTGGTCCCGGTTGATTATTGAAATTGGGTCGCCTAAATTGACTCGAAAAATTTTACCTTGGCACAAATTGTTGATTTTGTCTAGGCTGGAAATTGGTGTGATTATTTTGAGTGTTATCATTTTGATGAAACGGTCTGAAATTTGTTTGGAAAGGTCTTTGAAATTGTACATTCTGAAAAGGTGGGTTATTTTGTTTCCGAAAGAAAGTACGGTTCTGTCCTTCCCGTTTATTATTATTACTGAAATTCTTATGTATTGTTCTGTCTCTATAATCGAAATTTTCTTCAGCGAATACGAATTTCAGAGCTTGTTCTATACTCTCTGGCGATCTACTGCGCAAAACAATACCCAATCGATTGCGTAAGCCGCCCAGGAACGTTTTTAACGTCTGGTTTTGGTAAATGTCTTTTTAATTAATCGTACGCCTTCGTTGTGCTCGTTAGCTATTAAACTTGAGATGAGCAATTGTTCTATATGTCGGCATCCGTTAGCGAACGATAGTGCGTCCTCCGCATTACGTTGTTTCAAAGTCAGCATTTCTGCCAATAAACTGTTGTCATCTCGCTGATCACTGAAATTCTGTACAATAGCCTCTCTCAGGTCTGCCTACGTATTAATTATCTTAGTATTTACTATAAGCCGTGCAGTTCCTGTTAACTTTGTCTGAATATAATTTAACAAAAAGTGATTCATATACAAATTCTCGTTCGGTACGTAGAACTGATTCATGACCAAGTCACAAGATTTTAAAAAATTTCCTACGTTGGCTGGTTGCCCATCAAACTCTGGAATAGCTTTCAGGAAAAATTCTTTGAATTGGTCTGTCATGTTGCTACTATTACTACTACTATTAAAATTTGAACGATTTACTGTTATGCTATTGTCGCTAATGCTGATTGATCTAAATATATATTCTATATTAGATAAACTTTGTGATTCTTCTTCTAAATCAGACATATAACGTTTCAATACAACACATATATCAAATGGTAAACGTAAAATGGGATAGCAGTAAACTTACCATAATACGATGGTTGCTGCTTCCATTTGGCTCTGCTTGGCTACTATTTCTGCTTTAACTTGGCTCTGCTTGGCTCGAATTGGTTATTAGGCGTCGATACGCTTAAAAATCGATATGCTTTCTGTTTTATAACCAATACTAACGACTGCGCCACTTAACTTTACGGTTAAGACGTTTGAATTTTAAAACAATTTATTTAATACTTTAAACAATCAATACTTAATTACTTAATTACAAAAAAATGAATAATACAATATAATAAAAATATGACGATCAACCTACAGGTGATCTAATGTCTAGCACGCGATCTGCAGAGTACTAACTCGGAACAAGAATGAACGGTCGTATCCCTGTGAGCAGCCTCATTATACACTTCACTCCAGGCATGGCACTTATTGTGTCTGGATGAAACAAAGTATCTGCTGATGTAGATTCTCACAGTGATATTCCGTCCAAATAACTGTTTGAGCCTGCATACTTGTGGGCTCCTTTCCGTCTACGGCTGACTCAGCGGTTCTTACTGTGATAAGGCGACTTTGTAGTATATCGGACCATTGTTTGGGCTCCATTTATTTCTCATAAGAACCGACACAGACCAGGGGCATGTGAGGGAACCTAAAATATGGTGATTTAATGCAACTTACCACTGTACTAAGGTGCACCCCTGGAAAGCTATAGGCCATCAATGTGCGGTTTTAAATTTCGAAAAAAATCAATATCTCAGTAATACTTCAACTTAGAAAAAACAAATTTGGTACACGTTTTGGGTGTACCAAGAGCAGTATTCGATGGTGAGTAAAGTTCAATTGAAGCGTTTCAAAGTGTTGAATAGGAGTAATGCACCCATAAGGTGACAAATTTTTAACCTATTGGCAGAATAAAAAAAATTATTATTTCATTGCATGGGGAAGTAAATTCTAAAACTTTTTACCTTTTTACTTTTCAAAAAACTTGTGTCGTTTTCAAGAAAAACCCGAATAACTAAAGACCTATTTAATCAATGTTACTTAAAACCTAAAATCATCAAAATCAATAGATATCATTTTCTTTTTAAATTGTTGTTCGTTTCCTAAAAAATTATACTTGTTCACACTTTTTTCCTGATTGTTAAATTTGACATATACATAAGTTTATCGACAAATATTGCATTTTTCATGATTTTTAGTAATATTGATAAAATATGTTTTTTAGTTATTCGTGTTTTTCTTGAAAACAAAGTTTGTTTAAATAAACGACAGTAACAAGAGTTTAAGTTAAATTCCTCATAAAATAAAATAATAATTTATTAAATCCGCCAATATGTTAAAAAAATTTGACATTTTAAGGGTGCAACCCTTTCAAATGCCTCAATTGAACTCTAAACGTACCTTTGATTAATACTCATGGTACACTCAGAACAGGTACTAAATTTCGTTTTCTTAAGTTAAAGTATTAGGGAGATGTTGATTTTTTTCGAAATTTGAAACCACATTTATAACTTCTCAGGGGTGCAACAGAGGTTGCATTAAATCACCTTATTTTAGATTTATCTACATGCCCCTGCTCTGTGTCGATTCTTATGAGTAACACCCTGTATACATTTTTTGAATAATACATAAATTAAGGAAATGCAAAGCTATGAAATATTTGATTTATCTTCAAAATTTACTGATTTTCCTTTTACTGGCCTTGTATATATTTTCATATAAGCCCAATATATGTTAGAATTTGAACTGCAATCACTCACCCTTGTGTAGGTTACCATTATTCCAGTGGCTACACACACCACTCACGTTCAGATATTTAATAAGTCAACAGTTCGAGTATTTCACATTTATTCAGGTTAGGTATGTACTTATAAATGCAAAGAAATGTCTGTGAATAAAATTTATTAAAACAATTTGAAATGTCAGCAACATAAAAATAAAATAAATATAACAATTCTTGGAATTGCCACAAAATTTAATAGCCAAATACCAGGTGTCACTACATGAACAGACCACCATATACAGGCATCTCGGAAACTATTGAATATACAGATTCGGTCAAATGTGGACAACACCCTAAAATCAATGAGTTGAATTCATGGCCACCTAGATACTTAATTAAGGTACATAAATATTTGCCTCAATATATTAACAAGAAAAAATACCTGTCTTGTGACACCTATGTGATGCTGTGTGTTAATTAGATTATACAGTGCATTCAAAAAATTTCAGATTGTATTTCTATGAATTATAGAATTTGAGATAGGACGCAGTGCATATTTTGTATGAAATATGGTAATACAGTTGCTGAAACATAGAGAAAACAGACAAATGTTCACTACCACATAACTGCCTTGATCTCACTTATTGGAACCTATCGGTTTTGTGAAAATATTGCACTTTTTCTTGTTAATATATAGATGAAAAATAATGTGTATTTACCGGTAAAGATGGCATTAATCAAAACAACAGGTGAAGGAACTATTTTTCCACACAAATAACGGTATTCAGGTAAGATGAGAATTCATTTACAGTTTATTTAGCATTTTATATTGTGTAACGGAACTTGCATGTAAGTTGAAAGGAAACTGGAAACCTTGTGGCAGGTGTATAGAGAAGTGGTGGTAAGCACCTCCATGGTATAGGCATTCTGAACGTCCCCTAGTTGCAGACAGAACAACTCAGTGATCCCTCAATTCATTTAGGCAACTTAACTTGTGTGGAAGTAAACCCAAATCCTGATGACATGTATTAATCGGCGGCTGTAAGCCCCAATGGTGAAGCCACCGTGATCATGCGATAAACCCAGAAAAACAGGAGCTGAGTCGTACTTCATTTCTTCGGGTAACATACCTTCTGTGGAAATCGAAAGCAAAGCACAATCCTTAAGGCTGATGTGTAGAGAAGCGGTTGTGAGCATCAACACTGTAGAGGTACTGCAGCAATTTATATTTTCGGTGTAACTTATGTAAGCTGAAACAGTAGAAAAATACATAATGTTTTAGCAGTGTAAAAAGGTGTAAAAAGCTAACTTGATAGTAGGTTATGATATGATTGGTAATTTTTAAACAGTAAGCTTACCTTTTAGGTAACATAACTTATGTGGAAAGCAAACCCAAATAAGTTATAATATGCTAAATTGGACAGAGGACAGAATATCACTCACTAAACGCTAAAACCAAACCCGAAACTAGTTCTCACGTCATTAATGTCATTCATATCGTCTTGCTGTAGCCATGCGTCTGGCGTCTTGCAGTCGTCAAGTTTGCAGTAAGAATCTTTGCGAAAATGCAGAGCACGGTTTATGTTGGCGCGGATATACAAATATTTTCTATTTATGCATTTTTCATTCATCAAAGTCATCAAAGTAGAGTGTAAAAAGGTTAGTTTTCATTCCGAACTGTAAATTGTGCAAATGTTTCATTTATAGTTTCTCAATATAGGTGTACCTTTATTACTTATATATGAAATAAATAGTATATTATATTTCTAATTGACAAAAATAAATTATTAAATTTTCAAAACCTTATTGTAGTATATTAGATTAGCAAATTATTGCGTAAATGAATCTTAATGGTAACAGAATCAAACATGCAAAATAGTTACCTATTATAAGTTACCTATTAGAATTATTACCACTATATACCTACCATATACTCATTATTATTATCAATCTTTTTCATTACATCTTAAAGTTATTTATAATATTATGGTGACATCTCAAGCACATTCTCAGCGAATATTCTGAATAATGATCTATAAGTATATTCTTAGTATATTGATGAAGAATGTTCTTAGGATGTGATGTGAATGGATGTACTCAGAATATTCAAGACGGCACATTGACATTCCATAAATGTTATTAGAACATTCCGAAACAAATATTCTGAAAAAAGAACGTTCTCACATTGTGAGAATGTGCTGAGAATATCTTGTGCTGTATGGGAACGCACAACCCTCACATACGCTGTATGAGTTTGCTCCGATGGTTGATCCTGGCTACGCAATCGACATAGAACCTAAAAATTTAATTTACCTGCCGGTGAACAAGCAAGAGATTTCCAATATAAGCATCGACATCGTCGATCAAGATTCAGTTCCTGTCAACTTTCAAGGTGAAGAGGTGTCTGTTCGCTTGAAACTTATAAAGGTTGCTCGGTATGTTGGTCTTTAAAGATATAAAAGCAAGTGCATCTACCAAAACAAATTCAGTTGCGTCAGACACTTCAAAGGGTACACTTCGTCCCGATAATATTGAGTTCCTGAAAAGCCTGGGCTATCATGTCGTCAAAACTAGAAATATTCAAAGAATTGATGATGCAATCCATCGAGAAGAACTGTGCTCTTACTATTCACCAACTAAATCGTCTGGTAACAGCGATGAAATTGAAATAGCCATCAATCAACCACATGCTTTCGTATGTCTGGCCGACTCAGCTCTAATAATCGAAGGTGCTCTGGAACCTTTAGCAGTAAAAAATCCCAATGGTGAGTGTTATCTGTCAAATAATGGAGGAGCAGCTTTGTTTGAATCGATTACCTATGAGTTAAATAACAAGGAAGTGGAACGAATGCGAGACTCATACACCACAACAATCATAAAAAGTGTGCTTTCTTTCAGTAAGAATGAAGCCAAATCTCTTAGCAATTCCGGACTGAATGTGTCGTCGGAGCACATCACCTTAAACGATAACAAGTTTCACATGCTCATACCTATTTGGTTCCTCTTCAGTTTCTTCCATCACTTCAAAGGAGTTCTCTGTGGCAAACATACTTTCGATTTACAAGAACTCGAAATGATTCCAACGGCTATTGCAGCACAGGTAAGGCACGAGCGAAAATTACCGTAACCAATTAGTTTTTAAGGGCAAAACATGTATTTCCCAATGATAAAATGAAATTGAAACTGATGGATAAAATAGCAAAACACATCTATATTTCTCGCATATCGCAAATGGGACATATATGAGCTACCATCACTCAGATATATCAACAGAAATGTGTGGGCTGTTAAAACTGCAACCAACTTGGAAAGACCTAAATATGTGATTATAGCATTTCAAACAGATCGTAAAGACAACGTAAGCAAGAGGGCAGACTTTTTCGATAACATTGGTATGTAGGTTTCCGAGTGTTTCTAAATTCAGAATGCTACCCATATGAATCTATGAATATGGATTTCGAGAAATCCAAATATGCTGAAGCCTATCAGATGTATACAGATTTTCAAAAAAGCTTCTGTTATAAAAACATGTCGGAAACTATCTTGAATTATGACGAGTTTAAAGACCGAGCTCTATTTGTGATAGACTCAGCACCAGACCGAGTCAATCAAGTCGTCAACGGTAGACATTAAGGTCGAGTTCATGAGCCGAGCGAATTTCCCTAATAACACACGAGCTTACTGTTTAGTTATTCACGACAGTGTATTGGAATATAAACCTCTAACGGGCATCTTTAGAGCCATTATGTAATAATTGTAACTATGTCACTTATGTATAAATATGTACAGCCTGGGGCTAATTAATCCTAATAAATTCTTTATTGTATGTAAATCAATTGTTTTATTTTTCTTTGTTCCATTTTGATCAACCCTCGTATATTCATATATCAGCAGTCTGTTTGCAATAATTTCAAACTGTTCTTAAATTGAGTTTGTTACTTTTATTTATTAATCACTCCTTATATATATATATATATATATATATATATATATATATATATATATATATATATATATATATATATATATATATATATATATATATATATAAGAAACACGTTAATTATCATATATAAATAATGCGTTTGTTTTAGATTTAATATTACATATTATATTAAGTGTGTGTTGGGCCCATTTAATTTATAAAAATGCATTTGCTAATATTTTTATAATCCAGTTCCTTATGATGTATATTCAGCGGATATTCACTTTTAATAATAGACCACCCACATAAAAAACCCGATAACATTTTTATTAGCATTTCGGAAACCGTCAATTATCATATATAAATAATACGTTTGTTCTAGATTTTGCTTGCTTTTGTAAATGTTACATATTATATGAAGTGTGTTTGGCCTATATAATGTATACAAATGGATTTACTAATATTTTGTATAATTCAGTTCCTTATGATCTATATTCAGATTCACTTTAATAGAAAGAACGCCCACATAACCTGAAAAACAAACTTTATCTAGAGTCTCCCATGGATCATTAGCGGTTAATACATCTATGTTTGAAATATACGGTCAATTCAAACTCGGTTTCAATTTTCACTTCTAGCGTACGCTTTTCTTTAAAACGGGATTTAAATTGTATATCTATCTCTCTCATATCTGTATGTATCGCTTACCTATATGTATATGTGTGTACAGTTCGACCAATTGAATATGGGAACATTCTCTTACCTTACCAACTTACAATGGAATGTACCCATGTTCAACGAGCTGAACTGTAGACAGAGACGCAAATTTTCAATAAAATTCAAATCCCGCCAAAACTAAATAACCTAGCAACCAATACAACAAACAAACATACAACACACTTAACCTCAACAAACAATAACAAAGATTCAACACATGGTGAGCTTATATAACAGCTGTGTGTATAACCAACATAGCCTAAGACACGTTGGTAAGCTTGTAACAAACAAACATTCGGATAGCGGGATAGCCGACAGCCGACATAACCAAAAATACAACACATGGACACTTAACCACAACAAACAGTCAGATAGCAGGAATCGGTATAGAACATAACCACAGATAACATGGAGCTTATATGTCAACAAACATCAGCCTAATCGGTACATGTCATAAGAAATAACCTAAACAAATAGTCAGATAGCGGGAATCAGCATGCTCATATGTCATAACATACAACACACTTAACCTCAACAATCAGATAGCTGGGAATCGACAAACACATGGAGACCAAACCTGATTGCGACCATCTTGGAACATTTGACGTCATCGGACAGGTCAGGGGTGACAACTGACACCCGACAGGTGACAAATGACACGACATCACGCGCATGCGTGTGACGTCACCACGCATGCGCAGAAAAAAATGGTGGGGTGGTCCCAAGTGGCCCCATATCTACTCACAAACAAACAAAAATTCCAGGCTTCAAGTTTTAGTTTAAATATATTGAATTTGGCAAGATTTAAATACACAAACAACTTCTCTACATAATATGCAAACAACTAAAATTCCAGATTTCAAGTTTAGTTTTAAATAAATCAAATTTGGCAAGATTTAAATGCACAAATGAATTCCCTAAATAATATGCAAAAAAATAAAATTCCAGAATTCACGTTTAGTTTAAATATAACAAATTTGCCAACATCTAAACGCATGAATGTTTTCTCTACATAACATTTAAATAAATAAAACTCCAGATTTCAAGTTTAGTTTAAATATAACAAATTTGGCAACATCTAAATGCAAGAATGATTTCTCTACATAATATGCAAACAATTAAAATTCCAGATTTCAAGTTTAGTTTTAAATATGTCAAATTTGGCAACATTTAAATGCACAAATGAATTCTCTAAATAATATGTAATTATTTGTCGACGCCCGTAATCAATATTAAATGCCAACGTAGCGAAATGAGAGTAATTAGCAAACTAATTATCGAAGGGTTTAAAAAAGCTCTTCCCTGAAACAAATAAAGTGCCAATATACCGGTATGTTTCTATACCTTGCATTTTATATAGTAATAAGTAAACTTCTAATCGTCATTAAAAACTGTCAGATTTCATTAATTATAAATATAAAGGATCCAAATAAGGCATATATATATATATATATATATATATATATATATATATATATATATATATATATATATATATATATATATATATATTATTGTGACTCTTTGTTTTAGAACACTCGTTATATACCTTTACACAAAAACTAATATTTCTTTTAAATGTCAAATTATTATTATTGTAGCTCTTAGTCTATGAAATTTCTTTTGAGAAAATATTTGATGTATTAAATTTAAATGTATATGTAATCAATATATGTTCTGAGAAAATAAATATTTACTTGTTCCTATTCTGGTTTTATTTACTACGGCTTCCTTTGAGTCTCTCCTCTACAGGGAATATTTTATTGTTGGATTATTAAGATGAAAATTCTTACACGGGCAGCATCTGTGGTGCTGTGGTTGAACCTGTTTTATTTGAGTTTATGCTATCTTAGTCAATGGAAAGATGACAGTAAACTATTAAAGAAAATTTAAAAACTTTAAAACATTTATTTTGAAATTACTGATTACTAATGAAAATTAACTACACAATTTATTTATTTTCTAGGTATTTGCCTTATTTGGATCCTTTATATTTATAATTAATGAAATCTCACAGTTTTTAATGACGATTAGAAGTTTACTTATTACTATATAAAATGCAAGGTTTAAACTGAACCTGTTTTATTTGACTTTTCAGTAATATTAATTTGTGATTTTTGTTACCATGGGACCCGCGCTTTTCCACGTTTGGTAACTATGGAGATGAAATCTTAAAATGGTTGTTATTAATTTTATGAGCTTACTTGATTCTTCCGTGTGGTGCCCTCTTTTGGTATTTTTATGTTCTTGTTATGTGAACTCGGATTTTACTGCTATATATTGGCAAGAATTGTTCATATATGTCATTAGTAGATAGGGAGGCACCTGGAAGCATCCCCTCCACTTTTTTCTGCGCATGCGTAATGACGTGACGCGCATGCGTGTGAGGTGAAATACATACCTACAGCACGAGACGTCATCCTTGTTTCACAGCTTAACACATACTAATGTCTGTTGAGGCCCTGAAGGGGGTTATAGATATAGCACTATTGTTTAATGACATACACGTAAACCAAACAAAACATATAGATGTCGTTGATGGTTGCTAACACAGATGTCGCACTGTATGACTAGAGAGTTAGAGAAGTACAACTGTCGTACACAAGCCAGTCTTGTGTTTGCTTCCGAAAAAGTAAGAAACATCTCGATTTTAGCTCCGTCGCGTGTATTAAATACGTAGACTTGTTCCTATGGCGTTCTCAATTGTTGGAGAGTCGACAACAAGAAACAGTCGTTTTAATATTATACAGAATACTGTGCGTGTTAAGGAAGCGTAGGATAATTATAGGGATAAAATCGTCGAACTAAGCACATATATAGACATAGATAACGGTATATTGTTAACGAGGTTAATTCACAAACTTAACAGTAATAATTATTATATAACTAACAAAATGAAAGAACTTACGTAGATATTGACATGATTAATTTTATTTCAACAGTATTTATGTTTACATAATTAAATTATAAGTATCGCGATGTTATATTTGAAGCAATCTAATTTTAAACAACTACATCGTAAAAGCTTATTTAATTACCTGATTCTTACTCTGACTAAATGAATCTTATTTATATTTACAAAACAATAACACTTATTTGATTTTTCATTAGTTTTCCGACCTTCGAATTGCCGACTGCAACATTCCTGGATATCTTGCAGCTTTGCTTTGTTTATATACTGAATGTGATCATTTCAATGTCAATCGATACAATGCTGACCTCTAATTATTCGCAATATTTACATTCCTTGCTGTAAAGAATTAAAATGAACTAATTTATTATTATTATTTTAGTGTTTTTTAACAATTATGTTTCTAGGGCTATTATGAGACATTACCTGTTCTCTGAACATACTGCCGAGTCAACAAAAATGACGGTTCGCTGAATGGCTCTGACCTAAATGTTTAATTTATCTTTTACCTAGGTTTGACACTAATTATAATGTTCGCAAGAATGTTAAATTGTATAGTACCCTAGGGTGAGAATTTGAACTAATAATACTTGAATTAATGTAGACAACCTTAGGTATATTACTGTACTTAATAATAAAATTAATAATTTTGGATTCAATCCTACGTATTATAATGGAAATCACAATAATAAACATAATAGAACTATGCCTACCACTCTATGATGGTAATCGTCATAATAATTAAATTAATCGTTTTGAATATAACCTTACGTGAGATAATCGACATGACAATAATTAAAATTACAATAGAATTATGTCTACCACTCTAGGATGGTAATATAAATCTTAATGATAAAAAATTAATATTTTTGATACACTCTATGTATCATAATCGAAATAACAATTATTAAACTAATAGAATTATGTATACCGCTCTGGGATGGTAATATAATAAATAAAATAATATTTTTGATACACACTATGTATCATAATCGAAATAACAATGATTAAAATAATAGAATTATGTATACCGCTCTAGGATGGTAATATAATAAATAAAATAATATTTTGAATACAATCCTACGTTTGATCGTCAATTTTTTTTAAAATTTTAACAACACACCACGAGGGCTTACAGCCTAAATACTATCGTACCGTGGGTATTGACAAGGAGGAAAGAGGCAACTTGTTAATTCTGGACTTGAAGGTTTGGGGGTTCGGATGAGAAGGAAAAACATGTGCCGGCAAGGAATTCCACAACTTGGAAGTCCTCGGGACAAAAGAGCGGGCATAACAAGATGTTCTATGTCTGGTGACCTGGACAGTAAAAGGGTGCATTCGCTCTGTTCCCCTGGTAGATCTATTGGGGACAGCAGGTGGGGGAACTATGGAGGAAAGCTCCTCTGAGCAGTGCCCGTGCAGATATCTATAAAAGAGAGAGAGGTCACCAACGGCACGTCGGTGGGCAAGGGATGGCAGCCTTTGGGTGAGGGTAGGGTCACCGATGAGACGTATAGCTTTTGAATGGAGTCCAGGATAGCGAGTGTAGAAGCGGCAGCTGCACCCCAGATGTGGGAGCAGTATTCGAGGTTTGGCCTTATTTGTGAAGTATATAAGGTATAGAGATTAGCTGGTGAAAAGTATTTGCGAGCCCGGAAGAGGAAACCTAATTTCTTAGCAGCCGCTTCTGCAATTGATGTGACATGTTGGTGCCAATTAAGATTTCGATCCACAGAAATGCCAACAAGAGAAAAGGACTCATTACTTTGAATAACTTGGTTGTTCATTGTGATGGGTCTAGGGTTGGTGTATCTCTTATGAGAAAGAAAGCAAGACTGAGATTTTGTGGGGTTGAATTGTACAAGATTTCTACTTCCCCAGTCTAATATTTTTTGGAGATCCACGGAGACAGAACCCTCCATGAGTCTGCGATCCTCATCTAATTGTGCTAAAGAGACAGGCTAAGAATATTGTATATTTGAGTGGACGGTGCTGTCGTCCGCGTAACTGTGAACTGGGTTGGATGTGCTAGAGAGGAGGTCATTGATGTGGAGAAGAAACAGAGTATGGGCTAGAGCTGAACCTTGAGGAACTCCTGCATTAATATAACAATACTTAAAATAATGTTTTTATGTATACCATTCTAGGATCGTAATATAATTACTAATGATTTACATGATCTAATAATTTATTCCCCCTTTCTGGTGATGGGTTGGATACGCCATTTCGTCTTCCTTCTGGAGTCTCTCCTCCATGCTGTCTTGTGGTTGCTTCCCCTGGTGAATGAGTTGACGAACTGTCTCTGCTTTGCTTGCAGAGCTCTTCCCGCTCCACAAAATTCAGTCACGCCGACCCTGAGTCGTTTTGGAGTGCTTTACCATTGACCCTTGACTGGACTTGACCACGCAGCGGCCATTGTTTGGTTGTTACCATGTGCCCTGCGTGTACTTTCTTCCTCTTGAACTTCCATCTAAACCTGTGCTTCCATTGGCGGACATGCACCTTATACCCATATACCTTGTATTTTGCTCTATTCATGAGCCCTCCATTTTTACTGGACTGCTCTTGTATCCTTTGTGACCTCTGTCCGTTTTTGCTTGTCCCTGCTTCTGACCTCCATACTCCACCCCAGAGTGTGTAAATACCTGGGTGGTTGTACTTCTTACTGGTCTTACTTTACACATCAACTGTTTCGTGGTTTCTTTCTTGAACGCATTGGTCAAACCATTAACTTTTACCCTTGATGTGGTCGCTGTTTCTTCCCCCCTTAGTTGACTTATCCAAAATTTGGGAATTTTCAGCCTGGCAACCATTTTTTATTTGTTGCTGGACCATTTTCTATAAATTTCTTTAGTTTCTGTCTTCGTTTCTATTGGGATTTTTTCTATTTGTACTACTGCTTGTTTTACTTCTTGTACTTCTTTCTTCCCCTTTAATAACTTGGTCTCTCTACTTACATTAGTTTTCTTCGAGGCTGATTTGGCTCCAGATATGAGATTATCTGGATAACTTTTTAAATTAACTCTTTCCTGCTCGTCTTTGGCTTCTTCTATGTTTGGTATTTCTTTACTTAACTTTAAATTAAATATTTCTTGCTTGTCTGTGGCTTCTTCTACTTCTGGTATCTCTTTACTTGAGTTTAAATTAAATATTTCTTGCTCGTTTTTGGCTTCTTCTACTTATGGCATTTCTTTACTTAAATTTAAATTAAACCTTTCTTGTTTGTTTGTGGCTTCTTCTACTTCTGGTATCTCTTTACTTGAGTTTAAATTAAATATTTCATGATTGCTTCTTGCTTCTTTAACTTCTGGTATTTCTTTACTTAAATTTAAATTAACTCTTTCATGATTGCTTCTTGCTTCTTCTACTTCTGGCATTTCTTTACTTAAATTTACATTACATGATTTCTTCTTGCTTCTTCAACTTCTTGTATTTTGTTTTCGAATGAAACTTCAATTTGTAAATTAAATTTTTTATGATTGTTTCTTGACGCTATTTTTGCGTAGAATTTCTCAACTGTTGAATCTATTGCCTTTTGGACTTGCTCTTGGAATGCTGTCCGTTCCTTGTACTTGCATGTGAATATTGGTATTTTTATTTTTGGTAGTTCGAATTGTGGAAACAGTGATGAATAGCGGTGCGCTTCTTTGTTAATTGCTCTTTTCAGCTTAACCATGGCGTTATCGTACCATTGGCTTAGCGTCAAATGAGCTTCATCTAGATTTTCTGATTCTGTTAATCTATTTATATCCATTATGTTATCTTCAATGTTATCCCATTGCCTATCTAAGTTTCCTATTATGATTTCAAATTTGATAGGTATATCGTCATCGTCCATTTTTTCTGATTCTTCTAATTTTTGGATAAATTTGTTTACCCGTAATTTTAGTTCTCTCGAACGTCTTGTGGTTTTTATTTTTAATTCCTCCATCGCTTCCTTAGTTTTATTTGATTTAATAAGTTTTGTGGCTTTGTTACCTTGTCTGATGCTTAGTTCTTCTTTGATTCTGATTACTGGTTGCCTGTGACATATATCTTGTCTTTGACCCTGTATCTGCTTTACTGGACCTGACCTTCTTTCGGTACTGCCCTGGATGCTTCTGTCCTGTTGCTATATTTGCTTTATTGGAACTCACCTTCTTCTGGTACTGCCCTGGACGTTTTCTGTCTTGTATATTTGCTTTATTGGAACTGACCTTCTTCTGGTACTGCCTTGGACGTTTTCTGCCCTGTATTTTTGCTTTATTGGAACTGACCTTCTTCTGGTACTGCCCTGGACGTTTTCTGCCCTGTATTTTGCTTTATTGGAACTGACCTTCTTCTGGTACTGCCCTGATTATTTTCACTAAAATAAAGGGTATTTGGAGACTTGGGTTAAAGGATATTTGATAAGGTTTAAGTGAGCACAGTATTTTCACTGGCACTGGTTCTTTTTCGTCGAAGGACCATGTTAAGGGAGCAGAGGAAAATTATAGGGATAAAATCGTCGAACTAAGCACATATATAGACATAGATAACGGTATATTGTTAACGAGGTTAATTCACAAACTTAACAGTAATAATTATTATATAACTAACAAAATGAAAGAACTTACGTAGATATTGACATGATGAATTTTATTTCAACAGTATTTATCTTTACATAATTAAATTATAAGTATCGCGGCGTTATATTTGAAGCAATCTAATTTTAACCGACTACATTGTAAAAGCTTATTTAATTAACTGATTCTTACACTGACTAAATGAATCTTATTTATATTTACAAAACAATAACACTTATTTGATTCTTCATTAGTTTTCCGACCTTCCGAATTGCTGACTGCAACATTCCTGGATATCTTGCAACTTTGCTTCGTTTATTGTTTATATACTGAATGTGATAATTTCAATGTCAATCGATACAATGCTGACCTCTAATTATTTGCAATATTTACATTCCTTGCTGTAAAGAATTAAAATGAACTAATTTATTATTATTTTAGTGTTTTTTAACAATTATGTTTCTAGGGCTATTAGGGCCGTTATGAGACATTACCTGTTCTCTGAACAGTGCGTTTCAAGTTGAATCCACTCAATAGCAGTGGTATCAATGATCCTGAACAATGGCTTAAGAACGGTATGTAGGAAATTTACAACCGAGTTATTCGAGACTTGAACACCGACACCAAAGTAGGCTTTACATTCTCCGGCTTGGATAGAGACTATCATGTGCCGTTTAGGAAGCTGTCGCTTTTGACGTTCGAAGAAGTGTGGTCGGAGCTGTACAAGATGTATCAGAGCAATAAGGGGGCTGTCGAAGGTGATGCATTTACTATAACAGCTACCAGCCTAGGATCTTCACAACACCAACAAGACACTGCTCAAGCAACCACTTCACAAGGCTCTGGTTTTTCGAAGCAGAAGTTTAACGAAATGAATCAACAAGAGAGTGAAGAAGAACACGTCATCACGCGACCAACAAGAACACCAACACCACAACCACCAACACCAGATGATAAGCAAAAACTGGTTGATGAGGATCTCCGTTGTTGTGCCATTTGTTCAAAACGATATCCACCAACGGAGAGAAGCTGCTGTGACAAATGTTTCATCAAAAATGATCAAAAATTTGGAAAATGGCTACCGTACAACGCACACTCCTGGAAAAGTTATGAAAATTTCTTAAAATGGCAATACACATACGACAGGAGGAAGGTTACATGTCCGCACTGTAATAAACAAATGTTGAGAACTTCCATAATCCACAAGCAAATATGCCTAAAGAGACCAGACACCAATCTGGTGCCTGTACACGAGTAAAAAGTATGTCACCCTCTACATGTGACCATAGCACAATACATAACACAATAAAAACAGAGAACTGACAACACGGCTATGACTCATATCCGGTAGGATGACATCATCCCATCATTCGTGTTTGAGCTTGTCTAGAATACAGCCGTTGGCAGTTGTCATAGCCGAAAGGATGACATTAGCATCATCATTAAACGTGTTTGAGCTTCTCTGTACAGTTGTTATCTGGGGTGTTATTTCCGTTGGATGACATCATCCCAGCATTCGTGTTTGAGCTTGTCTAGAAGCTAGTTTAGTGGTGTACGTCGAACAAGTTGTAGCTAAAACCTAATATGGTGCAGAATACGCGAAAACGAAAATCTCTCAACACAGAAAATACTGGTAGAGCTGTTGGTGGTGGTAAAAAGCTTAAAGTGTTACAAGATGTCTTGTTGGCGAATGCAGTTGAAAGTATTACAGCAAAAGAAGAACCTAAAACGTGGGATAATATCATAGGTGAACTGTACACAATCTATCCAACAACAACAGCAACAGACACAAGTGAATCAAATAATCTCTCTGATATTAGTATGGATGCTGCAGATCCTACAAACATACAAACAGCCGAATATCAACCTACACACGATGAGAAGTTGGCGGAAATCAATCAAAAAAGTATGGAGAAAAAACTAAAAACACAAGACTGTGAGCTCCTTGGTCAGACAACGTTTCCTCTTTTACCAAACGGAGAAAATACTCATGGTCGGTGTTGACTCATTAAAGTTTTTACCTTTGGTGAAGGTTTCACAGAAAAACTTTAATATACCTGTGTTTTTCGATATGTGGACATTTGAAGAATTGTTAAACGTGTTACCTACCATAATTTACAACATGGAAAACCAATCACCGGGTACAGACAAAAGCGGCGAATCATATACACTAACTAAATACTTGGTTAAAACGCAACAAAAATCGATGTTTTTTTAAGTTTAAGCTGTGCTATGATGAATAAGTCACTAATTTCAACCTACCCTTGGAAGCATTGAAAATACTAGAAGATATTGGCTCTGTGGTCAAAGACATATTATTAGAATTACGTTTTAGGAGTTTCTTTGACCTAAACATGTTTTTAGCTGACATCAGATCGGAACTGTCCAAGTTCAGAGACCGGGCAGTCATACCTTGTGCCTTCTTCATTGCCCGGCTAAAATACACTGAGAACCTGTGTATAGTGTGTGAATTTATTACTAAATATCAACCTGTACTGAAAGATATGCTAACGTGTAACATATTTTACTATAACACTAGTTGATAATGAAAATATTTGTAAAAAATCTGTGTGTGTGTTTTATTAACTGTATTTTCTGACAACCAATCTGTTTGCGCGAATTCATAGAGGAGGATTTGAAATAAAAAATACTTTTAACATCTTTCCTTTATTCATAGCATAATACAAATTATTTAATGTCTTTGGTGTTGACCCAAGAATTATGGGTCTTATCAAAACCAAGCCCTTTCACATAGGACTTAGTGCCTTTTTTTCTCAACACTCGTTCGATTAAATGCATGTCAATAGATAAAGTCTTTTGTAGTTATTGCTCGTAAAACCCTCCGCTGATTGGTTTGCCTTTTTTTTTTTTTTTTGTTCCCTCAGGGCTCGTCCGCGGCCTTGCCGCCCCGATAGCACCGCAACCCTTGGTTGATTGTGCATACCCCTAGTCTTACTCCACCCATTCCAAAATCACTGTGCCTTGAACTAGTCTGCACAGCGATTGGTAGGGTGAAGTTTTATATTGCTCTGTCTCCGGTCTAGAGTGACCGTAGATCAGTTGTCTTTTCCGGTCCAGAGCTATACACTCGCACAAGATGTGCTGGGCTGATTCCTCCCCCTCGCCGCAGAGTCTGCATGCGAGGTCCCCTTCGAACCGCCCCATTTTATGTAGGTGTTTCTTGACGGCCATGTGTCCCGTCAAGAGACCTGTTGTGTTTCTGAGCTGTCCTCTGCTAAGGTTTAGCAGCTCCACAGCTCTCTTTGAACTGGGTCCGTCAATTATTGACTTCCCATGTCTGAGCCCTGGACAGTCCGCCCAGTACACCTTGTGTTGGTTTCTGACCCAGGACTTAATGGCTCCCCTGGCAGTGCTCTTTGACACGCCCAGAGCCGGTTCTGGTCCCATAAATGGTTCTGCTGACCCCCTCTTTGCGAGACTGTCAGCTTCTTCATTGCCTTTGACCCCCGAGTGACCCGGCACCCAGATGAGGGTCACCTCATTCTGCCCAGCCAGGTCGCTCGTCTCGTCTCTGCACTCACTCACCAGCCAGGAATTTACCCGTGGGCTACTTAGTGCCTTAAGGGCTGCCTGGCTGTCTGTGGCTATGAGGATCCGCTTGTTGGTGTAGCCCCTCCTCTTGTTCTCCCGCACACAGTGCAGGATGGCGTACATCTCGGCCTGAAACACCGTTGCATGGGCTCCGAGGGAAATACTGTGACTTACCCTCGGTCCTTCCGAGTAAACACCTGCCCCCGTCCCACGCTCCCCGCCAGATCCGTCCGTGAACCAGACGAGCGCGTCCCGTGGTATGCCCGGTGTCTCCTCCCGCCATGCCCCGCGATCAGGGATTTCCACTGTGAAGTTGCTTTCCCTGCACATTCGCGGGCTCGCGAAGTCTGACCTCATTTCAAGCATGGGTTCCTTCACGATCTCCTGAATTTTGCAGTGGCCCCTGAAGCCTGGGTTGATCTTCAGTCTACCATTGCAGGCTAGTCTGTATAGTCCTAGCCTGGCCTCTCCCATAATAACGAAGTGTAGGGGGGGGTAGATCCAGCAACACCTCCATGGCGGCTGTTGGGGTTGAAGACATGGCCCCTGTGATGCCTAGGCAAGCCATCCTTTGGATCTTGCCTAGTTTTTGTTTGGCACTGGATTGTGTCACCTTAGGCCACCAGACCAGTGCCGCATATGTTAACGATGGTCTGACCACCCTTGTGTACAGCCAGTGGGCCATACTAGGTCTTAGTCCCCACGTTTTTCCATATAGCCGCCTAGTGACGGCTAAGGTCATGACTGCCTTACGCAGTATTTTTCCAATGTGACCATTCCAGGTTAGCTTAGAGTCCAATACGACCCCAAGATATTTTACCTCCCTGGCCATTGGAACGCTCCTACCGTATAGAGTGAGAGTTCTGTGGCTTTCACACTTCCTCCTCCTCGTAAACGGCACGACGGTTGCTTTCTCGGGGCTCACCCCGAGCCCTTGATCAACCGTCCACCCTTCCACCACTTTCAGTGCAGTCTGCATACGCTCCCACACTGCCTGTGTGACCTTTCCTCGGACTATGATGACAATGTCGTCCGCATAGCCCTGTACCTCATACCCCCCTCCCGAGAGCCTCCCCAGCAGGCCGTCCACGACTAGACACCAGAGCAAGGGAGACAGAACGCTCCCCTGCGGACACCCCGCCGCGACCCCCGCCAGCAGAGTCCCTCCCGCGAGTGAGGTGAACACCGCCCTGTCCCTGAGCATGGAACCGATCCACCTGCAGCAGGTCTCCTCTATTCCACGCTCCCGGGCAGCTGCCAGAACCGATCCGAACGAGGTGTTGCTGAAGGCCCCCTCTATGTCTAGGAAGGCCCCCAGCGCCACCTCCTTGTTCTCCAGCGTATTCTCCAGTTTCAGCACCAGTTGGTGCAGTGCTGTTTCTGTTGAGAATCCTGCTCTGTATGCATATTGTCCGCAGTGTAGAGGATATGCTTCCAGTACACCGCCCCTAATGTGCCGGTCGAGCAGTTTTTCCACTGTTTTCAGCAAGAAGGACATGAGACTTATTGGCCTCAGGGACATTGCCTGGTCTGTTGGACGCCCAGGTTTAGGAATAAATACAACCCTGGCCAGTCTCCATGCCCTCGGAATGTACCCCAGAGCCAGGCTGGCCCTCATAATGAGGGTAAGCACCGGCGCCAGTATATCTATCACCTGTTGGAGCATGATGGGCATTATTCCATCAAATCCCGGCGATTTGTATGGCTTAAAGCTGTTAATGGCCCATCTGATTTTGCTCCAGGTAACCACCTCTTTAGCGACTGTCCAGTCTACTCTAGATGCCCGCCTATAAGGCGCCTCTATTTCTGAGTGTTCCCAGTCCGGAGGTGATTGGTTTATTATGTTACAGCCGGGGAAGTGCGTCTGGAGTAAAATTTCCATAGTTTCCTCCCCCGAGCTTGTAAAGCCTCCCGTGGGTGTTCTAAGGGAGCCTATGTTAGTCTGAGGGCCCTTAGACAGGATCTTGTGTAGTCGAGCACTCTCGGACGTGTTTTCCACTTCTTCGCAGTGCCTCCTCCACGACTCCTTCTTGGCGTCCCTCAGTCTTTTGTTATAGGTCGATAGGGCCTGTCTATATTCATCCCATGCTCCCGACCTTTTGGCCGCGTTAAACAGCTTACGAACCTGCGTCCTCCTTTGCCTGAGGTCCTCGTTCCACCATGGGACGTTCCTGGTGGACACCCTCATTTTCAGGGGGCAGTTGGCGTTATAGGCCGAGGTAATTGCGTCTCGCAATTGGACTGCTGCAATCTCGAGGTCTATTGAATCCCTTATGGCCCTCTCAACCCCCCGCAGTTCCACAGCTAGGTCTGCCCTGTAGGCTTCCCAGTCCGCCTTGCGGGGGTCCCGGTACCATACCGTTTCTCTTTCGACTTTGGCGATTTCAAACCGGATGTATCTGTGGTCTGAGCTACTCACTTCCCCAGACACAGCCCATCTTTTAACAAAGTCACCCAGAAACTGGGTGGAAACTGTTAGGTCTAAAACTTCCTCACGCCGTGTTGTGACGAATGTCGGTTTATTACCTCTATTCAATATGTCTAAATTAAATTTCATAAAGAATTGTAAAAGTGCCTCACCCCTAGAGTTTGTGTCGGAGCTACCCCACAACTCATGGTGCGCATTCGCATCCATGCCGATGATGGTCTGCCATCCACCTGCTCTGCTACCCACCATCAGCTGCTCCAATTCGTTGGGTGGAGGAGGGTCCGTGCTGTCCCCTGGCAGATAGGCTGACGCGACAGTAATGTCCCTCAGCCCATCCGCTCCTCCACATCGGATTTTGATCGTTGCCAGGTCCCTGGAACAGAAATTCATTAGAGGGAGAAACTCTATCCCTTCCCTGACAAAAATGCAGGCCCTCGGATTCTCGCTGGACCTGCTGTAGATGAGCTTTCCATTAGCTCCGCCGAGTCCCTTGATCTCTCCTTTGTAGGAGTACGGTTCCTGGATGAGGGCCACATCCGTGTTCCTCAGAGCCATTAGTAGTCCGGCCGTGGCTGCCCTACTGTGTTGGAGGTTGACCTGAAGGAACCTAAGTCCCATTAACCCTTAATTGCTTCCCCAGTGGGCGGAAGCTAACCCTTCCCATGCCCCAGAATGCCTTGAAGGAGGTTCCTTCAAGGGCTCTGTAAGATGTCGGGTCGATCGAGAAGGCGAGCGTCTGTCCTTTCTCCTCTGCCTTCCTGCTTAGAACCGACCAGTGTTGCGTCCCCAGTTCAGGGTTCTGGATCTTAAGTCTGCTGATCACCGTCTCCTGCGGGACGGTGTCAGGGATCCGTACGAGGACCTTGCGTCTCTTTGGGAGTTCCTTGGGCTCGACGGCTGTCAAGTCCGCCCCCTCCCAAATCTGACCGAGGCCCCCGATCGTTTTCCGCAGCCAGTCCCGCGACTGCGGGCCGGCACAGGTTATCCAGAGGATGCCCCCCGTCAGGCGCGTCCGGTGGAACTGAGGCGGGCTCTCCCCTTCCTGAAGAGAGTCCACTGCAGCTACCACCGCAGCCTGGATCAGGTCCGCCTTCCCCTGGTCTAGCGTGACCTCAGGATGGCGTCTGTCAATCACCGCCATCCCGAGGCCCTCCGCAGCCTCCCTGTAAGAGCCAGTCTGCGCCGGTGTTCCGGCCTTAGTTCCTTTGGGAGGTCTGTCTGTAGTAGGCGTGCTAGAGCCAGAGCGCGGCGTCTTCCGACTCGCACTCTCCTCTTGCGCCTTTACAGGCACCCTGGCCCTTTTGGAACGTCTGTCTGTAGTGGGCGTGCTAGAGTTCGAGCGCGTCCTCTTCTGACCCGCACTCCCCTCTTGCGCCTTTACAGGTTTCTCGACCGTCCAGGTCCCGGCCGCCATTTTTTGCGCCCTCCGGAGCTTCTTTCTTTGCGCCCCGGTTGGTTTGCCTTGCATGTCTTCTAGTAAATATGTCACTGGGTTGGTAAGGTGCACACTGGCCACCTTAAATAACTCTGCGGACCAGCGCGGTGTATAACCTTTCTCAAATAATATTTTTTCCTTGCTTATACGTACAACTTCGCCCACTTTAAATTTAGTTTGTACCGACACCGGTATAGTGTTGGAGTAGACCTTCTTACGAACAGTTGCCTCGTTTTTCCTAGTGACATCCGGAGGTTTGACACCGATGGTGCGATAAATAGTTGCGTTGTATGTAGCTCTGACATCGGGTAGGATATGTAGCCACTTGTAAGACCCAGACAAGTGAACGTCAGTTCCCACTCGGCCGTTACACGGTGTACATCGGTGTGAAACAGTCTTGATTGTTTTTGAATCAAAACAGAAAAGTATAACATTATAAAGATATAAAAGTGTAAATAATCATCACGAATAACCATTCAGATAAGTACACATAAAATAAGTTATATTTAATTATTATTTTTTAACTTATAAATCATAATTATATTAACTAAATAATACAGGTAGTTGGAATGGATGTAGATACGGGTGGCCTTGAGAGGCCACCCGATAAAGAAGATAGAGATAATATTAACACAAACATAAACTTAATTACCGGTGAAAATAACTTAAATAAAGATTTCCAGTATATAGATTTTAACAATAAATATAAACCATCAGATAAGGGTCCATATTTTGTTCATGTTGAAAGTAAACAAAGGAACTCTTCGAGATTATTACCGGTAAAAGTGGGTTTCTATTTATATAAAAGTGAATTATTCAAGAAATCTGTAGTAGATATTAAGATAGTATGATTCAACAGGGTTAAAGTTATTTTTAATTCATTTGATTTCGCAAATAAATTAGTAAATAATGAGTGTATCTTAAATAACAATCTTATTGCTTACATTCCGAAGTACTACACTCCAAAAAAAAAGGAATAGTGAGGTTAGTAGATACATTCTTTGATACTGAATACTTAGAAAAAGAAATAGAATCCAATAAGAAGGTGGTAGAAGTAAAACGGATGTTTACAAGAGTTCGAGACGATAAAGGTGAAAATAAATTAGTACCGCGACAAATAATTATTGTATCGTTTCTCGGTGATACTTTACCTGATCAAATCAGGATTAATGGCGTTTATTTTAGCGTAGAACCCTACATATACCCTATAGTTAAGTGTATGAACTGTTTACATTACGGACACACGACTAAGATATGCAAAAAATCACAGAAAATTTGTAAAAAGTGTGGCGAAAATCATGAGTCAGAACATTGCGAAAACGATATTTTTTGTATATATTGTAAAACCAACAATCATTCAACAACCTCTAGATCATGTCCAGTTTATATAAAACAAAAAAATATTAAAAATATTATGGCAAATCACAACGTTAGTTTTAAAGAAGCAGAAAAAATTGAACAAAATCCTAATTATGCTAAAATAAGGACTTTCAATAGATTTCAAATATTAACAGACCACAACGAATACCCTCCTCTACCAAGTCAGACAAATAGATCTAATACAGAGAATGGAGAGCATTTACGCTCAACATACACACAACGAACCACTCACAGACCTCGCTCCAACTCAAACATTCAAACACAACAGAAAAAACGGGAAGCATCTAGATCACCCAGCCCCACACAATCCAAAGAACACACCCATTCATTTACAGCAAACCCTTCTAGACAAGACTTTATAGATTATAGACAAAGAATAGCAGACCAAATAATAAATTTAGTTACAAATCTGATAAAGAAAATAAGTCCTCAAATAAGTGAGGGAAACATAGATAAATATAATGTTCGCAATTCAGTATATTAAATCAAATAGGAAAAATAATGACAACAATGATTCAAGTCGCTCAGGGAATTAGGTTAATTCAATGGAATTCATATTCAATAAAAAAGAACAAAAACAATTTGAGTAATTTTTTGTCGAAAAAACAGGCTGAAATAATTATTCTGAGCGAAACCTGGTTAAAGACAGACGACGTTTCGTTTTCTTTTCATGGCTACAACTTGGTGAGACAAGATAGGGTGCAACGCCGAAGAGGCGGTGTAGCTATATTAATTGAAAATAGTTTTAATTGTAACGAATTAGACCTGAGATGCATACCAGATAATAATGTGGATATATGTGGTGTACATGTATCTCAGTTGGACGTAAACATAATCAGCGTGTATAAACCACCAGATGGTAGATTAGTTAGTGAGCAATGGAAAAAAATTTAAATCAATTTAGTAATAAGAGAACGATTATTGGAGGTGATTTCAATTGTCATAATGGGGCATGGGGATCACTAAGAAATGATAGAAATGGCATTAATTTGTTAGAGGCCGTAGACAATACAAGTTTTATAATAGCTAATGACGGTTCTCCCACTAAAATCACCAGACCTTTGGAATCGCCTTCAATGATCGACCTAACTTTAATAACTCCAGATTTGGCACAGAAAACAAATTGGTTTGTTGTGCAAGATAATCTTGGCTCTGATCACTTTCCGATAATAATCGAGTTAAATGAAAGGTGTAATAAAAATAATAAAATTCCATATACGCTTTGGCATGAAAACACGGCAGATTGGGATTCATTCAAACATTCCTTAGATGAAAATCTAAGAGCTTTACCAGAAGACCCTTCAGAAAAATTCACTAAATTAGTTACATGCATCACAGATGCGGCTAACAAATCCATGAAAAAGACATCTATCGTTTCAAAACATCATAAAAAACCGGTTTGGTGGGATCTTGAATGCAACGAGTTGATAACCAAACGAAAGAAAGCTTTACAAGAATATATGAAAATATCAAACTGGGAAAACTTTCTAAAACATAAACAAACTGAATCGTTCGTGGAAAAAAAATTCAAAGAAAAAAGTAGACTCGCATGGAAATAATTTGTTAGCACTTTAAACAAAAGTACTTCAATCACAGAAATTTGGAATTTTGTTAAAAAAATTAACGGAAAATACTCAAACAGTGCACCAAAATTTCCAGACCAGGACAAGGCAAGAACATCCTTAGAAGAAATAGCTCCTCTGGGAGCTTCCTTACCAATTGGTTACTTTCAACATGTCTCACAATTTCAGGAAATTGAAGAGGAAATAACTATACAGGAGCTCAAGAATGCAATGAAATCCACAAAAAATACAGCACCAGGTAAAGATAAAATCACTTACTGTATTTTAGAAAACATGAGTGATTTAGCAAAAATAGTTCTACTGACAATATACAATAACTGGTGGGTCAAAGGTGAATATGTTGAAGAGATGAAGGAGATTATTGTTTGCCTATTGCTGAAACCAAAGAAAGACCCAAGTAAAATAACGTCATACATGCTTATATCCTTACTTAGTTGCATTACGAAGACATTCGAAAAAATAATAAAAACAAGACTGGAATGGTTCTGTGAAAAAAATGGAATACTCTCACCCCAATAGTATGGTTTTAGAAAAGGAGTAGGCACAATGGAAGCTGTGAGTCATCTGGTGACGGATATGCAAAGCGCATTTACAAGAAACGATTATGCCATGTGTCTATTTGTAGATTTGAGATGTGCCTATGATTGCGTTAACCTCCACATATTATTTAATGACCTCAAAAATTATAATATACCTCATAATGTAGCATTAAACATTGTTAGTCTATTCCACGAAAGAAAAATCTACGTAAGGGACAATAACAATCAATCCCACGGTCCAAGAATATTAAGAAGAGGCCTACCACAGGGTTCTTTGCTTAGCCCAATTCTCTTTAATCTATACTCCAGAAGTTTACATGATAAAGTGGGCAGAAAAGTTCGCTGCATACAATATGCAGATGACATATGCATTTACACTACAGCACCAACATACGATGAATGCTTAACGAAAATGAGAAGTGCAATATTCTCGTTAAAGGCATGGAGCCTAGAAAAGCAGCTACAAATTAATTTGGAAAAAACGGCAATCATGGGACTCACTAGGCACCGTATTCATTGGCCACAATGTATCCAGACAGACCAGATTGATATAAAGTTAGTAAACACATACAAATATTTGGGAATCACAATAGACAGCAAGCTTTTATGGACAAAACATGTAGAATGCCTTGTAGCAAAGTGTGAGCGAGGTATTAATTTACTAAAAATGATCATAAATTGTAAATGGGGAGCAGATGTCAATGTAGCCCTTCTATTCTATAGAACATACATAAGATCCATTCTGGATTATGGTAGTATAGTTTATGGCAGTGCATGCAAATCAAATATAAAAAAGATAGAACGAATACAACGTAAAGCCCTCAGAATAGCAATGAAGTCAACATCCATAGATATTGTATTTGCTAAAGCCCTAGAACCCCCGATGCATATAAGAATAATCTATTTGGCGGAAAAATTCCTACTAAAAATGAGAAGTACAGATCAAGAGTTGGTAGATCAATTACATAGTTTATTTATTGAAACTTTGACGAACAAATATTGGAAAAGTAAGAGCAAACCACCACTTACTCAGGCATATTACAACACATTAATGTACGAACATATAGCACCACCAGTAACACTTAACTTACCGTATAAATATATGGTACAGCCAATGCAGGTACACATTCCTGAGTACACTGACAATCCATCATTAAATCAGATTATATTTAAGAAGATAATACACGGTAAGTTTTTAGACTATTTGTGTATATATACCGATGGGTCCAAAAGTAAAAAGGGAGTAGGAGCAGCTTATTTAATAAAAAAACGAAAAACCCACGATATGTTTAAACTAGCGGATTTAACATCTATACATACAGCGGAATTATACGCGATAGAAAAAGCAGTTAACTGGGTGGTGGAAAATCAAGTAGAAAACGCTTTAATTATCACTGACTCCCAATCAGCCGCTAAAACAATACAATACAGTCACGTGCATATTAATAACCATCCATCGTTGTGAAACATCAGGAAAAATATTTGTGAACACCCCAATATCAAGGTGACTTTCTTATGGGTTAAAGCTCACAGTAATATACAGGGTAATGAAGAAGTAGACCAACTATCGAAAACAGCATCAACTCAGGGGCACCATCAGGTTATAAAGCTACCATACACAGAATTTGTATTTGACATTAAAAGAAAAATCAAAATTATTTGGGAAAGAGAATGGTTCTCATATACACAGAAAACATCCAACAGATATAAACTCCTTAATCCCAAATTACCAGAAGAAAGTCAGTTAAAAACAATATTTAGTTTACATAGAAAAGCTTTAACCACCATAATAAGGCTCAGGAATAATCACGGTAGATATAGATGCCACTTATATAGAATAGGTGTAGAATCCACACCGTACTGCAGCTGTGATGAACAAACGGTCTGTGATATAGATCAAATATTGTTTTCATGCAGGAATTATGAGAGACAAAGATTACAGTTGTTATCGGGAATAAAACAAGTAACAGAGATCCAGCTTCCTTTAAACACAAACTATATTCTTAGCTTAAATAACATAGATGTATATAAATTAATACATAGATTTTTCATGAACATAGATGTAGGTTTATAAGAATGTATATGTATAAATGTGTATATATGTATATGTGTATATGTGTATATATAAATTAAAATAAAATAAAATTATATCAATGTACTGAACATAAATCCTAATGTCTGTCCTTTTGTATACCCAGCCTTTCCGTGGCCCAATTCAGTATGTCTATGAGCCTTGGCGGGTCCCTAGGCGACAATGTGTCCCAGTCATTCCTTAAATTTAAGTATTTAAAAAATGAAATATATATATATATATATATATATATATATATATATATATATATATATATATATATATATATATATATATATATATATATATAACCAACTTAAAATAAACAAAAAAAAAGGTGAAGAATTATTTAAAAAAACAGATTATGTGCCTATATAGAAATTGAAAATCAGTTTTAAAATAAAAGTATAGTAATTAAAATTCTATTGTAATTTTGATGTATAGATAAGGTAGGCATGTTTGGATTGTATGTGTGAAGCAGTGGGTGAAAGAAAGTATGTATGTTTTTAAGATATCATGTAGGCGTATATTGGTAACACTAATGTAATGATTGTGTTTACGTGAGATTGTGGATATATGTATCCATTTGGATTTCATTTATAATTCAAAGAATCTGCGAATATAGTTATCACCTGTAGGTTTGCCGCACTGGGTGTGGTTATGATTCGAAACAAAACTTTAGTATAAAAGTCACACACACACACACACACACACACTCGCACGCACGCACGCACGCACGCACCCACGCACGCACGCACGCACGCACGCACGCACGCACGCACGCACGCACGCACCCACGCACCCACGCACCCACGCACCCACGCACCCACGCACCCACGCACGCACCCACACGCACGCACGCACGCACGCACGCACACGCACGCACGCACGCACGCACCCACCCACGTACGCGCGCACGCACCCACGCACGCACGCACGCACGCACCAACGCACGTTTATAATTTGGGAAAGGAAAAGTTTAACATTTTTTAAGTAAATAGTTTTGTTAATGACCGCAAAGGGAAATGTTAAAATCCTAATAAATATACGAATTCAAATTCGAGCCTCACCAGGGGGATGTCGCGTATTATGAAAGATCGACGATAGGTTTAGATGCTGCAAAGTTGCAACATTTCGTGCCCTTTAATATCTCGCAGGGAAAGCCAAGTTTTGCAACTGTCGTTAAAAAATTTGTCAAAAAACTGAAAAAATGCAATTTTCAATTTTCGCCTCTTATTTATTTAAACTTGTATAAAGAAACGAAAAACCCATTCTTAAGTCATTTCAATATATATATATATATATATATATATATATATATATATATATATATATATATATATATATATATATATATATATATATATATATAGGGTGTATATAGAGTAGAAATACTTGTTAGTGTTTAAAGTTTACGCCAGTAAATCAGCTATACGTACAGGGATTAAATTGGTCGAGTTCACTAGGCGCCAACAGTTGAATAGGTGTGTAAACGTATGCGTTCATCAGCCCCGCTGAGCTTTTGTTGGAACTTAACTGTTGTCAATTTGTCAAAACGGAATGACAGACACAAGTTACACAATAGTGCTTGGAGTCAACTGTACGTTCATCAGTCTCTAACTGCTGAAATGTCTCGATAGTCAGCAGATGGGCAATTAACTCAGATCTTGGCGCCTGGTAAACTCTATGTTTAGAAAATTTATATAAGTTCAAACCTGTAAGAATAAAGAAAGTAGAAAAATTCACTATACAAATAAGCGCAAATACTTTGTTACGGTGATGTCACATATTTAGATAACACATGAAGAGTTTTAAAATCAAGATAGGTACCGAGACGAAATAAAACGCCACTAAACAAAAACATAACAAAAATGTAGGTTCTATTCATCATGAGCACCATTTTAGATAAAATATGTTCTAATAGGCCTTTCGATTTATGTAATTTTGATTACAAAATTCCATTCTTTGCAATATCGATAAAGATTAGAGCACGTCACTAGCTATGTTTTGATTTAAATACAACTTAAGCGAATAATAAATAAACTTAACTCTCTACAAAATAATTAAATAATTCTGTAGACATGTGACAGTGTTAAATAAATTTTAAGATAACTAACCTGTTGCATATCAGCTCTTTTTGTAAAACTTTGGCCCTTTTTAGCTGGTCGAAAAGCATCACAAACACTGTTTAGTCACCCACTAACACTAATAAAGTCGTAAAGAATAATTTGCACTTGTATATTTAAATTCCCAAACAACACACTACTTTATACGTAGAAGATACAGAGTATCCCACGACGAATTCCCGAGATCCATTTCTCGGAAAATAGCCTTTGGAAAATTTTGAAAATTAGGCAGTTTACTGAAGTCGGTGGGGGCAACTCGGCTAAAGTATTCTTAAGATTGTGGCACTTCCGATTATGCACGGTGTTGATGTTAACTTGCTTATTTTAAATAGGATAATCTATATATTGTTACATTTTTAACTTCTCCGTGAAATTTTAGACACATTCTATGTATAATGTCCTATACCGGAGACCAACCGTTTTTGACATATCTCAAATTTTATGTCAAGAATGACGTTTGCAGGCCTAAACATAACTATCAGTTTATCCTATATGAAAGCCTTTATCATTTAATATAGGTTGGTTTCCTTGTAGAAGCTGATTTACTTTATTATTTTGATAATAAATCAATACAGGAAAATCAAAAACTCATATTGAAAATTGAATTGAAAAAATCGTTGAAACTCTTTTTTCTCAAATAGAATTCCTTGTTTTTATCATACTATTTTATTTGGCATTAAAAAGAGGGTAACTTTGTATATGGCTGGCTATGCCAAAAATTTGTGGTTTTAGAAATATTGGCAATTTAACATTTTATTATTGTAAAAATGTTATACGGCTTTCAAGTTTTGTTGTTAGTTGGCCATTAATTTTTTAGCGGCTCAAAATAAAACTTTAGAGCACTACAGACACATCACTATTGGTTGTCATTTGACAAATACTTATTGCTAATAATCATGGCGGTGCGATTAAATTATACGCACTAGGATTATTTTTAAGGTGTAAATATTTAGGCGGAATGCAACAAAGTTCGATCAAGAACAGAAACCAAATAGTGTTAAACGAATAATGGAAAATTACAAAACTTTTGACATCGCCAAGACAAAAATCTATAGAAGAAAACCAATTTACCCTACTAAAAGAAAACCATACCTACACAGGGTAACAACTTATTTTAATAAATGTTCAAAATTTCCATTTTGAACTTCCAAACATTTTTTTCCTCTTCGAGTTAGTTCTTCATGGAAGGCCGCTCTAATTGAATTTGGAGATAGGCTTTCGAACGCGCCATTCACCCTTGCCATACAGTGCCCCATCGTTTTCACTGGATTGAAAAAACGATGTTTATTATCGTTCCCCAGGTAAAGTAATCCAACACAGTCAAATAAGGAGAACGAGAAGGCCAGAGAAAAGGCCAGTAGTTGGCAATCTACTTGTCATCAAATGTTCTTAGTAAACGAAACCGTTCTGTGGGGTAGGGCGCCATCACGTTGTTAAAAAATTTGCTTGTGTTCCGCTAGAGGTAAATTGCTCAAATATTGATGATTCATCTCTTCCAGAATATTTAAATATGTATATCTTAAAAAAGTTAATACATAATTTAGAATGGGGAAATAATTTGCAATGTATGGTTAATGACTTACCATTCAAGTTTTCTTAATAAATTATATTATATTATATTCTATCAGTTTTTACAGCACAAAAGACTAGCTAGCTATTTTGAAAATTCCGGGTTCTTACTGCATAACGATTTGAATTACTCCAAAAATAAGAATTTTGTGTTTTAAAAAGAACATTTTTCATAGATTTTGCTTCATCAGTCCTAATTATGCTGTCAAAAAAATCGAGAGTCGTCTTGTATCATCGTTCAAATGAATTTACAAAACTCTTTTCTGCGTATCCATTTCTCTCAGATGTTGAACCAAAGATATTGAATAAGGGTGGAAGTTGTGCTTTAACGGAATTCTGTGTATCAAGCTCTTCGAAAGTCCTCTCTGCAGAGCTACTTGTCTTAAGGATGGTATTTCTTTTATGAATTTTTGCCTTCACGGTGCCAAAAGTTTTGTAAGTTTCTATTATTCGCCGAACACTCCTCCCCGACGGCTTTTGTTTATCTCGATATCAGCAAATATTTGGCACGTTCTTGATAAAACGTGGTTACATTCACCATAATAATAAATAAATTTTAATAATCTTTGTGACTGTAATTCAGTCGCCCCGGCATAATTTTTATAAATAATTGTCAAATGACAACAAATATTGAGGTTTTTGTAGTTCTCGATAGTTTTTTTTTGAGAGGCGTCGCCGTCATGATTACATAACGGGGTCAATTTGAATATATATATATATATATATATATATATATATATATATATATATATATATATATATATATATATATATATATATATATATATATATATATATATATATATATATATATATATATATTATTGCGTTTATTGAATTAAATTATACAATATGCAATACACAATAAGTCTATGACATGTGCTGTGTTTTTACAAAATTTAACGGGTTCAAGCAAAAAATCATTGGCAAAATTGTGGACCAAGTTCACTATACTTCAAATTTTGACATTCTAAATGGAAAATATTTCTTACTTTAACTTCCTCCTCTCAATTGTTCTATTGTTACCTCCATTTACCAAAGTTCTTGACCTCGTTATACTTATTTTTCAATCACGGGTCAACCATAATAGCCCATATTTTTTTCAAAAATAATAAACTATTCTATGCCGAATGACATCGCTTTGACAGTAATATATGTATATATCATACCGATAACTGAAAAAGTAATGGGCCGATTTTGATCAAATTTGGTGAGTACCTTCCTTTTGCAAGTGGCTTGGATAAGTTCGGTACCCAAGAAAATCGGCCCAGGTTTTGCTGGAAAATTTTGTGTTTTCTTTCTAAAAAAAAAATATCTCCGGAAATAACAAAGTAAGGGCAACGAAATTCGGTACGCGTGTTTGTAATATAAAGAGTGAACCATGTACCATAATTTGCATTTCTAAATTTAAAGATATAAAAGTTATGGGCAGTTAAAAAAAATTTGGAGTTTTCCTCAAAACATGTGTTCTGCGAACCCTTAAGTCATTGCCCTTCATTTTACTAAAATATTTACAAAAAATTCGTTTCAAATAGACCCCCTCTCTGATGCTTTGGCCGTCGGTTTAGTTAAGTTGATGCTTTCGCTGTACGTTTAGTTATGTTTATGGTTTAACGGTCTATAATTTTTGGCTAATTTTCGTAGAACAAATTCGTTAATGCATTTTTGCATTTTTTATCGAAATATGATGCATAGAACCGAAGTTGGAAGAGAGTGCAAGCATAGATGTCATATGGGGAGAAATGGAGGAAGCCTTGATAAGGGTCGCAGAAGGTGAACTAGGTCATAAGCGGAAAACACAGAAACACAGTTGGATGACAGCAGAAATCATGACACTTTTCGAAGAAAGGAGAAGATGCATAAGTCAAGGATATCCAGAGAGCTATAAACACATCCAAATACTTATTAGGTGAAAAATAAGAGCGGCAAAGAATGGCTGGTTAAAGAAGCAATGCGAGGATATAGAACAACTACAAGAGCTGCACGATGAATTTAACATACACAGAAGATAAAAGAGGTGTCCGGAGTTTACCGGAAGAGATACTTTTCTAATGTAGAAAACGAACATGGGGAAATTGCACAAGACGATCGGCAGCGAAGAGTTATTTGGGAGGAATATATTAACAACCTTTTCGACGATAATAGACCTGACATAGAGATTGCGGAGGACGTAGACCTGTCTGGACCCCATATCACCAAAGAAGAAATTGTAAGAACAATAAATACGTCAAAGGCCAGAAAGGCAGTTGGCCCGAACTGCATACCTGTCAAACTACTAAAAATACTAGACGACAGGGGAATTTCCGTACTGCACAGAATATTTAACAAGATATATAACATGGGGGAGTTCCCTGCCAAGTGGATTACATCACATTTTATCCCCCTGCCAAAAAAGAGTAACGCAACGAAGTGCGAGGACCATAGGCTGATCAGTCTAGTAAGCCACACGTTAAATATATTCCTCAAGATTATTTACTACACAATTTCCATAAAATGCGAAAGAGAGGTAGGGTCCACACAATTTGGATTTAGAAGGGGACTAGGTACGTGAGAGGCTAAGAATTAGTAAAATGTTACGTGTGGTCAGTGTTACTATATGGTGTGGAGGGCTGGACGCTGAAGGTGAATACCATGAATAGACTTGAAACCTTTGGAATGTGGACATACAGACGTATACTAAAAGTCTCATGGACGGCCAGAAAAACAATCGAAGAGATCCTAAGAACGGTTAAAAGAGAACGTGAACTGGTGAACACCATCAAGCGCAGAAAAACAGCATATCTGGGTCACGTAATACAGAATGAAAGATACAAATTCCTACAATTAGTAATCGAAGGAAAGATCGAGGGGAAGAGAGGAGTCGGAAGTAAGAGGATGTCATGGCTCAGAAACGTGAGAGAATGGATAGGACTCAAAACTGTAGGAGACCTATTCAGCTCCATCAGAAATAGGGAAGAATGGGCACATGTGATCGCGAATATCCATTAATGGATAAGCAATAGAAGAAGAAGAAGATGCATGTTTGTAAGAAAAAAATCTGGACGCAGTAAGTGCGTTTTGGTAGCGAACTTTAATGAAATCCTTTAAATTTCAATAACTCAATTTGCTATTAACCTAAGGTTTGTTGGCTAGGAAACCAACTTTAAGTTTATTTTCGGAAAATTTTTGAACAATTTTAAACAATAAGTAGTTTTGATGAAATATGGTAGATTGTTTCTACTGCATAGGCTATACCAGTAATCAGATTGATGCCTGCTCGCATTTGCTATTAAAAACATTTTAATGAAAATTCACTTCCATAACGCACTTGCTGCGTTTAGACTTTTTAAAATATAAAGTATAGTACTATTCTAGGAATAATTTTTGCTTTTGAAAAAAGCAGCAGCGTATTGTATTTTCATTTCAAATAGTACGCCAAGGTCATATTTATGTGGGTGCGGCTGGTTAAATTTAAAAATGTTTTTTTTCCTCCTCAAATATGTGTATATAGCCCAAATTTAGACACCAAATTTCATAAAAATAGATAATCTAGATCTTTTTTTAAATAGCAAGATATGATTTTTTTGCACTCACGGAAAGCACATCTCCTTCTTAGCAACGGCACTATGAAAATGTAATCGGGATTAATAAGAAAAAATCGCAAAAAAAGTTTCTTAAAAATTACCTTCGGTTGGATTTCATTAATCAATTTCTTATCAAGTTCCAATTCTAATTGAAAAATTGTGATAGTATTTGCAGCTGCCAATTTTAAGCATTGTTTTCTGCCAGTTATATGTAGTTTGTAATACTTTAGAGAGCTTCATATTGGAAAATAGAGAATTTATAGAAATGAATTATTATTATTATGGCAGAATTGAGCAAAAAGCTAAGAATTGATATATTATTGATGTTGGGCTACGGTGACAGGAAGCTTTGTAAAGAAATGTGCATGTTTTTTCATGAGTCTGGCCACAAATTAATGAAGTGTATGTGTCTAGAACACTGAAAAAAATTAACGAAACTGGTAGTGTCAATGATAAGCCAAGAATAGGAAGACCAAAAACGGCTGTAGCTGGTAATAACGCATTAGATATATTGTCTTTTTATTAAACCCACCATGTGTCTACAAATTAAGTTACTACATTACACAGCCTTTCAGAAAAATCTGTGGTAACTTTGCTAAAAAGGAAAAGAAAGAATTTCACCCATATAAAGTACAGCTAGTACAGGAACTTGTAGTTGGCGATTTTTAGAGGCGTGTTGAATTTTGTTACATTATGGCAAATTTAATGAGAAGCCGGACTTTAGTAGAAATTATCGTTATTGGTCTCAGCAGAATAGACATTGGATGCTGGAGACTCAAACGCAACGACCACAAAAAAATTATGTATGGACTGGTATACTAGACAGTAGTAATATTGGGCGGTTATTTATTGAGGGAAATCTAACATCTGAAAAGTATTAAATTTTTTTAAGAGAAGAAATTATACCACAGTGGTTGCAGTGAGCCCAGTCAATGAAGTTTGGTTTGATAAATATGGAGCTCACAATCATTTTGGCAGACGCGTGCGGCAAAATTGGATGAAGTTTTTAGAGAAAATTGAATCAGGCGCTGTGATGCACTTAAATGAACTGCTCGCCCTCTTGACTTGACGCCATGTGGTTGTTTTCTTAGGGTCGCTTGAGGAATGTTCTCTACAGAGACAGACCATTAAATCTGGAAGACCTGAAAGCTATAATTGTTGGCCAAACAAGATGGATTGTGTATTCCAGGTTAATTAGTTTAATAAATTTCTTTGAAACGCGAGTTCAATTATTTATTGATAATGGACAGCATTTTGAACATTGAGTTAGTTGACAAATATTATTGCTGTTTTGTTTTAGTTTTGTTTTGTCAGTCTCTTTTAGAATTAAGGTTAATAATTAAAGCTAGTTTGCCTATCATCTGCAGTGAGTGATTTTACAGCATTTGTTATGTTACTTATGCGTACAGGGTTGGTTTTAAGCGTGCTTCTGTTAAAAAAAACATTTTTGCGATCATCTGCATAATTACATTAGTTTTTCCTCCATTTTTTTCTAATTGAACCTAATTACATTTTTATAGTGGCGTATCAAGAACTAGACGCTATTTCCGAAATCGCGAAAAAATCATATCTTGCTACTTAAAAAGAAAGATTTAGTTGCCATAGCAACGAAATTGTTTACGCTATGATAAATTGAAGATCGTCACTTTGTAGCAAAAAATATGTCGAAAAGCTTTTAAGTTTTTTTTTTTGAATAAGGAATATTTCTGTAAATACAAATCCATCCTATACTAACCCTATAAGTATATATATATATATATATATATATATATATATATATATATATATATATATATATATATATATATATATATATATATATATATATATATATATATATACATATACATATGTGTATGTAAAATAATATATAAACTAATGTTTCCATCCCAAATATGAGTTGTTTCGTTTGAAGAATAGAGTAAATATTTTCTATGAAATTTCCCTAATAAATAAATTTAACAATATCTCAATATTCTTTGAAATATAACATACTACATAAAACCCACCGTTATCTCCTTTAGGGCCCAAGGTAAAATGATGTACCGTTATTCCCCGTCAACAACCCTTGCAGATGAAGCAGTAAAAAATAACAACAAAGACGCTATTTATAAAACCAGGGACAAGTCACTTGAAAACAGATCATTTACTACCTGCACGAGGTAAAAAAAAATTATATTTATCGGGACTTACACAAATTTTACCAAACAGTTGTCGGGCCTTACACACAATTACGTCTGTTTCAAAAATTGACCACGGAGGTCGCTTTTATCAGTCACTTTTATAGGGCCCGACAGTTTTAGTAACACGAACTCAAAAATACACACATGCATATAGTATGTATATCAGGACATCGTCAGAAAATTAGTTATTTATACTATTTAAGAGGTGGAGAATCCGAAAAACCACGTCTCTAAATTGTCGGGACGCGTGTATGGCCCGACAAGTTGGGAAGACCCGACAAGTCACGTCCATGCATGTGGTTTGTCCTCATAATTATACGGGGGGGCGCACGCACGCACGCACGCACGCACTCACGCACGCACGCACGCACGCACGCACGCACGCACGCACGCACGCACGCACGCACGCACGCACGCACGCACGCACTCACGCACGCACGCACGCACTCACGCACTCACGCACTCACGCACGCACGCACGCACGCACGCACGCACGCACGCACGCACGCACGCACGCACGCACGCACGCAGTGGCACAGTACAATTTGTTCCTCTTCGGTTTCTGAGATGGCAGTACCGTGCTGATTCTACAAACACTTCTTCCTTACAGAGAAAATTGAAGATAAAGAGATCCGTCACATTTGTAGTTCTTATTGCAGTGTGTCAAATGTCTGCCAGATATATTGTAATTTGGGACTGTGTTAAGAAAAACCGCCAGAATAAATGCAGTGTCAACAATGTGTTACATGCCTCTCGGTACAGTGTTGCCACGTGGCTCTTTGAATATCAATTTATTCTAAACTTGCATATTTCCGTTTACATTTTACAGCGTGAATCACATATCACCCGTACATGGTAACAGGCAATAGATAATATCACTTCTAAACTGTATTTGCCTATAAAGCATCTAATTTATTGCGTATTCCATGCGTGGGCCAACAAACTCATTTTTAAACGCGATCAGCTAAAGAGAGAAATAGAGACATAAAGACTTTTACTCTGGATTCGCAATTGCTTATTTTCTTCTCTGTACTCGGTGTGGCCGCTATATATATATATATATATATATATATATATATATATATATATATATATATATATATATATATATATATATATATATATGTATATATATATATATATATATATATATATATATATATATATATATATATATATATATATATATATATGTATATATATATATATATATATATATATATATATGTATGTATATATATATATATATATATATATATATATATATATATATATATATATATATATATATATATATATATATATATATATATCCGTCTGATAACTCAAAAAATAATCAACGGATTTCAATGAAACTCGGCAGGTGCCTTTATTTTATTAATGGCTTGGATGAGTTCGTTAGCCAGGAAAATCGGACGAGGTTTTCCGGGAAAATTTTGAGTTTTCTTTCAAAAAAAATGTTTTCTCTGAAAATAACAAAGCTGCTCTAATGAAATTTACTAAATATGTTTCCTTGGGAGAGGCCTTACTACGTACCAAAATTCAAATTTCTATGTTTTTAGAAAATTAAGTTATTCAAAATTTAAATTTTCTTTCGAAAACAAATTTTTCTCCGAAAATTATTTTAATGAAATTTGGTGGATATTTTGCCGTAGGAAAGACCTTACTACATATCAAAATTAAACTTTCTAAGTTTATAATAAATTGAGTTATTCAAATTTGAAGCATTTAATAAAAATTCACTACCATAACGCACTTGCTGCGTCCAGAGATTTTTTTTACTTGAGAATTGTGTACTCCCTCCTTTGGGTTGGCTACCTATAATGTATAGCATCAGTAAGTACATTCTTTAATGCATTGTCTATATATATATATATATATATATATATATATATATATATATATATATATATATATATATATATATATATATATATATATATATATATATATATATATATATATATATATATATATATTTATTATATACGCATTTGCCGCTTTTCGGGGACGTATAAAAGTGTATAAAAGTATACCTTGTACAAATTTGAACAGCTTTAATCAGTGAGTGCAGCTTTTTGGAGGCTAAAAATATTTGTCTCTGGGTATAAATTTATATTTAATTGAATTGCTTAAAAAATAATCTTGACAGAGACTCTTTTAAACAAGGATTTATTACTTCAGGTTTATGATATCGGTAACAAGTGTACTAATTTCTTTGCAAAATAAATCTATAACAAAATAACACGTTGAATCTTCTTCAACCAGCTTTAAAAAAGGATGAATTTAATAAGCAGGGTGATTTTTTATTGATCTATTATTGGGCAAACGCGTAGGGTTTTGACGTTATTATGTTCAGATAATCCTGGGGTGGTAACATTAAGTTGTTCCTGTAGTCGGTTTATTGCCTTTTACTAAATAAGGAAAATTAAGATTGAAAAGTCACAATTTTGACCTGACCTGACAGTGGCATTTCCTTACCAAATAGTCATTGGTCATTGTTCAGAGAATGCAACAAGCAAAAATACAAAATCTCGTTCTTAACTGAATCATTTAATTAGACAATGACACTCAATTTTAATATAAAAAAATCCCAAAGAGGTTTTCCTGTTTATACTTAATTGTGCTATTTAGGATATGCAACAAACCAAAATTATTAGAACCTGTGATTTTTTGTGGTTAGAGGACTTAACGTCGGTTTACTCATTTTCAACACAAAATAAATCTCTAATTATCTGTAAATATGTTAAAGACGAATAGCCTGCAAATTTATATTCAGCTCCTTAATTAATAATAGGTTACAATGAAGGGGTTGACTATAACCAAATTAGAACTAAACTATAAATGAAAAATGCATTCCTTAAAAATTGGTTTAAGAATAAGACACCGGTTCATAATTTCATATTACATATTTTCTAGGTAGTGTATAAAATTATATTTGAGGTATTGGTATATTTAAAATCAATATTTATAATTATTTCTCGTATAGCGCTTCTTTGAAGACGGTTTAACTTTCTTTAGGGAATCGATAATTTGATACACCTTAAACAACAGGTACATAGGGTCAAACAGGCAGATACAGGATATACAATGACTTTGAAAACATCTGTTTGCATTTACCACATTCCGTGAAGTCAGCCTCCTTTTAAAATGAGTCACTACAGAGAAACAAAATAAATATGAACAGTTCCATTTCCATGGCACCCAGATGACATACGGCAAACAGAAATAAAAATTAACTCTTTCAAATAAAATATTTATTTCATTCCTTACTATATAAACAATAGTGTATCCAAATACTTAAGTTTTGTTGGAATTATCTAATATAATATAGTAATGTAAAGCTGACTTAAGATAATCAGATACCAGTTGTTTTTAAAATGCATGCATTTATTATTAGTGAATTTTTATTTTAAAAAATCACTAATAGAGAGGTATCGATGGTGAGACTTTGCAAAAAATTTTTCAAATGAGCGCTAACTAGGACCTCTAGAAACCATATCCGGGGCCAGTTTCAATTTATATATATATATATATATATATATATATATATATATATACACTTTATTTGTTTGCTGTACGTTTGTGATTTCTTATTGGTTTGCGTGGACTGCAGTTTCGAACCGTCCCGGTTCATCATCAGCACGCTATATATATATATATATATATATATATATATATATATATATATATATATATATATATATATATATATATATATATATATATATATATATATATATATATATATATATATATATATATATATATATATATATATATATATATATATATATATATGTATCCGTCTGATAACTCAAAAAATAATTAACCGATTTCGATGAAACTCGGCAAGTGCCTTTCTTTTATTAATGGCTTGGATGAGTTCGTTATCCAGGAAAATCGGACAGGGTTTTCCGGGAAAATGTTGAGTTTTCTTTAGAAAAAAAATTTTTTCCCGACAATTAAAAAGCTGTTTTAATGAAATTTAACGAATATGTTGCCTTGGGAGAGACCTTACTACGCACCAAAATTCAACTTTCTAAGTTTATAGAAAATTGAGTTATTTAAATTTGGACATCTGTCGCAGTTTTCCTGGACACTTAATTTAAAATTTTACAATTATTGTGTTTTCGTAATATATTAAGTTTACGTTCCACCAGACAATACAGTAAATTGTTTCTTAAATGACTTAAAAACCGCCAATTTTAATCATTTCTCTGTCCTACAAGTCTCTTAAAATGTTTAGTAAAATCTAAAAATGCATTACCTATATTGTTCTATTTAAAATAATGAATTGGATAGCAAATATCAGCTAGACAGAGAGTTGTATATCAATGGGAGTATTTTTAATGAGTGGGTAATTAGAAATAACGCATAAGAGCTAACTTATGGAAATAATTCAGTTAAGCCTTTTTTCCTGATGAAGGGTCAATGCGCCAATGTAAGACATTGTGTGCCTTCAACATCAGATGTCAAATGTTACGCCTTCCGAGCAATTTAAGTGTGACGAAATATATAGTCTGCTGCAAAAAGTTTTTGTTTGTGAGAGAGATAATGACAACTATTTTATGTAATATAAACTTAGCGCTTCGTATAGAAACATCTTCTGATTACTTTTTTATCAAAATCAATATATTTTAGCTAACTCTGTAAGTTTGATTGTTTCTAAAGTCCTTATTTAGCCAAGATATAGATTGTTTAAAAATTGACTTCGTCTCTTAGCTTAGAAATTATAAAAAATTTGCTTTTAAAATTGTCAATTTTAGAAATGTCAAATATAAAAGAAGATGAGCTTGAAATCTCAATATGTAAAATTTAAGAAAGCAGTAGATAATATTATACAGAATATTCATGTTTATACTTTTAATGAATAATCACCTCCAAAGAAAATTTTTACTTTTTAAATAATTTTTAAGAGATAGATTCACTAGACTTTTTTTGGATACCCAGCATTTATATATAGTTAGTGTCCAGCAAGCCGCGTAAGTTATTAAATGTAATAAGATATTTGCTTGATTAATAAGTACACTTAGGAGAGCCCAATTCATCACAACATATTTTTCTGACCTGATGATCGTTTTGTTAACAGAGATAGCGTCATCAGAGTGATGGATAGACAAGTGGTTAGTTTATTAATCACTCTGATGACGCAAACTTAGTTCGAAACGATCTTCAGGTCTGGTCAGATAATAAGATAATAACAGCTTTATTAATAGGTAAGTACACTTTGGGTAACCCAATTCACCACAATATATTTTCTCACCTGAGATCGTTTCGCTAACAAAGTTAGAGAGGGATGAATCAACTAATCGGTTAGTTTATTAATCACTCTGATGACCATAACTTTGTTAATGAAACGATCGTCAGGTCGGAAATATATGATGTGGTGAATTGGAATATACAAAGTGAACCTATTAGTGTTCATCACACACACATCACACACTACAACAATATATAATGTAGCGTTTATATTCTTTCACTTTACAAAAAAATAACATTTTGTTACTTTTATTAAATATAATACAGTTTGTAAGTTGCAAATATCTTACAAATAAATTTAAACTCTTCAAAGTATGTGCATTATAGATTTATTATTTATGACAGGCGTATTAACCAATTACAAAAAAAAAGTATATGAGCTAACTTGATTGACTATAAGACATTTTATAGATGATCATAATAATGACACCAGCTGTTAAGATATTTTGATTATACTAAATAAACGAACTTATAAAATGCTAGACAATTTGAGGCATACAAAATAGGCAACAGTGAATTAAGAGTTTCGTAAATATTTTTATTAGGAATTCAACATGTTAGAGCCTAATAAGTACAATTGCAGAACAAAAATCACCACAACACATCTTTTTAAAGACCAGGCGATCGTTTCACTAACAAAAGTTAGCGTCAGCAGAGGATGAAAATAAGTTTTTCATCCTCTGATGTGCTAACTTCGTTAGTGAAAAGATCGTCAGGTATTTAAAAAGATGTGTTATGGTGATTTGGGTTCTCCAAGTGTACTTATCAGTGTCCATTACAGGTTCCACTCTTAACCGAGTAGAGCCTATAGAACTTAATTCACCACGTGTTTAAGGCCTGTAATTTTTTTGCTAATGTACTTGGGATATTTATTCTGCAATAGACTAATTGCCCTGGATGGAAGCTAACGTGTAAGGGAAATTATAACTATTGAGCTAACAACATAATGTATTAAAGTTAATATGTAAACATATTTGAGTGTAGAAACATTAAAAAGAAAAGACACATTTTATACAAACCGCCAATTGTCCTCATAATACACAAAAGACATAAAAATCTTGTGAGGACTGTCCCCACAACATAAGAAAGATATATATATATATATATATATATATATATATATATATATATATATATACATTACAATCTGATGATAAAGTTGGGAACATAATTCATAAATACGTTATTTAATTTTTTCAAGAAAAACAGACGGACAGGTTAATTTTATCTTTTCAATTGCCAACTTATGTCGTAAAAATTACATTTATGACGTCACCTATTTCTGAATGATGACGTCATCATTTTTTTTAAATGACAATCATATTTTTTTGCTCTTCCATAGACCTGCTTAAATGGTGATGAAAACAAAATAGTACCTGACATGACAATTTTTTTGAAGAAATTGCGTTATTTACTTTAAAAAATGTAAACGTAAATTTAACAAGAAATAAGAAATATTTCTCACCGTTTTTATTTAGGACGAGTTTTCGTTAGAATAATGAGGTTTTAGAAAGTAATGAAAACTTGATTTTGTGATTTTTGATACGTTGTCATGTAACTATTTAACAGGTGGAACAAAAAGTAAAGTCAAAATCATTTTTTAACACACTAGATGCCACATTTCGTGAAAGATGGATGGACCGTCGAGGAGCCATTGTGTGGCCACCGCGATCCCCAGACTTGACTCCCTCGGATTTTTTCTATGGAGTTATTTTAGATCGAAAGTTTATTTCAAGAGACCAAATAATTTGGAGTAGCTACAGCAAAGAATTCGTGCTGAACTGGAGCAAATTAGTCCAGACATTTTTTAGCGCAGTATACAAAGTGTTTGCACTCGTATCGGTCAATGTCAAATAGTAGGTGGAGAACAATTTCAACATTTGCGCTAGATTTTGTTTGTTTTCCTTGGTTTAATATTTTTTCCATTAAACTCACGTTTCCTAATTTTAAAGTAAATAACACTATTTTAAAAAATGTGGTCAGGTACCCATGTTTTCATCATCATGAAAGTAGTAAGCCGATCTATGCAAAAACCGCAAAAAATATGCTTGAATTTAAAAAACTTATAATGACGTCACCGTTCAGAAATAGGTGTTGTAAATGTAATTTTTATGTCATAAGTTGAAAATTGAATAGATGAAATTGACCTGTCCGAGCGTTTTTCTTGAAAAAATTTAATAACGCATTTATAAATCATGTTCCAAACTTTATCATCACACTGTATATACTTATATATATATATATATATATATATATATATATATATATATATATATATATATATATATATATATATATATATATATATATATATATATTTTACTCTAAAGATAATGATGAAGATTTTGATGAAATTTGGCAGGTACCTTTCTGTGGCTTGGATAAGTTTGTTAGCCAGGGAAATCGGACCAGGTTTTCAGGAAAAAATTGGTTTTTCTTTCGGAATTTTATTTTATTTTATTTTAAAATAACAAATCTATAGCGACAAGATTTGGCACATAGGTTTACGTTATAAAAATAAACTATACACCAAAATTTAGAGCTCCGCGTTACAAGAAAGAAAATTAAACCTAAGCATTGAATTAAAACAAATGTTAGGTGCCAGATTATTTTCATGAAAAGTCATTACCATAATGTACATTCTGCGTCCATAGTTTTTTAACTTTCGAGGGTAATTAGTTTTAGTATTTACAGAAGTTACAATTTCTGGCATCCCCTTCCCGTTACATGGGTAGTTTTAAGAACAGGAAGATCAAACTACTTTCCCCTATGTCTAAGTGTGAAGTACATCTGTCTGTGAACTGTAAAATACTATGTCAATGAATGTGGACACTACAGGTGTAACATTCAGACGGAAGAACCGACGGATGGACAGCCAATGCCTCGTTGAAAAGATTTTGTTTTTTAAATCGAAAACTAACAAAAAATCGAGCTTTTAATTGGCATTACTTTGTACAATAATTCAGATTCGTATTTATCTACAATAAAATCAGCAAACATAAACAGCAGGGCTCAAGCCCAAGGCTCCCGCGTTCAACTCACGCCAAATTATTTGTCCGTACATACTGTAAATTAACATTAGTCGAGGTTGTGGCATTGTGTTTGAGCAATCTGAACATCTGCACGGTCAGCGCTTAAGTGCGGGCGTTAAGCTGCCAGTCCTATGTACCATGGGATGTTGGGCACGTTAAAGATTTCAGCACAGAATAACAGCTGTTTGATGAAATTAAAAGTTTTCTAATAAATAAACCCTAAAACGTTATATTATTCGAGTTTTAACGAAAAAATGTCAAGGTTTAGTGAATTTTTATTTTAAAAAAATCACTAATAGAGAGGTATAGATGGTGAGACTTTGCAAAATTTTTTTCAAAGGAGCGCGAACTAGGACCCCTAGAACCCATATCCGGGGTCAGTTTCAATTTATTTATTTATATATATATATATATATATATATATATATATATATATATATATATATATATATATATATATATAGAGGTATCCATCCGATAACTCAAAAAAGAATTAACCGATTTTGATTAAACTCGGCAAGTGCCTCTCTTTTATTGATGGCCTGGATGAGTTCGTTATCCAGGATAATCGGACATGGTTTTCCGGGAAAATTTTGAGTTTTCTTTAGAAAAAATTTTTCTTCGAAAATAACAAATCTGTTTTAATGAAATTTACTACATATGTTGCCTTGGGAGAGACCTTACCATGTACCAAAATTCAAGTTTATAGAAAATTGAGTTATTCAAATTTTAAATTTTCTTTAGAAAAAATTATTTTCTCCGAATATTACAAAGCTTTTTTAATAAAATTTAGTGGATATCTTGCCTTAGGAAAGGCCTTATTACATACCAAAACTAAACTTTCTAAGTTTATAGAAAATTGAGTTATTCAAGGTTGAAGCATTAATAAAAATTCACTACCATAACGCACTTGCTGCGTCCCGAACTTTTTAAATTTATTTATATATGAAGCTTCGTCTCGGTATTGTTTTCAATACTTGGGCATTCGATTTATTATTAAAATGCACATCTTATAAGTATAAAATATATATTCTTATTATAAAAGACAGAAATTGCCTTAAAGGTTTTATTACAAACACAACACTACCCTGAGCAGTATAATATATTCGGTATTATTCCATGATGACAAAAGAAACTACCTGCTTGAACCTTTTAGTCATACATGATTATACTCAAGACACAACAAATGAACTGCTCCCATTACAAAAGAGCCAGTATTCATAGTTTTCTAACTTTGGAGGGACTATTAGTTTCACTATTTACGGAAGTTTCTTTTTCTGGCATTCCCTTCCCGTTACATGGGTAGTTTTTACAACAGGGAGAACAAACTACTTTCCCCTAGGTCTAAGTGTGAAAGTACATCTGTATGTGAACTGTAAAATACTATGTCAATGAATGGGGACACTATAGGTGTAACATTCAGACGGAAGAACCGACGGATGGACAGCCAATGCCTCTTTGAAAAGATTATGTTTTTTAAATCGAAAACTAACAACAAACCGAGCTTTTAATTTGCATTACTTTGTACAATAAATCAGATTCGTATTTCTTTACAATAAAATCAGCAAACATAAACAACATAGCTCAAGCCTAAGCCTCCCGCGTTCAACTCACAGTAGAAACGCCAAATTATTTTTCATGACATACTGTGAATTAACATTAGCCGAGGTTGTGGCATTGTGTTTGAGCAATCTGAACATCTGCACGGTCAGCCCTTAAGTGCGGGCGTTAAGCTGTCAGTCTCATGTACCATGGGATGTTGGGCACGTTAAAGATTTCAGCACAGAATACCAGCTGTTTGATGAAATTAAAAGTTTTCTAATAAACAAACCCTAACACGTTATATTATATATATATATATATATATATATATATATATATATATATATATATATATATATATATATATATATATATATATATATACATATATATATATATATATATATATATATATATATATATATATATATATATATAGGTATCCATCCGATAACTCAAAAAATAATTAACCGATTTTGATTAAACTCGACAAGTGCCTCTCTTTTATTGATGGCTTGGATGAGTTCGATATCCAGGATAATCGGACATGGTTTTCCGGGAAAATTTTGAGTTTTCTTTGGAAAAAAAATTTTTCTCCGAAAATAACAAATCTGTTTTAATGAAACGTTATATTATTCGAGTTTTAACGAACAAATGTCAAGTATTAGTGTATTTTTATTTAAAAAAAACACCAATAGAAAGGTATCGATGGTGAGACCTTGCAATTTTTTTTTCAAAGGAGCGCGAACTAGGACCCCTAGAACCCATATCCGTGGTCAGTTTCAATTTATATATATATATATATATATATATTATATATATATATATATATATATATATATATATATATATATATATATATATATATATATATATATATATATATATATATATATATATATATATAGGTATCCATTCGATAACTCAAAAAATAATTAACCGATTGTGATGAAACTTGGCAAGTGCCTCTTTTATTGATGGCTATTTACTACATATGTTGCCTTGGGAGAGACCTTACCATGTATATTACAAAGTTATTTTAATGAAATTTAGTGGATATCTTGCCTTAGGAGCAGTATAATATAATCCGTATTATTCCATGATGACAAAAGAAACTACTTGCTTGAACCTTTTAGTCATACAAGATTGTACTCAAGACACAACAAACGA